>JAMWET010006276.1:130000-325000 GCA_024036415.1 Prochilodus magdalenae
CCAAAGATCTCGTTGAAGCCGATAGTTTACAATGTCACTTCACCGTGCCATAATTCATCTCTATGAGTTGTTGCTTGTTGCTCTGTCACTGTATCGCTTGCGTGCTCCCCTTAGGAAATGACTGCCCGCTTGTCGCTCTGTCGCCTGCTAGTGAACATAGGGTCCAGCATTCTTGATGGGGTCCCAAGCATACTGAATCGAGATGCATGAGTAGAGCTCCAAGTAGTGCTAACTACTAGCTAGCTAAACACAGTTCTGAAACTGTAGTCGTCAATTGATAATAGCCATTCATAAGAACACTAGATAGCGAGAATGGTATCCATGGGAGACGTAGCCGAGTAAGCTCTCCCATTATTTAGGATTTCAGGAGCTCACCTGTGTGCGCGCCAGCAACCTTGATACTTTCAAGGGGAATATGAATTTAAGGGGCCACTTAGTCAGATGCAACAGCTGCAATCGACAAAGTTGGCTTCCTGTTGGACAGCTTCTTGATCAAATAACTGCACCATTTTAAGAGAAACAGGAAACTCTGATCATGAAGTTTAAAATTGTGTTGCAATAAGATTAAAATCTTAATAATCTAATGTTCGTATCATGAGAAATTCGCATTATCAGGCCTTTGGTGAATTCCACCCCTAGAAAAAACCCACGTTTTAACAGAAGGATAACGCATTTGTGCACACTGAACTTTGACCCCTTTGGCTCAGATCAGGTCTGTAGCACAACCTGGTAATGTGAACGCAGCCAGTGACATTTCCATCATATTACGCGTATATGCCCCTGGTCAAATTAGTATGTGGTGTTGATTTACTAAGTGCACATAAGCAACTCCATCCCTACAGAGGACATAGGTCTGCACATTTTAGTGCACTGTAACTGTTTATCTACTAAATAGAACCAACTTGGGGGAATAAAACAAATAAATAAACTAATAAATTTATAAATAATTCATAAATAAACCGGTCCTCTGTAGAGAATGTGTAACTCGCAGTACCAGTCAAAGTTTAGGCCCGGCTCCTCATAGCAGGTTCTCCTTCTGTTTATCCTAATGCTGTACTGTAGAATGAAAGTGAAGACATCAAATTATAAAACAGCCCTATGGAATTATACAGTCCACCTTAAAACCCTCCAGAATGGAACTTTACAGGAGGACGAACCAGCTTTCTTAACCTGCACTGATGCACTGGAAGGTGAACTAGAGCGTTTACTATGTACACATATTAGAGATGGCGATATGGCAGAAATATGATACTTTGATACATCAAGAATATATGTGGTATATCAGGATATGTATGGTTTCAGACTCTCATCAGCTGTTGAGCGTAAGACTGATCTTCACCAATGTCACCAACAACATCCGTTTAGCTGGGTGTGTCTAAACTTTTGACTGATACTATAAATTAACATAAGCAAATCATCAAAGCATGTCATTTGACCATGAGTCCCCAAACTTTTGCATACTATGTGTCTGTATATACACGCACATGCATATTTCTGTGCAGTGAAGTTGCCAGTGCTGAATCAGCTCTCGAGTATTTTAAATTTTTAAGTTTTTTTTATTTTTTTACTTTTAAATCACTATATTTTGACTATATCTCATTAAGATTGAGCTCCATATATTAATATACATGTTTGTTTGTTTGTTTGTTTGTTTGTTTGTCTTGACATGTAAAGATCCCACATACGAGACAGCCAGGAACAGACCGACCCAACAACACCTTCTGAGCTACATCCCTTTTGACCCCAGCTGGTTTCCAAGGCCTCCTCTTCAGTGATGCTGCCAGTGTGGACCTTGAGCACCTTTCTGAACTTTGGGTGGGGGAGAACAGTGGAAGCGGATGGAAGATTTTAGAAGACTGGAACTCTTGTCATTGTCGGAGGCTGAAGTCCTGTGGATGATGCGGATTAGGCAGCTGAACTGCTCTTTGAAGGATACAGCCCATCCTTCTCAGTACTTCCCAGCCTCGACACAAACGGCTCTAACACACAGTCGATTTCACATATGCCTTCTCTCCTAAACCCCGTTCCTCTAGAAAACAGTGACCTTAACAAGCTTGAGGTGTGTTCAACCAAGCAAAAACGATTTGATACCGACTTACTACAGGGCTTTTACTTGTACTGCAACCAGTGGTGAACCTTTTATGAATAGATGGTAGGCTGTTTTAGTCATTTTAGGACGTTTGATTAATGCACCATTTTTCTAGTGTACCCTCCAGCTCGTCTTGTTGAACACACCTCTGGTTCCCGTATGAATGTAGACCTGCTCAGCATAGCGTCGTCGTATCCTAACATCCGCCACCCCCAGCTCTCACATTTTGCAAACGGAAAGTTACTGTTTTATAACATTTTTACGACTGATAGTGTTATTATTTCCTGTACTGTTTGAAATTGTAAATAAGAATAATTAATATTTAAAATGTTTCGTTTTATATATACAAAAAAAACAATATATGATTTTTTTGTTTGTTTTTTCGATAAATTAAAAACAAAATGAAAAAAAAAATCGGAATATTTTATGCAAATGTATTGATTGCATTAATTGCAGTTCCTCTGCTCCACTTCCCAGTCCTGGGGGTCTTTATACCCCTCTGTCTCATGCTTGGCACTGGGCATGGTGACTTCATGTGCAGCTCCTCCATTTTATATTGATCATTGGTTAGGGAGATTAGGGAACCCGTCTTCTAAGGGTCACGGGTTTGATTCCCTGAACCGTCGGTAACGACTGACATGCTTCAGCTGCTCCCTAGGTGCCGTAGATAGGGCTGCCCACCGTGTTTACTAGTGTGTGTGTATGTGGGGGACAAATTCCTCTGTGTGCAAAACACAAATAGCGAGAAGTGTCTGGAAAGCTCTCTGATCAGAGAATAATTTGTCATTTATGGGGATTACACAAGCTGTGTCAGTAATGGGTGAGCTAATTTCTGCAAAATGAAAATGCTTAGGATGTAAACAAAGTCATTCAGAGGGGTTTGGTGTGAAAGGCCCATTCTAGGGAAACTTACATAGTCATAATAGTCACAGTGGTGAAGATAGGAACCAAGCGGCCCGCTCTAAAAGCTCCATCACACAAATAGCTGCACCCAGAAGGAGGTGTGGGATTGCGGTGCTGTTGGGAAGGAGGATAAAGGGTACCAGGATCAATAACTGATGATAAACTTAGACTGATATGATCAATACTGACCATATCACTGTGTGTTACATGAATTGGTTATGAATATGCTGCCTGATGTCTGAGACATCAGTTTTTGATAGGGGTGTATATATTAAAGCGCTATATGCTATATGCATAGGGATATATGCAGGGTCTTGTGATAGACCCCAAAAAAATATTAATATTTTAGATTTTCCACCATTTCATTATCAATAACATCACATGTAAAAACTCAAAAGATACATATAGGTTTACTGGTGGCTTGGATATTAGTGTTGTAGAAATGGTGACCCCTGGTTCCTATTTCAATCACTGACATCTGAATCTCTACAATCAACCATTTCACACCAAACCACTCTGGATGGTTGTTGAAGTGGCTGTATTTACCTCATAGATGAGTGTTTGGAAGCATAGTGTATAGATCTTATAATAATCATTATATGGTAATGGAATAATGTACTTTCATTGTAGCTGCACCCAGAAGGAGGTGTGGGAGTGCGGTGCTGTTGGGAAGGAGGATAAGTTACCAGGATCAATAACTGATGATACATTTAGACTGATATGATCAATATTTATTGAGCTACACATACAGAAGTCTGTCTCTCAGTGTGGTGTTGGGCTGCTGTGTCTGCTAACCCAACATATCAGTCGGTATGGAGCTGTAGAGGGTCCTAATGGTGTCCTCCCATAATCAGTTCCATGAATTTTGTGGTACGGTGGAGGTGGAGTGATACCAGGTCTTCTGGACACTGTGGCGTGTCACAACAAACCGTCCATCTTGGTGCTGACCACGGTGCCTCCCCACACGGATTCGTTGGGCGTCTCCACCAAGACTAAAGCGGGACTCGTCACTGTAGATGACCCGCTGCCATTCTGAGTCACTCCATGACAGTCTGGCACGACACCACTGCAGTCTTTGGTGACGGTGACGTGGTGTTAAGGACAGTCGTGGTAACGGTCTGTGAGCATGTAGTCCTGCGTGGTGCAGCCGTCTGCCAATGGTGCTGGCGCTAACAGGATGACTCATGGAGACATCTGTGCTCACTGAATGTCCACAATTCTAGCTGTTGGGTCAGTCAGGTACAGCGATAAGGCCCATCCTTGCTTACGCCACATGCATGGACAAGCATGAAACTTGAATCGTTCGCATGTCTCACAATGTCAAACCTGCCCACCAAGTTTCATTCCTGTTGATTGATTCCTTCTGAGTGCAGCTGTTCACGGAAATCTGTAGACAATCAGTGTATATCCTAATCAAAGCCACAACTGGATAGTGATTGGTGTAGTATCCTACACAACATGTTCTCCATTATGGAGAAGAATCACCGAACCATGATGCACACAACACGACTCTCTTCTCAGACACACTCTCCTCCTCCTGTAACTGATCCACCATGAGAATCGCTCGTCCCTGTTGAACATGTCATTTACATCTGTATTGGTGAAGACAGGCTCAGCAGATTTTCCATCTCATTGTTGCGATTGAGGAGCTTCGCCTGTAGCTATTATCCAGCTGCGCGCTGTTAATTTCCTTCCCCGGCCTTTTCACAGACGCCGTAATTATAGATAATTGCTGGGCTTTTCAGCCGCCTGGTGAAAATACGCGTGTGAAGTGGTGCCGTGTGATCACAATCCACCTTCACAGCGCCCGTCACGCCCGTCAGGAAATGAAGTGAAAGCAGCCTATTGTTGTGCTCCAGTTCAAACGACACTAATTCATCTTCATATTCCCGATACCACTGCGTCAGTCAGAGCAGCTGTATCGGCCACAACAACAGTCCATGATGGTGTTATTGGTGATGACTGATTGTATTAATTTTAAAATATATGATATTAAATATGCTATAATTAGGCCTTAGTTTTACACAGCTTCAGTGAAGCAGCTGTTTAACTTCTGGCGTAATTCGGGAAAAAGTAGGGATGGGCCGATATTGTGGGCCAATGCTGATGCTGATACATGAACATTAATAATTATATATTAATTATTATAATAATTGAAACATTTGCTTCAAAGCAGTTTCTAAAAAAGTCCAGGGAAATACAGAATAATACAGAGTAGAATTTAAGATTAATAACCGAATTGTTTAAGATGTGGGCAGTTGTGGGCTGGAGGTTAGGGAACCAGCCTTGTGACCGGAGGGTCGCCGGTTCGATTCCCTGAATTAACAGTAAGGACTGAGGGTACCTTAAACCAGGCACTTAACCCCCAACTGCTCCCCGGGTGCTGTGGTTAGGGCTGCCCACCGCTCCGGGTAAGTGTGCTCACTGCCCCCTAGTGTGTGTGTTCACTAGTGAGTGTGTATGTGGGAGTTTCACTTCACAGATGGGTTAAATGTGGAGACTTGTAAATTTCCCCACTGTGGGATCAATAAGGGGTTAAATCTTAATGTAACCAGTCATGTAATGTCATTCAGAGTGGTTTGGTGAGAAATGGCTGATTGTTGAAACTCTGATTACTTCACAGTGGTGGTAATAGGAACCATGGGCCACCATGTCTACAACACTACTATAAATATACTCTAATATACAGGGAATTTAATGTTGCTGATGGTTGGATGCTTGAAAATTTTTCCTTTGGGCTCTATTTAGCCTCACATCACTCTGAATGTGTCCTTCTACTAAGGATGGTGTAAAACTACTGCAGTATTTAGAGCTATAGATAAAGAAATGAAGGCTCTTTTATTGAACAACGGCAGCAGTAAGAAACAGCGCACATACTTGGTAAACACTAACACTTCCCCCAACCACCCCACGGTCGAGCACAGAATGGCACGACCAACCCCTACTGCACACATGAGGTCTACACGGTCACAATTCAAAATATTTCTAATGTGAGTGTGTCTCTAGCCGGTGCCTCCTACTGAAGACCACACTGGAGGGAAGCAGTCAGCCAGTGTGCCATTTAGCTGACCACAATTCAGGCCTCCTTGACGTGTCCCCTCAAGTTCTTTAAGGCCAATCCTTTGGGCTGGGTGGGGGTGAGAGAGATAGAGAGAACTATAGCACTTCAAACAATTGGTCTCCTATTAATCACGGCAGAAGTGAGAACCACCACCAGCGTTATCTGAAATGGCCAGAAAACAGGCAGGTCACCAACACTCATATATTTTAGATATGTGGTAGACACTAACATCAATCAATCAATGTTTATTTGTATAGCGCTTTTTACAACTAACGTTGTCTCAAAGCAGCTTCACAGAAAATCAATTTGTTATATAAAAGAAAAGAAAAAAAAAACCACAAAGTTAATGTAGAGACATTTGAGGGTGGTGGGTGGGGGAAAACCGGGTCCAAGCCCCCCTTGAGCAAGCCAGAGGCAACAGTGGCGAAGAAAAACTCCCTTGAGTAAGGAAGAAACCTTGAGAGGAACCAGGCTCAAGGGAGGAACCCAACCTCCTTGGGTCGATCCCGGACGAGAAGTGAAAGACAGAACTAACAGGAGGAGGAGCTTAGAACATCTATTAGATCCAGCCTGATTAATCCAAGACGGAGTAACTGCAAGATGGAGCCAACCCATAGAAAGAGTTCATGACTAACACTGCCCCTCAGTCCAGCACTGAATTGTAAAAAGCACCCTGCTGCACACAATGTCCACGCAGTCACAGCTATGTACGAAGTCTCTCCTGCTGCGAGTCCAGCATTTCCCATGAGGCCACGTGCCTCCATCGCAGGTTTCTCTAGGACGCAGCATTTCACACCAAACCGCTCTGTTGGGTAAGAAAACCGGCATATGGTTAGCACCATGCTAACGTGAGCAGCTCTCATTACTTAGCTACATTAGCAGTGCTAAGCCACCAAACACGCCTCGGCTGATTGACTGCATGTTTGCCATGGGGGGAAACTGTGTAAATGAGAGTTCCCACCATGCTACTGTTCTAACTGTGTTTGACTTTCTGACCTTGTGACCTGATTTTGTCTCATTTCTGTGCTAATCAAATTCCCGGGAGAAGCGCCACTGCATTTAAATGGCGACTTCAAAGCCAGAGTCCATCAAAGAGGTCAGCCTGGCTTTGATCCGAGGCGCACCATGGAGGCTGTGATGAAGCCAGCCTTGACCCTGGCTGTTCAGAGTCTACCGTCGCAGCGGGAGACTGGAACATGTTTGATACATGAAGCAGTTGGAGCGGAGAAGACCGGCTGGAGGGCCTGGTTTTGCGATGTCTGCATAGAAATGGTTTAGGATTGGGGCTGGATGATTAATTGCACCAACAAAGGTGGGACGAACGCTGGATGAGAAGATGTCTACAGACCAGTGAAATAACTCGGTGGGTTCATTTTGGATAGTTAACAACAGGTTACAAATAACAAGTAACACGTCCAGTGAAGACCCTGAACCGTCTCAGCAGATTTGTGTGATGGACAGCTTCGCCCCGGGCCTGAAATCTTCTAGAGCCACTTCTCTAAACTCTTTTTCCATTTCACTGCTATAATTACTGCCCACGGAGTGGCCACGGAGCAGAGTGGCTTTTTACTAATTCATGCTAAGCCTTATGCAAGAGAGCAGCCCATAGAAAACAGGTTAAGTGGCCTTGTGATCATTAACACAGCCCTGTGCTAGGGTTTATATCTAAGTAGGTTAAACCTGATAAAGCGCCGTGCTGGAGCTGGTTGGGTATACAGTGCACCAAGGGGTTCAGTGAGCAACAGCACAAGCACCTTGTCGTCCGAATGCATCCTGAATGCACACAGGTTAAGGCTATTGTTGGGAACTTGTCAGCTGGTGTTGTGTTACCAGGTGCATTGTGGTTCTAAAGCAGAGAACATGTATCTAGGATTGCTCAAAAGTGCCTGCCTCGGGATCCTTGGACGCTCACGGTGACCTGCCGCTTCTTCACTATATGCAGCCACATATGCTCGGCTAACATGGACAGCAGGGCCCAACGTTAGGCTGATAGGGTTTCTCTCTCCCACAGACAGAGTCATGCATCATTCATGGTGAGTGGGGACAACACAGGGGACTCAGGTGTCTCTCGTCTCTGGCGCATCTCTGCGGGCCTGATTGAACAATGTGCTGCTGTTTAAAAGTTCATGTTAATAATTATGATCTAGTTACAACTTAGCTGTGGACTGAAAGTGTGCTAGGTGCCATGTCACAGAGGCCGGGGGACGCATTGTTGGGAGTCTTGACTGTGTGCTGATATTAGAATAGCATGGTGGCGCTGGTCCAGGTAGGGGACCAGACCTCGTTCTGCCACATGGGAGCAGCAGTGCTAGCCTTTACCCTACACCATATATCCATAGGTTGTATTATACTGTGTCTATGTACACTTTATTAATGACACTATAATTCTATTTCAGGTTCCTTAAATCTAAAGGAACATGTTCTGGGACTTTTTGGTGAACTTCAAAGGGTCTGCTAGCTATCCATTCTGTGTCTGAGTTGGCCAACAGACAGATAGTAGATCTGAAGAACAAAGACTGAGAAGGAAGTTCTTAGATCAGGCAAGGACATGGACTTGTGTTAACATCTGTGAGGGGTTTCAACAGTGGAGAGAGCTCCACGAGCTGGGAAAGCTGAAATCGGCTTAGTGTTCCCTAGCTTCTTCAGAAGTTCAGATATTCTCGTCCACCTTAAGCTGTGTAGTGGATACATTCCTGTGCCTGAGATGCCTGGATGTTCGCTGCAGGGCCATTTAAGGTGGGACTGGAAAAGAAGCTGGACAGGTAGACTGAGGCACCAGCATGGAACTGCTGCACCATTTAAGGTGGGACTGGAAAGTTTGACAAAGAAGCTGCACAGGTAGACTGAGGCACCCGCATGAAACTGCTGCACTATTTAAGGTGGTCTCGAGAGTTTGAATAAGAAGCTGGACAGGTAGACTGAAGCACCAGCATGGAACTGCTGCACCATTTAAGGTGGGACTGGAAAGTTTGAATAAGTAGCTGGACAGGTAGACTGAGGCACCAAAGTGGAACCACTGCACCATTTAAGGTGGGACTGGAAAGTTTGAATGAGAAGCTGGACAGGTAGACTGAGGCACCGGCATGGAACTGCTGCACCATTTAAGGTGGGACTGGAAAATTTGAACAAGAAGCTGGACAGGTATTCTGCACCATTTAAGGTGGGACTGGAAAGTTTGAACAAGAAGCTGGACAGGTATTCTGAGGCACCAGCATGGAACCACTGCACCATTTAAGGTGGGACTGGAAAGTTTGAATAAGTAGCTGGACAGGTAGACTGAGGCACCAGCATGGAACATCTTGCATTATTTAAGGTGGAAGGGCTAAATTCAAATGAGAGTATTGTTTTGCCTGGTTTGCTGTTTGTGATAGCAGCTGGTTAAAATCACAGTATCAACAGTTTGCCAACCCAAACCTAGCCGCCGTTAGTTACCTACTGTGTCCTTGGTTGCTCTAACATTGTAATGGTATTTCTCCGTTCATTGTTCGCAAAGGGTTTTATGACCACATTAATCTAAAAACCCAAGAATGCAAGTTCATTTAATTGGGGGCGGGGCTTGTGAAGGAACACCGAAGGGACAGGTGTGTTTTGCTTTTGAGTTGTTGGGAATAAAATACCAACAAAACATTTTCCGGAACTGTGTAGTTTAGAAGGTTGAGCTGTTATTTTTTTTAACCTGGATGTTTACGTCACACTGGGCTATATGATCACACTCTATTTGCATGTCCCTGTGTGCTTTTCCATGAGTATTGATATAAAGTCAAAAGTATAAAGTTTTATGGGCAACTGAAAACAAGAATGACTGCAATATGCTTATACCTTTCGGCAGCTACAGTTAAACTCTGTGTTTGTGTAGGCTTCAGATTTGGTGTTTTTGATGTGCGCGGGTTTGCATTTGCATGCATGTCATTTGAAATGGAAAGCATCCAGGAATGGTGGGTACAGTGAGCGAGAGTGAGTGATGTGTGTGTGCGTTGGGCTAATACCCTGTAATTTCACCCATTGTGTGTTTGTTGTTGGTCTTTATTTGATGTTTGTCTGTGAGGGCGTATTCTTTGTCGGAATCAAACGTTGAATTCTTTTTGAATTCATTTTCTTGGTCCTGTGCTATCATTATAGGGCGGTGCCCTTGACCCCTGTTTCATGCTCGGATGCATATTCAGTGGACAAGGCCGTGTTAGCAAAACATTTCTGTTAGGTGTGCAGCGTAACAAAATGGGGGTGATAATTACAGGCAATTAGGGGCTCTGATTGGTCTCTTTTGATTACACATCTGTGTGGCATTGCAAACACGCATTAGAGCTTTGTGTTTGTTTCTTTAGAGTCGCGAGTCTGCCTTCCAGCACCTTCCAGCCAGTCTCCCAGCGCGCTCCAGCTAATTAACTCCATAACAACTTCTCGTGTGGAAGAGATGCTTTGTTTCTAATAAAGTGGCCAGTGAGTGAAAGAACAAGGTTGGTGTTTCTAATAAAGTGGCCAGCGAGTGAAAGAACAAGGTTGGTGTTTCTAATAAAGTGGCCAGTGAGTGAAAGTGCAAGATAGGTGTTTCTAATAAAGTGGCCAGTGAGTGAAAGTGCAAGATAGGTGTTTCTAATAAAGTGGCCAGTGAGTGAAAGTGCAAGATAGGTGTTTCTAATAAAGTGGCCAGTATGTGAATGAGCAAGGTAGGTGTTTCTAAAAATGTGGTCAGTGATTGGAGGTATAAGGCAAGTGTTTCTAATAAAGTGGCCAGCATGTGGAAGAACAAGATAGGTGTTTCTAATAAAGTGGCCAGTGAGTGAAAGTGCAAGATAGGTGTTTCTAATAAAGTGGCCAGTATGTGAAAAAACAAGGTAGGTGTTTCTAATAAAGTGGCCAGTGATTGGAGGTATAAGGCAAGTGTTTCTAATAAAGTGGCCAGTATGTGGAAGAACAAGATAGGTGTTTCTAATAAAGTGGCCAGTGAGTGGAAGTATGAGGTAGGTGTTTCAAATAAAGTGGCCAGTGAGTGGAAGTATGAGGTAGGTGTTTCTAATAAAGTGGCCAGTGAGTGAAATTGCAAGGTAGGTGTTCCTAATAAAGTGGCCAGTTAGTGAAAGCTCAAGGTAGGTGTTTCTAATAAAGTGGCCAGTAAGGGGAAGTATAAGGTAGGTGTTTCTAATAAAGTGGCCAGTATGTGAATGAGCAAGGTAGGTGTTTCTAAAAATGTGGTCAGTGATTGGAGGTATAAGGCAAGTGTTTCTAATAAAGTGGCCAGCATGTGGAAGAACAAGGTAGGTGTTTCTAATAAAGTGGCCAGTGAGTGAAAGTGCAAGATAGGTGTTTCTAATAAAGTGGCCAGTATGTGAAAAAACAAGGTAGGTGTTTCTAATAAAGTGGCCAGTGATTGGAGGTATAAGGCAAGTGTTTCTAATAAAGTGGCCAGTATGTGGAAGAACAAGATAGGTGTTTCTAATAAAGTGGCCAGTGAGTGGAAGTATGAGGTAGGTGTTTCTAATAAAGTGGCCAGTGAGTGAAATTGCATGGTAGGTGTTCCTAATAAAGTGGCCAGTTAGTGAAAGCTCAAGGTAGGTGTTTCTAATAAAGTGGCCAGTAAGGGGAAGTATAAGGTTGGTGTTTCTAATAAAGTGGCCAGTATGTGAAAGAACAAGGTAGGTGTTTCTAATAAAGTGGCCAGTGTTTGGAGGTATAAGGCAAGTGTTTCTATTAAAGTGGCCAGCAGGTGAAAGCACAAGGTAGGTGTTTCTAATAAAGTGGCCAGTGATTGGAAGCACAAGGTAGGTGTTTCTAATAAAGTGGCCAGTGTTTGGAGGTATAAGGCAAGTGTTTCTATTAAAGTGGCCAGTGAGTGAAAGCGCAAGGTAGGTGTTTCTAATAAAGTGGCCAGTGAGTGCAAGTATGAGGTAGGTGTTTCTAATAAAGTGGCCAAAGATTGGAAACACAAGGTAGGTGTTTCTAATAAAGTGGCCAGTGAGTGAAAGCACAAGGTAGGTGTCAATTAACTGCATTCACTCATTTGCATAAAACTAACAATGGTTTTTGCATGTTTACATGATTTGTTAATTGGTTCAGGCACAATTGGTGAGGTCAGGTACTGATGTTTGAGTGGGGGGTGGGGGGTTCTTGCCCCTCTAGCTGACGCTTGCCGTTGTGCATGGTGACCTTAGTGATGTCTATGGAGATAGGACAAGCTGTGTGAGCAATAGGTGACCTTACAGGAGCCGAGGTCACTCATCAGAAGGGCTGTCCGGATAATTTTGGACATTATTTTTTTCTGTAAACATCAGCAATTGTGTAAGAGCTTCTGTAAGGAGGGATCACTGTACACGTGCCCCTGGAGTCCCGGTAATCTGATATGTGTACGGAGGTATGGACAGTGAGTGAGCATGTGAGACTGTATGAGACACTGTGCTCGTCCCCGTGGACCAGGCAGGATTTTCTTTGAGTTCCCCCTGAGAAGTTCTCTAGAGATGTTGTCAGCACGTTGTTTTTATCGTCCTAGATTTACTGCTGCTTTACGTTGACTGACCTGATGAATATTTTAGGCCCCTGAGAAAGCATCAGTTACCGGCAGCTCGATCGCTCTGCTCCAGCAGCGTGTTCGCTGAAAACTTGATGGTTTTTCCTCTCCGGCTTTTTGGCGGAAACAGCCCGAACAAAGCGTGGAGCGTGCTCCGGGGCTGCTTTGGGACGGAGATTTTTCAGATCCCCGCAAAGCCCGGCTGAACAAAACGAGGGGGCCGAAACTCAATAGCGCTGGATGATGAATAAAACATGGCCCTGCGTCCCCGAAGGCCGATCACCCGAAGCTCGCAGGCTGTATAACTGCTGAAAGGCGACATAATCTCCCCGGGACAAGATCGCCGCCGAGATTGGGGCGAAGCTACAAAAATGAGAGAGCCCGTGTAGGTGGATGTGCGCCCTGTGAGGGCCCCGGGTCCAGCACTATGGAGAGAGGTGGTGGTCGTGGCCTGGCCAGCCTCATCCGGGAACTGCAGGGAGAGATCAAGAAGCTGGAGAGTGAGAACAGGGAGCTGAGAGGGCAACTAAGCCGGCCAGCCTCTGGGTCAGAGCTGCCAGGGCCAGCGGAGCCCCAGCATGGAGAGGAGACCTCCGGCGGCACACATTTAAGGCGTAACGTCTCAGCGCCGGCGCTGGAGGGCCAGTACAAAGGTAGGCTGGCTAGACATGGGAATAACGGCGGTGTTGGTTTCCAGACTTTTGGCTGTGTGAGTTGACTAAGGGGTATAAGTAGGTCCAGGGGTCTTCTCACCATCAACAGTACTGTGCAAAAGTCAGAGACCACCCTTCATTTATTCTACGTATTTGTTATAGATTTTTTAAAATGCAGGAAAAAGGAAAAAGACATACCGTACGGTCCAAATGTCCTCAGAAAAAAATATTTATTTTATAATAAATACAATCAATATTAAGGCAATAACCGGTAAATATATCAGAATGTGTTCCTCTAAACCTTTCCATACCTCTCCTACACTATTTGGTTCCTGTCCCACCCCTACATGTACCACTCTCTGGAAGCACTGGGCAGCTGCTTCAGTGCCCGGCTGCTGCACCCATGGTGTGTGGAGGAGAGGTACCGCAGATCCTTCCTTCCAGCCGTCAGACTGTATAACAGCCGCTCCCCTCAGTAGTCTATCTCTACACTAGTCTATTTCTACACTAGTCTATCTCTACACTAGTCTACTTCTACACTAGTCTATCTCTACACTAGTCTATTCCTACACTAGTCTATCTCTACACTAGTCTATTTCTACACTAGTCTACTTCTACACTAGTCTATCTCTACACTAGTCTATTCCTACACTAGTCTATCTCTACACTAGTCTACTTCTACACTAGTCTATCTCTACACTAGTCTATTCCTACACTAGTCTATCTCTACACTAGTCTATTCCTACACTAGTCTACTTCTACACTAGTCTATCTCTACACTAGTCTATTTCTACAGTAGTCTATTCTACACTAGTCTATACCTACACAAGTCTATTTCTACACTAGTCTATTTCTACACTAGTCTATCTCTACACTAGTCTATCGCTACACTAGTCTATTTCTACAGTAGTCTATTTCTACAGTAGTCTATTCTACACTAGTCTATCTCTACACTAGTCTATCGCTACACTAGTCTATTTCTACAGTAGTCTATTTCTACAGTAGTCTATTTCTACACTAGTCTATCTCTACACTAGTCTATTTCACCACTAGTCTATCTCTACACTAGTCTATTCCTACACTAGTCTATTTCTACACTAGTCTATTCCTACACAAGTCTATTTCTACAGTAGTCTGTTCTACACTAGTCTATTTCTACACTAGTCTATTTCTACACTAGTCTATCCCTACACTAGTCTATTTCTACACTAGTCTATTTTTACAATAGTCTATTTCTACACTAGTCTATTTCTACAATAGTCTATTTCTATTTCTACTATGTGCAATAAAACTGCATGGCATAATCCTGTCTTCTGAGTTTAAATTTTTAGTATTTTATTTATATTTTTCTGTACTTTTTGTATTTAGATATTATTTATTATTATTTATTATTTCCTGACACCTCTGTTCTTTCCTCTGTGCTGCTGTAACATTGCAAATTTCCCCACTGTGGGATCAATAAAAGATTATCTTATCTTACCTTGTATCGATCAGTAAATACCTGAGTTTAGCTGGTCATTAGTTCAGTACAGTGACTTGTCCTGTGGTCTTTGTTCTGATGATATATGGTGATTTTACAAGCAGCGAGCTCATAGAACATCCAAGGAAAACAATTTTAATAACAGAAACTGGAACAGCTAAACACAGCAGCAGGCGTTTCAGTGTTCAGTGTGTCCACCCTTTACCTTTATTACAGCTTCCTTTCATCTCGTGAGATTCTTAAAGAGGTCTGCAGCCTCTCCTCCAAAGTTCAGTCTTAGGCGTTGGTTTAGCATTTTGAGCTTCCTAAACACTTTCATTGATGTTGAGGTCTGGACTCTGGGTTGGTGGCCTGGTGCGTCTCTCTCCTTTTCTCAGTGAGGAGCTTCTTGAACAGCTGCACCTTCATTCTGACCTTCATAGCGCTGGGTTGTCTTCTCACAGTGGAGGGACGGACAGAAACACCTGAGGATGTTTTCAGATCTGAAGCAAAACTGGAGCTTAGTCTTTTCCTCCCTCTCAAAGACAAAAGCTAAAAAGGCTGTCTGTGTGACGAGGACAGTTTTGGTGGTCTTCCAGGTGGTTGTTAGGGGTCATGATTTCCCTGTAGTTTTTAAATGTAATTTTCTGCCTGCTTTTTTCCATAAGCAAATAGAAATATTCTAATATCTAATATCCTCTCATTTAGCCAGCTCAAACGCACATAAGAAAGAAATCTGCAAGGCGTGTTTTGGAAGTTACAGAACTAATGCTGAAAGAGCCAACATGCTGATTCAGAAACAACAGGTAGATTAAACCAGCGGCTCGTAGTTGGGAGAGTGAGGGGCAGGTGAAACCTGATATTATTTATAATATCTAAATTATATACACATATAAATGAGCAAGACTATGTTGCATTATGATGCCTAATGTTTATTTGTGTGTACTATGGCCAAAGATAATAGCTAATGACAGGACATGCCAATGAGCTGCACCTGAAGTTTACACATCCTCTACAGAGATCACACTTCCTCATTACTGTGAATGGATGAAAGTCTCCTGACGTGGCTCTTTTACTAGGATGCCTTAAAGGAGCAGTGTGTAAACCTGTAAAACTTTGAATACTGAAATAAACGTCCCATTCAGCCTTGTAGTCTTAATAAGGGGTCATAATCGTACCCCGTATGTGCTCAAATAAGACATTTCAGCTTCTTCCAGTCGGTTCTACATGCCATTAAATTCAAACTGGCGCTTCAATGTGAAAACATGAAAGGCACTCAGTCAGCGCTACATGGCAGCCTCTGATGGAAGACTCCTATGTAGATATAAAGGGCTCCTTTGAAGCCAAAGGAAACAGAATGATTTATAGTTTGATCATTTTACACTAATGAAAACATAGCCTTGTGTAGAATACCTCTTAAATCTTCCACACTGCTCCTTTAATCATGCATGTGTTAAAAAAAACAGCCACTGACAGACCTACTGTCTCTTGCCCACCAGAAAACATTATCATGACTGTCCGGCGGTATTCCATCTCCTCCAACACCATTACTGTTCCACAGAAGAGGGACGCAGCGAACAGCAGCAACAGCACAAGACCTGACGGCGGCAGCGTCAAGGAAAAGCTGCCGAGCAAACGCTCGCTTCAGCAGTGCGTCAACCAAACCAGGTACGCCAGCGTGTCTGCTAAAAATGAAGGGTATTAATAGAGTTTGTTTCCTCTAGTGTTTTGGGAAAGCTTTATGGTACATATTTGAACACTGCTGTGAGGATTTGATTGCATACACGAGCATCAGTGAGGTCTGATATTGGATGCTCAGTTCTGGAGTTGGCCGTTGGTGTAGCTCAGCGGGTAACACCACTACCTGCCAGGTAGCAACCACCCCATGTGGAGACTGGGGTTCGAGTCCTGGTCTGGGTGACTATGCTGTGCTACACCAATAGGAGTCCTTGGGCAAGACTCCTAACACTACACTGGCCCACCTGTAAAATGATTAACCTTGTAAGTCGCTCTGGATAAGAGCGTCAGCTCAATGCCATAAATGGAGCGTTCCAGCTCATACCAAAGGCACTGGATGGAGCTTCATTTGAATGCTGTTGTAATGCTAGTAACACTTTTAACCCACACAGGTGCTCCGCTGGTATATGGGGGTTTTGCTTTGGCTTCCTGACCAGCACACGAGCAGTCCTACCTCAACACTACTTAGTGTTGCTGACCTTGTTTTGACTTCCAAAGTTCCCCATAACAGCCTGGAATCAATACGAGTCAAAGAGTCAGAGCACTTATTACACAGTGGATCTTACGGTTCCTACTGATAATCATTGGCCCGCCTTATTAGTAATAACAAGTGAACTCCTATTACTATAAACTTTTTTTTTAAAATTCTTACTGTTAATCATATCCTCGCTGTCCGAAGAAAAACAGTATCTCCAAAATGGCAACTTTACAGGAGAGGCCAAAAACCTTGTGTAATTTGAATGGAAGTCAATGGAACCAGACGTCTTTCCAAGCCGTTTTGGGCCATTTCTGTTGGTCCATTCTTCATGAAATTTCCACACAGTGTAAAGAGCAGCTCATGGGATCAAATGAGACATAAAAGTAAAAATCAACAAAAATGAAGATTTTTCTTTGGACAGCGACGATATGTAAAGTCACCCTGTGCTTTTATTATAGATATGTTTTTAACATTAGTACTTCCGCCACATTTCAGAGCCAAAGTGAAGACGGTCACCTTTCTACTGCCCGTGGAGGACATTTACACCAACCAGCCTGTGTTGGGGGACCGTGTACCTGACAGGAGCTCACGAGATCTCAGCGCAATAGTGGAAACAGACTCGTGAGGCGGGAAAACAACACCGATGAAGGGAAAAGAACATTGCTGGTGGATAAAGGACGAAACAGGTTAGACACTGGCGCTGCTGAATGTTAACGAAGAGGAGGTTCATAGCCCAGCCTAAGTGATCGCTGGCAGCTTTTGTTTTCAGGTCAGCCTGACGTTTGATTTGTAAAACCGACCTCCAGGCCTCGGCTCCGGTTACAGATTTGGTTTCTCCAAATTCATCCAAGCACAGCGACCTAATTCTTCTTCCAGACTGCTGCCATCCTCATGTTATTTTCCTCCCAGCTGTAATCCGACATATCCTGCCTCCTGCCTGGCGTAGGTCTGGCTACTAGGTCTTCTAAATAGAGTGGCTGTGAACTGCTGGACTGCTTGCGAGTATAAACAATCCATTACTAGCGCAAGAGACAGGCGGCTCGAAAAATAACACCTCATCTCCGGCCTCCCACGTGGATCAGGTGTCCTCAGGTCCGCTTGCAGGTCAGATTCCTGCAAAGCCATGTGGTCCCTGTACGTGACTTGAGTTTTTGGTGTCTGTTTGGGGTCAGTGTCTCATAATGTGACAGCACACTCTGTTTTTAAGAACCATCAAGGGACATTTCTGGATCATTCAGAGTGGCTTGGTGTGAAGCTCGCCATCATAGAGAAGCCTACGAGAGTCAGGTTAGTTTACAGGGAGGGTAATAGGAACCAGACGTCCATCTCAAAAATATATCTCTCTAAGATAACAGTAAAGTAGATGTATCCTACAATCCGTAATCATTTTTAATCTGACCATTGTCCACCTGCCAAACCCAAATCATCTCTTGGGATGAAATAGGGTGTGCCTTTAGGGCTAATATGCAAATCGCCTTCTTCTGATTGGCTGCTCTGCATTGCACCTTGTTGAAAAAGCATTGTATAATTTTGTAATAATTTATGAATGCATCCTTATAATTTCAGCGTGAATGGGAGGCTGTATATATGTATGTGTATATGTGTACATACATATATACAGGGGTTGGACAATGAAACTGAAACACCTGGTTTTAGACCACAATCATTTATTAGTATGGTGTAGGGCCTCCTTTTGCGACCAATACAGCGTCAGTTGGTCTCGGGAATGACATATACTGCGTCCTGCACAGTGGTCAGAGGGAGTTTAAGCCATTCCTCTTGCAGGATAGTGGCCAGGTCACTACGTGATGCTGGTGGAGGTTCGTCCTTCTTGGTGGTATGCTGACATTACCCTGGATACCGTGGCTCTTGATACATCACAAAGACTTGCTGTCTTGGTCACAGATGCGCCAGCAAGACGTGCACCAACAATCTGTCCTCTTTTGAACTCTGGTATGTCACCCATAATGTTGTGTGCATTGCAGTATTTTGAGCAGAACTGTGCTCTTACCTGCTAACTGAACCTTCACACTCTGCTCTTACTGGTGCAATGTGCAGTTAATGAAGATTGGCCACCAGGCTGGTCCAATTTAGCCATGAGACCTCCCACACTAAAATGACAGGTGTTTCAGTTTCATTGTCCAACCCCTGTATATATATATATGTATATACTTAATATATATATATACATGCACTGTAGGAACAGCATGGTTCTGCAAGATATGAGCCTCTAAAATCCATCCATGGTCGAAAAATAACAACATAGTCCATCAAAAGAACCATCATCATCATCATCATTCATAAAAAATAAAACAGCTTCAGCTTTGTTGTTGTACCTGGAGTGTCTACAGTGAACCACTTCACACCAACCCACTCTGAATATTTACATCTCAACAATTGAATTCTGAAAATTCGGCAGAATTCCCCATTAAGCCCATTAAACAAATCCTCGGTGTACCACTGTTAGAGCAGAAAATTAATAGAAGAGCAATTTCTTTTTCGCAATATTTTGTCTGTGCTATACACAGATGGTTACCATGTTAGCAGATGAATGTCAGAAAAGTCTGGAGCACTTTTAGATTTTAAAGTAATGATCTTCCTGCACATTATTTCCCCCCATGTCCTCTTTTTCACTGAATGTTTACACATTTGAACACTGTGAATCTGATGTAAATACTGAATGCACAGAAATGATATTACAGACCTCTACGTTTGTGTGCTCATCTGTTTTTTTCTTGTATATACAAATGAATCTAAGTGTCATGGTAGGGTGCTGTTTCACTGCAGAACTATCAGCTAACAGCTCAGACGATTTATAGATCTCTGAGTTTCTACAAGGAGACATATTTTGTGAGTCTTATTTATTAAATGAATTAACACTGGCTTTATGAATGTTCCAGAAATACATCCTTAAAATGACAAAAACTATTTCAAGTAAAAAATCTTTTTACTAAAAATCTAAAATCCTATAAACACAAGATAATAGCTGTTATTATAATAATAAGGATTTACCCTATATACACTATATCAATGGTTTTGCACAAATAGTTCCCCCCAGAAGGAATCGACTGACAGGAATGAAACTTTGTGGGTAGGTTTGGCATCGTGGGACTAATACAGACATTCAGGCAGCAGTGATGCCTTCTATAACTCATCGTGTTAGTGCCAGCACTACTGGCAAATGGCAAAACGATGTAGGACTACATGCACGCAGACAGTTACGACGACTGTCCTTAACACCACGTCAACGCTGCAAAAGACTGCAGTGGTGTCGTGCCAGACTGTCATGGAGTGACTCAGAATGGCAGCGGGTCATCTTCAGTGATGAGTCCCGCTTTAGTCTTGGTGGAGACGAACCACTCTGTGTGTATAAACACGCCCAGTAGGCCTGGTGTCCCTCCACCTCCACCCCTACCGCACCATCTGCAGGAACTGTGTGAGGATATTTAAGCTGCATGAGATGGATTATCACAGGACACCATTAGGAACCTCTACAGCTCCATATTGAGACATCACGGTGGCCCGACGCCATACTGAGAGACACTACTTCTGTATGTGTAGCTCAATAAATATTGATCATATCCGTCTAAATTTATCACCAGTTATTGATCCTGGTAACTTATCCTCCTTCCCAACAGCAGTGCAATCCGAGACTTCCCTCTGGGCGCAACTATGAGAGAAGCTTTGCTACACACTTATACATGCACAGGTGTATCCCTCAAAGAGGATCAACTCTAAAACTGGATCTAGCAGGTCTCTCTATGATTTAGATCACCACACAAAATCTGCTACAAACACGCTTTTTGCCGCGAGCAGCGGGTGGAGGTTCGGCTCCATCAGGTCCGCGGCGGACGGCGCCCTCCTTCAGCTCGAACGGCTCATCCTCAGACCTGTTCCCACTGTGCAGACTCCCATAGCTCTCAGAGTCCCGCGATTTACCTGTTTGTGAACATAATGATATTGTATAACAGCATTTACATGACTAATATGATAATCTGGTAATATGCTAATATGATAACCGTTTACAAAATAATAGGATAATCTGGCATCCGTTAAAAAAACACAACTCCTCCCGGTCAAACGAGTTTGAGACATTTTGCTGATGTTCTAAGTGAAAATAAGTCAACACATCCTTAACAGGGAACACAGTTTCTGTTTACTGACTGAGTTTAACAGATGGAGAAAAATGGAAACAATAATCATACAATGTGACACATCATTTGAATGTGCCACATTTTTTTCGTTTGTTAAATATATCAGTAAACAGTAATAAATAGTATAAATTTATTACTAAATTATTAATAAATTTACATTAACTCAATTTCACCCAACAAAAATCAACAAAACGGGTCATTTGGTCATTACAGGCATATGGCTGTATATGGCGTGAGGAAGCATGTGGTGTATTGGTGCTGATATAGCATCACCTGGAATTCAAATGTGTCCCAGGGCGGGGAAAAAAAGACTAAAAAAGAATGAAACTGTGTGGAACTGTGTGGAACTGTGTGGGGGTGCCCTTATATTCTAAGGAGCACCTTTAACAGACTCCACTCAGTACAACCCTTCCAGTTTGCTATACCAATTAAACAGCACAAACTGGGAGAAATGAGTAAAAGGGGTTCCACATGTGCGGACCACTGTATTCATGACGTAGTTAAAATAATACTTCACAATACAAAGTTAGGATTAGTTGTTTAAGGCAGGTTAGCTTTCATTTAGCGGTTAGCTTTCTCTCTGTGAGACCGAACCCAGCTGTGGTTCAGCCTAGCATTTGATGCTAGGTGCTACTCAAGCCCTATTATGACCACCCTGTTAGCGGGTGTGGAGGTGCACAGATGTAGAAAAACAAAAGATTATAAGATTAGCAATGTATAAACACAGAATAAGCGGATTACAGAGTCCACATGTCTATCAGACTTCTCAAAATCCAGCAAGGCTTCAGTCCAGCGTTTTACTGGCTGTACATGGTGCAGCATTCCCGTGACCAGCGGCACGTTGTGAAATGCATTCAGCAGTTTCTGTGTATGGAACTTACACTAAGCTTTTCAAAAACAATCCAAGCTGCATGTGATGCACTCGATTACTCGTCTATACAGTGAAATGAGCATCTTAATGTTTGGTGCACTGTATTCTTCTGCCTACTGAAAGTAAACCACATGGTGTTATTTACATACATGCAGCGTTTCTGTATTATCTGTATAATTATAATAATATTATTTTTCATTTATCTTTTATCTATCTATGTAGAAAGACTTTGAAAACGTAGGTTTGTAATACAGTTGATAATACAGTTGTACTATAATAATATATTATTTGAACCATTTTGATTTCAAATGAATTTGAGTTTTGTGTAAAATTAAGAGATGTGATACACTGGCTGTGTAGATCACAGTAACAGGATGCTAACGAAGAAGAATAAACAGCGGCAAAGGTGTTTAGTGTTAGGTATAAGAATGGATGTTGTTTGATATGGTCACGTGATGCGTTATCAGCATTCTGATTAGCTGTTCCATGAAACGTGTTGACCCTTGCAACTGTTGCAGCCTAACTTTATGCAACTTGATAGCAATTTAGATTTATGTTCAGTTCAAGGAAATATGATACCAAGTGAATGCATTACACATACTACACCTGCACTGTTATATTCATTAGCTTTACACAGAGAACAAACTCTTCTGTTCTAAATCTCAGAATAAAAACCAGAGCACCAAGCCAAGGTCTGAAACTCTGTCCCTCTATAACAGGGGTCTCAGGCTGCCAAACCCTGGGACACTGACTGGCATGACATATGGCCTTCCACAAATCAATCTGTAGGTAACCCTAGTTTCCTTAAAGGCAGATCACGGCCTGTGTTCATAAAGCTGAGCCCTGAACCAGAACTTGTTCAAAGCCATAATGAAGGGCACTCTGTTCTGAGAAGTTTTATGAATACAGGCCCAGGGATATAAAATGGACCTTGTTTGGAGCAGACCACCTGCAATTCACCAGTAGCCGCTAGGTAATTGGAGTGAGTGGTCTTGGCTCTTTCTGAAACTTTTGCTAACGAAGTAAAGCACATTAGACAGATACCTGTTTGGGTTTTAGCGCTGGGCAAGGCTTCAGGAAACAAAGCTGGAGGCTTGTCGTCTGTCAGACTGTCACCATATCGCATGGCTACAGTGGGCCGCCTGTCGCTGCTCTGAATAGCTTTAGGGGGGCGGTAGGGAAAACGGGAGAGAGACAGAGAGAGAGAGAGAGGAAGAGAGCAAGAGATAGAGAGAAGGGGGGATAGAGAGAGAGAAATAGAGAGAGCGAGAAAGGGGTGACAGAGAGAGAGACAGAGAGAGAGGGGGATAGAGAAAGAGAGACAGAGAGAGGGGGGAATAAGAAAAAGAGAGAGAAACAGAGATAGAGAGAAGATAGATAGATGGGGTAGAGAGAGAGAAAGAGAGAGAGAAGGGGGAAAGAAAAAGAAAGAGAAACAGAGAGATAAAGAGAGAGAGGACAGAATAAGAAAGAGAGAGAGAGTAACAGAGATAGAGAGAGAGAGAGAAGGGGGATAAAGATAGAGAGAGAGAGAAGGGGGGTAGAGATAGAGAGAGAGAGAAGGGGGGATAGAGATAAACAGAGAGAGAGAGAAGGGGGGATAGAGATAAACAGAGAGAGAGAAAAGGGGGGATAGAGAGAAAGAGAGAGATGGGGGGGATAGAGAGAGAGAGAGAGAGAAGGGGGGATAGAGAAAGAGAGAAGGGGGGATAGAGAGAGAGAGAGAGAGAAGGGGGGATAGAGAGAGAGAGAAGGGGGGATAGAGAGAGAGAGAAGGGGGGATAGAGATAGAGAGAAAGGGAGAGAGAAGGGGGGATAGATAGATAGATAGATAGAGAGAGAGAGAGAGAGAGAGAGAGAGAGAGAAAGAGAGAGGGGGGGTAGAGAAAGAGAAACAGAGATAGAGAGAGGGAGGACAGAATAAGAAAGAGAGAGAGAGAAACAGAGATAGAGCGAGGGGGATACAGAGAAAGACAGAGAGACAGCTTCAGTACAGCATGTTTTGAATTCATTTGGAGAAGGAAAAGAAAAAGAGCAGACAGGGTAACAGATATAAGATAACAATAATCCATAATAAGAGGAAAGGCTTTATGATAAAATATGCTGACTGTAGTAAAGAGGTGTGTATGTGTTTTGCAGGATGGAGTTGTTGTTTTTATATTATTTTAGTTATATGTATTCAGTATTTGATTTAGCCTTTCCTGAGGGCTGATTTATTTCATTCTTAAATATTAATTTATGTATTAGGATACATGAGCACAGAAAAGGAAAGATACAATGTCCCATAACATTTATAGCAGTGCGGTAATCAACACAGTGTTTGTGACAGTGCTGCTGCTGCTGCTGCTGAAATGCAATGTCTATCTGAACAAGGAAATGTTCAGAGAGTTCTGTACTAGAGCAAACACAGGTTTAAAACATAATATATTTTTTATTAAAAATTTAATTAGTGTTTTTACCAAACAACGAATATTTGTGTATATGTTAGGAATACATTATTTAGTTTAAGGACTGTAACCATCTCTCACTCAATGTCTGTCTGAGTACAGACCCTCTGAAATCACTCACCATGTCTCTTAGGAGTCACATATATGTCACATATAGTCTCCTATATGGAATTCTAAAAAAAAAAAAAAAATTGTACCCTCTATGGATTGGCGGGCTGTCTAAGGTGTCTCCTGCCTGCTGCCCAATGAGTGCTGAGAAATGCTCCAGCAGTCCCCTCAACCCAGAAATATATATGGCTTATAATTGATTTTTTTTTTTTTTTTGCACTAAAGTTCTTCAAAAAAAAAAAGTTATACTGTTTATATAGTTATATGTAAAGTGGAACAGTTAACCTTCAGTACTGCTCTGATCTGTTGGAACAGCAGAAACCAGACGCACCTCGTAAAGTAGGTCTAAAGGAAGGTAGCTCCGTGCTGCAGTCGAGGCCGGAGTGAACTGACTCCTGACCTGAGCCAGCCTTCCTCGTCCAGCGGCCCATGATCTCGCTGTCTGTAGCCCTCAGGTTCTTCAGGAGGAAGTAGGTCCGCATCCTGCCTTTACCCTTCACCTCGATCTCTCCGCGCTCCTCCAAGTGAAAGCCCTTCTCCTGCAGAGCACTGGAGAGACAGCATGGAGACAAGACAGGGGTCTGTGGTCTCAAGATCGATATCTCATGTATCTCATGTGTTGATAATAACATTGGTTCCCCTTAACTTACTCTCATTGTTAGACAAGGAGGCATATTTAATAGAAGCCTGCCTTTAAAGGGCCCATACCATAAATGTCCCCTGAAAAAGTCTGATATATTAAATAAGCCTTCAAGTTTGTCCATGTAGGTACCGTTTACACAGTCTATACATGGAAACTAAGCTGCAAAAACAGCCCATTTGGAATTGACTGCTTTTGTGATGTCACAAAAACCAAAGCACTTGCATACATTTGCCTGAAAGGGGCACTATACAGGCAGCCAATCAGAACACAGCTCATTTATTTATATCAGTCACAGTAAAACATTTTGTTTAACGGTAAGGAATAAACACAGCTTCACACATTATAGGAATTTCATATTTTCTCGATGGGGAGATATAGGTCATATATAGGTTATGGGCCCTCTAATTCCCCTGAGCCTTTAAAGGGAGACTGTAACTCACTGATAAACGGTGGGGCTGAGATGGATCTTGTCAGGCAGGCCGTGGCTCTCCATGCGAGAGGCAGTGTTCACTGTGTCTCCAAACAGACAGTAGCGTGGCATCTTCTCCCCAACTACACCCGCAAGCACCGGACCACTGTGCAAGCCCACCCGAATCTGCAATAAAGCATTAGAGAAATCTTTAGACCCACCCGCAATAAGTCAGTGCGGTGGTTTCAGCTGAGCTCTTCTAAATATTGCCAAAAACCAACATACTGTATTTGTAGTTTTGTTTTATGGCTTCATAGCGTCGCTGTCCAAAGAGAAACAGGTATCTCCAAAATGCCAACTTTACAGGAGAGGCCAAAAACCTCATTTAATTTGAATGAAAGTCAATGGAACCAGACGTCTTTTCAAGTCGTTTCAGCTCACTGCTGTTGGTCCATACGTCATGAAATTCCCACAGAGTGTAAACAGCAGATCATGTGATCAAATGAGGCATACAAGTAAAAATCAACAAAAATGGAGATACATGTTTTTCTCCGGACAGTGACGATATGTATTTTATCATTCTCATGTATTATGCTATTCATTTCCTTCTATTAGATATTTTGAGTACATGAGTACAATGATTACTGTAATCCTGCATTATTAGAACAATATTATCCATTATATCGATTGGTCAATGCATAGAATGTAAAACACCAGTTCAGTAAACACCCTAAATATTGGCATTCAGATTCTTAAAAGTGAATTCCACACATTTTTCAAAATTTCTGCAAAATTCAGTTTTCAGAATTCCACTCATTTTTCCAAAATTTCTGCAAAATTCAGTTCTCAGAATTCCACTCATTTTTCCAAAATCTCTGCAAAATTCAGTTTTCAGAATTCCACTCATTTTTCAAAATTTCTGCAAAATTCCGTTTTCAGAATTCCACTCATTTTTCAAAATTTCTGCAAAATTCAGTTTTCAGAATTCCACTCATTTTTCCAACATTTCTGCAAAATTAGTTTTTAAAATCCCATAATATAAATCCCCTAAATATATAACCATCATCAGAGCTACACGGAAAAACTCAAAAGACACGTGTCCTAAATAAAATGTCTATATTTGTGTTGTAGACATGGCAACCCTTGGTTACTATAACCACCCCTCCACAGAAATCCAAGTCTATACAATCAACCAGTTCACATGAAACCACTCTGAATGACTCAGATTCTGCAGACGTTTTGAAAAAGTGGTGCGGTTCCTCTTCAGCTCAAGTACTGCTCAGACCCAAATTCCACCTGACCTGAATAGAGCCTCCTGTGATGGGGTTGGTGACCTCTTTGGCGGCCATAATCATGCCAAGGGCAAAGTTAGCCACCTGCTCTGCATGACTGGACACTGGGATTGGCACACCGCCCACCACCATGTAGGCATCACCTATTGTTTCAACCTATAGATTTGAAAAAATCTATAATCAAAAACAAATCACTGACTATAGAAAGCTTGGTATGTTACTACGGGTGAGAGACATGGAGAAATATAATATTGCAGGACTCATGATATTTTGTTTCTCTGATGGTGGCGAAGAAACAAATAGATTCATAAAACAGGGTCGTGGGTTGACAGTCCAGTATATCTACTTGCTGCTATGCGTTTTCAGTGTGCTACGTGTACGAATTATATACAACATACACTCAATAAAAGAAGCCCATGAAATAATTTATCATAACGTCAGGATGATCATACTGCACTCTTCTGTTGGTTACATTATAAAGAAGGCAGAGAGTCGTAGGCTTACCTTGTAAACGTTGTGCACGGTGGTGAGGCGGTCAAACCTCAGGTACATTGAGTTGAGCATGAAGACGATCTGAATGGGCTCACACTGGGAGCAGATGGTGGTGAAGGTGACTACATCACTGAAGAGGATGGTGCACTCCTTAAACTCACCTAGACAGCAACACATGACCAGACGCTATGAATAACAAGAAGGCACACAGTGGAACTCGGGATGGATACACAGATATGTTTAGATTAATAATTAATTTATAATTATTAGAAATTATTTTCTCAAGATTTAGACTGCTTATGTCAAAACAAGAGGATTATTTTCTATATTTTATATTGAAATAATGGCCAAATGGCTGGATACCTTGACTGATTATAACACCATGATGTCTTATTGTCTCAAGATTAAGACTATTCACACCAAATCAAGGACTACTTATTTGAAAATAAAATAGAAACCCTGAGCATTTGGCTAATACTCTTTGACTAACTCACTTCCAGGTACATAACCAATATAACAAGCATGTAACCCATAATTACCCCCCACTATTATTAAACCGCAATCATGTGTGAATGATTACACTTCACTAATAATTGGCAAATTGTACATTTGAGCACTGTGTCACATCTAAAACCAGGCACTCGTGTCTGTATCCCTATGTTTTGTGTTCTGCTGACTGTTTGTGGTTTGTGTGGGGTGAGTAGATTAATCAGCCGTTCGGTGCAGAGAACTTTTTTCAGCTCTATTTTTAGCAGCTAGCTCTAAACAGTGGATACAGTAATAACAGCTCTGCGGTAACTAGTCATGTGACTGTATTAGTATACTACACTGTAGGTGGTTCGTGTAGCTCAGTGGATACCATCACTACCTGCCAAGTAGCCCCCAGCCCATGTGGGAGACTGGTGTTCGAATCCGGGGCTGAGGGACTATGCTGTGCTACACCAATAAGAGTCCTTGGGCAAGACTCCTAACACTACGTTGGCCTGTACTTGTAATATGATTAGCCTTGTAAGTCGCTCTGGATAAGAGCGTCAGCTAAATGCCGTAAACGTAAACATCAGAACTTGTTAGTGGACTGTATACCACACACAGGGGGCGTATACAGTGTGCAGTACATATTACTGTAGTGTACAGTGTGCAGTTTAGTACTGTACCATCTCGATACGCGACCAGCCAGGAGTGAGGCGCTCTCTGTGGATGCAGCAGACATGGTATGGTGGCTGAGATGTTTATTTAAGCTAATATATTAAAATCATATTGTGCTTTGTTGGGATGTCTGCTGGGATAATATGTCTGGGGTTAAAAATGTTCAGTGCTGAATAAAAAGCTACTGCAGTTTAGTAATAATTTGTTCATTGAAAACCAAGATAAAGATACATGTAGCCTATTTAATTTATGCGGTGGTAAAAAGGGACTAAATGAATGAAATTAAATTAATGAAAGGCCTAAGGATTTCATTGTGGTGAATCCCTAGTAAATAAATGGTGACCCCTGGTTCCCATCACCACCAATGTAAAGAAAGTCAGTGTGTCTCTACAATTAACCTTTCCATATTACACAACACTATTACACAAGGCTTTGTTTGCAACTTAACCATCGAATACAGCAGAACGTTTTTAAAAACCTGTAGGACAATCAACAAAAATGCAAAAACAGGCCTGTGGCTTTTGAGATCATATGATATACTGTTATTTGTGAATATGTACACACAGGTATTTAAAATACTCTAATTAGAATATTTTACTGTCACTGTTTTCGCTACTCCGCATTACTTTGTCCATGTTTATGGATATTAGTGTGCCATACAGTGTCAGGAACTACATAATTGTCACACTTCCGGGTTTCCCTTCCGCCCCCCCGAACTCCACTTCCCAGAGGGCTTCACTCGATGACACCAGCTTCCGTCGATGTGTGCTCGCTACCACCAAATCTGATTCGCTCTGACCGCGTCACCTGATTACTACATTTACGGTACTTAGCTGACGCTCTTATCCAGAGCGACTTACAAGGTTAATCATATTACAGTTAGGCCAGTGTAGTGTTAGGAGTCTTGCCCAAGGACTGTTATTGGCGTAGCACAGCGTAGTCAGCCAGAACAGCAATCGAACGCCAGTCTCCCACATGAAACGGTAGCTTCCTGGTGTGTAGTGGTGTTATCCACTGTGCCACACCAACCACTGCTGGAAAGGCTGTCATTTGCACCAGCGTTTAAACCTCACTCACCCATCGCATGTTCTCACTGGGAAGTTTTGCCGAAACATAGTTTTGCAATCCTGAGCATTAGTTTATTGTGTATCTACTTATTGGTTTTGATCCATTTTGTCCCGGACTGCCTCTTTTGCCCTCTCCCTTCTAGCTCTGTTCGCTGTGCTCTCCTGGCTCTGTCCCTCCTTTCGTTTCCTCTACTCTGTCTTTTCCCTGACCCTTCTAACTTGTTTATATCACTGACTGCTATCTCTGGTTCTGACCTCTGCCTGCCTCTGACTGTGCTTTTGCCACTTCCCAGTTGCTGTTTCGCTCTGCTCACGCCAATACGAGTTCTCTGACAACAATGAAGTCTACTCGATATTACTAAACCACTTGACAGGTGATTCAGGCATTAGGTTTACACAGCAGTGGACTCTGACTATGGAGCTCCACTGATAAACCAAAATGTCTTCACACTGTTTTAGATGATCAACTACATTTGGGCTAAGTGGTGGACAGTATTAGTAGATTACTGGGACAAGCACCCATCAGTGTGTTTACAACAACCTTATCCTCTCTTCCTGCTATCATTCACCTGCCTCCACTCTCTTGCCCTCCTTCAGCTGGTTGGCCACGTGTTTGGGCAGCATGGCATACAGCAGGTTCTCTGTCTTCTGCTTCTCGTGCTCCAGGTGCTGCGAGAGCTGCCGCAGCTCCTCCTTTTTGCGCTCCAGCTGACTGGACAGCTCCATCTCAGCCAGCCGCTGCTGGTTAAGCAGGATGAGGTGGCGCGTGGCGTCGTGCGGGGCGATGTCAGACAGGTACATGCGCCTCTCCTCCAGCTCCTGCAGGCTGCGCAGCAGAGGGGATGCCTGATACAGCATGCAGCGCAGAGAGGCCATCCACAACATCTGACCTGAGAAAAGTGAGATGGAGAAGAGAGGGGCATTTAAACGAGGGCAAAGCTCGGATTACTGCCATTCAAGTGGCCCAAAGTTTCCATCATTTCTTCTGAAACAGGAAGTTTGTCCCCCTTTGCAGCAATTAATTAGTTAATGTACAGACGCAAGAAAGGGGAAACCGGGTCCAAGCCAACCCCCGAGGAAAAACTCCCTTGGGTAAAGAAAAACCTCAAGAGGAACCAGGCTCAAGGGCAGAACCGAGAGGGGTGAGAGGAGAGAGAGAGAGGGAGAGAGAGAGGGGGAGAGAGAGAGAAAGAGAGAGAGAGGGAGGGAGAGGGAAAGGGAAAGGGAGAGGGAGAGGGAGAGAGAGTCTGATCCCAGAGAAAGAGAGAAGAGAGCGAAAAGGGAGACGGGAGAGGGATAGGGAGAGAGAGAGAGGGAGAGAGAGAGAGGGCGAGAGAGAGAGAGGGAGAGAGAGAAAGAGAGAGAGAAAGAGAGAGAGAGAGAGAGAAAGGGAGAGAAGAGGGAGAGGAGAAGGAGGAGGGAGAGGGAGAGGGAGGGGGGCATTTTCAATGCTGGCCTTTTCATAGATAGATAGATAATAGATGTGATAAGAGGGCTGTCCAGTAAAAGTATAAAAGTATACAGACGGCCCCTCTACGGACTGTATTCAGTTACTTTAAGGTCATGTACTGAACGCATCTGGAGAAAAAACATGAAAAATAAAAAACTAAATATTATAAATCACTGAATACCACCCAAGCCTAGATCCAACTTCCCAGAAGAGGAGAGAGGCTGTTACTGTACCAAAGGGGGTCAAACATTACTGACAGCGTTCATTTCAGACACTGGACAGTCTATTGTGAGACGAGCTCGAGGGTGTTCAGATAGCCTAGGCTCAGTGTGTGCTCCTACCTCTGAGCTCAAGCATGGGCGTCTCTTTCCAACACTCGGGCATCATGTCTCGACGGGTCTGTAGGACGAAGTGACTGTTGATGAACTTGCGGATGCTGGCGATGGTGAAGGTGACCTCTGGGTGCAAGATGGTGAAGTACTGGTCCAACTGGATCCCCATGGTCTGTAGCCCAGGGACGATCTTCTGCACCGTCACCCCAGCCTGTCGCACCCTCAGCTAGGAGGAGGGATGAATGGAAGAAGCTCTTCAGTAATACTCTATAGCTTATCTTACATGGATGCATACAGTACGTCAGAATACGCTCCATCCTTTCCATCTTTAACATCCGGTCTGCTCTCTTACCTCTTCATCAAACACAATATGAAAAGGAAAGGCGTTGCAGAATGTCTTCAGGTCTATGCACAGTTCCTCAGGGTACACAGGCTCAAATCCCCTCAACAGTTTTCCTGAGAAGAAACGAGGAGCATAGAGACCTTAACACAGTGTGTTACCATGGCAACATCGTTTTCAAGTATACTTATATATGGAGTTGCTGTCAGAACAAAATCTTGTATCTCCAAAATGATGAACTTGAACTTTACAGGAGTAAGAATGCAAGCTAAAGTAACCAGAGTGTTCCTCATGAGGTGTACACACAATGTCATGGGCAACCAGTCAGTCAGAAATTGAAATAATGGAAAAAATAGAGATATGAATTTTTGATACACTTGTATTTCATATACTTATAATTTATTTTATGTATTCTACATATTTTTATTAATTCATTTCACGAATCATTGGATTTGAACCCTGTTGCCTCTTTAATTTATTTTTATTTTTGTATTATTTATTGTATTATTATTTTTAAATTGTAATTGTTGTCTTGTACTGGTTTGCTGATGCGTTCTGTCCGCTTCAAAGTGCAAACCTAAAAACACTGAATGGGAAATGTTTAAACAGCCTTGGTCAAACCACATGCTTTGCTAATTTCCCAGGTGAACAGCAGGATGATGAAGCATAGCTTACTGAACCCATTCTGGACACACTTCCCCACTTCCGCCTGGTAGAAGATTCATATCCATCAAACCCAGCACAGCCAGACGGGAGAACACCTTTTCCCCCAGAGCTGGATCTCATTAACCACAGTGGATACCTCACCACCTGTTAAACTGACACCTAAACTCTGAACTTGAACTGAACCTCCCTGTGTTACAGTAACAGCTCTATAGCATGAAGCTTATTTGCACAGCTGTTACGATGTTCAACAGGTGTGGTGTGTCTCAACGTTTGACTTGTGCTGTTTTTTTCCATGTAGGAAATGAATATAACATGTAAAGTGACCATGGGTGCTCACACATTTGCATATGTGTTCCTTTTTTAAAATCATATCGTTTACATTTAGTCACTACACAGCTTACATTCATGTGCGGTTAGTGATGAAGTGTACACTACCCGTTTGGACACATCCAACTAAATGGATGAGGCTGGTGATCTTAAAGAGTCTGACACTTAACAGCTCTATTTGATGAGTGTCTGAAACAGTACATATCCTGTTATACCTGTTTTACCAGATATACTATATACTCTATATACTCTTGATGTAGCACAGTTTATATATATATATATATACTGTGCTACATCAAGAGTGTACTGTTTCAGACACTCATCAAATAGAGCTGTTAAGTGTCAGACTATATATATATATATATATATATATATATATATATATATATATATATATATATATTTATATATTATATTTTTTATTTCTTTCCACCTCAAAGCTCTAGGTAAAGCGTTTCTGGACATATATACTGTGCTACATCACCAATGTACTGTTTCAGACACTTGGCAAATAGAACTGTGTTAGAACTATAATAAATCTCTATACCTCCACCCCCATTGCAGGTTAGGTAAGCTGTTTTATCCTCCTGTAAAGTTCCATTTTGGAGGTTGTATATGGTGGACTATATAATTCCATGAGTGCTGTTTTATAGTTTGATGACTTTTATTCTAAAGTAAAGCTTTAAGTTACAAATACCAAGACCTTCTATGAGTAGCATTAATTAAACTTTTGACTGGGACTGTATGTATGTATATGGTGTACGCTGCGCTAGTCACAGATTTTTGAATGAAGGGAAGTTTGATGTACTATGTAAACACTGTTAACAGTAAACAAGCTGTAAAAGCAGTCTGTTTTTCACTGATCTCGTGATGTCATAAGAACAGACTATAACACTATTTACCTAGAGAACTACTGCCTAAAGCAGTGTACTGTACTGCCTCATTCTGAGGTTCTAAGAAGTGCTTCAGGTTGAACGCAGTGCAATACAGGACAGCTAATTAAAACAGAGCTGATTTACATATATCAGTATGAATGGCAGAGTAACAACAACAGCTTCTATAAACCTAATGGATATAGAGTGGTTGGAAAACGGATGTGTAATAATGAATTATAGAATGGACTTTCGGTACATATATATATATATATATATATATAGTATATAGTTATATACATAGTTATATACATACAATATATATATAGTTTTATACTGTAGCCCATTACAATACAAACCATGTATGATGTGGGTCTTTAAACTGCTACTGTTAAACTTCCTACTGATCATGAACATACTGGAACACTTGCTGTATGTAATGCTAGTACAGGTTGTGCTAATTTATGAAGATGACCGAGTGAAAATGCAGTGGAAAATCCACTTTGAAAGAGTGGTGCTTTTAATGAAACCACAGAAAATAGTTTGAATACTTTGAAAAGAAGAGGCAATTGAAATGCCCACTTCTTACAGAGACCTGTGTACACTATGCTGTGTACCTTTCCCCAGCTGCACCAGGCTTCTGACTGTCTCCCAGTGGTTCCGCCTGGCTCCTGTATGTTTTTTGATGTGTCTGGATTTTTCTGCTTCCTGAAATGAACAGCAGCAGCTTACATGCAAAACAATTGACAGATTCGTTGCTAGGGTGTTGCAAGACAGGGGCTATAGTGTCTCAGGTTTTTAATAAAGGGTTGTCAGGAGGTTGCTAACGTGTTGCTATGCATTTGTTATGGCACCCAAGTTCTTTGCTAGGCTGTTGCCAGGGAGTTGCTAGAGTGTCCCAGCTGGTTGCTAGGCAGTTGCTATGGTATCCTAGGTGGCTGCTTCAGTGTTGCTAGGTGATTACCGTGGTATTCCAGGTTGCTATGGTATTGCTAGGTGGTTCTTATGATATGCTATAGTGTTGCTAACCTGTTGCTTTAGTATACCATGTGTTGCTAAAGTGTTGCTAGGCGTTTGCTATGCTACCCAGAGTATTGCCAGGCAGTCGCTATGGTATCCCAGCTTGCTGCTAGTTGTAATGGTATTCTAGGTGGTTGCCATGGTGTTGCTAGGCAGTTGTTATGGTATGTCAGGTAGTTTTATTTGATGTTACTAGGCGGTTGCTAAGGTCTTGCTAGAGAGTTTCTATGCTGTCCCAGGTCGTTGCTAAGGTGTTGACAGATGCTATTCCAGGTAGTTATTAAAGTGTTACCAAGCAGTTGCTAAGGAATCCCAGGCCGTTTGTAAGTTGGTTGCTATGGTATGCCTGGGGGTTTCTATGGTGTACAGGTGGTTGCGTGTGTGAGTGAACTCTCTACCTGTTTGTTAGTACGCACTGCGTCCTGTCTGCACCCTGAGGCCTGAGCGCGGTGTGAAGGTGAGGCTGCGGTTCTGCTGCACATTTTGTCTGAGAAGGCTGGGTGGTGGGTTATGAGGAAAACAACGTGCTCTTTCTTCCCTGTCCTCTCCACCTCCTCCATCTGATTCACCATCTCCATCTCTATCTGACTGCTGAAGAAGTCTTTTGCTACAGCTTCAATGATGCCTGGAATCATAATTAGCATGCAGTTAGGTTTGACCTGAAGATCCCTCCAGGAGCACTTTTAAAAAGGACGGGTCCCGAGTGGATCTTCACTTGGTCTTTAACTGGTATAGAACTTTCACATCATGACACAGTTAGGAAGCAGTCTGTCTCACCCGGCACGATGTGGCAGAGACCCCTGCGGTCAGAGTAATAGTGTAGGAGCATGGTGCCGTCGCTGTTCTTCTCCACGCGGAACGACGGCGCGTTCATCTCCTGCAACCAGAAGCGGAGATGACGTACTTCACAGAACATCCTCAGGTAAAACCATTTAGAACACAGTTCTCTTGTGAGGTCTTACGATTCAGTAATAAAACTACAGCTTATGAATGAACTTTAACTTGGCTTAACATCCAGTGAAATCCCAGGTGGTTGCATGGTATCCAGAATGGTTGCAATGGTAGCTTTAGGCTGTTGCTATGGTACCACACAAGATGGGTAAAGTGTTGCTCAGCTATTGTTATCATATTTGGTCGCTAAGGTGCTGTTGCTATGGTATCCGAAGTGATTGTAATGCTGCTGTCAGGCCATTGTTATGGTGTCCTGGGTTGTTGCTAACGTGTTCCTAGGTCATTGCTCTTATGTGGTTGTTAAGGTGTTGTTTTGGCCATTACTATGTTATGCCAGGTGGTTGCAATGGTGTTGCCAGGCCACTGCTATGGTATCCATTACTATGGTGGTTGCATTACTATGCTATCTTTTTCAGTTGCTAAGGTGCTGTTGCTATGGTACCCTAAGCATTGCAATGGTGCTGTTGGGGTGTTTTTCGGTATCAACATTGCTGTGGTATCTTATGCTGTGGTAGCTTTGGCCATTACTATGTTATTATGTATTTGTTACATAGATATGTATCTTGTGGTTACTAATGTGTTGTTACATTAGGTGGTTGCTAGGTATTGCTAGGCCTTTGCTATGGTCTCTTGCATGGTTGCTAATGTGTTGCTTTGGCCTTTACTATGCTATCTTAGGTGGTTGCTAGGATGTTGCTAGGCCATTGGTATGGTATCTTACATGGTTGTCAATGTGTTGTTGCTATGGTTTTCAAGGTGGTTACAATGGTGTTGCCAGGCTATTACTATGTTATCCCAGGTGGTTGTTATGATGCTGCTAGGTTGTTGGTATGACACCTCAGGTTGTGATGTCTGTGAGTTAGCAACCTGGTATACCAGTTAATCCACCACCATTTCCTGGCACAATCTATCCCAAAAGCTTATGTATGCCAATGAAGGGTTCTACAATCCTGCATGGCTTTGTGGTTCTACCTTGAAAACTGTGACCTGTAAATAGGTACAAAGGCCTAGAACCATATCCAGTCCCTTACAAACATCTGTCATTCCTCACAACATTATCAGAGGCCTACATTATTCATATTCCTTTTAATGCGTCGCTAAACAAAACCTTTCATTAAAATTCTCCTCAAGACACGGACGAGTGACCTCACACCTGCGCACAGCGCTCACCTTGTACGAGAGGGACAGATAGCCGTGCAGCGCGTCCAGATTTTCCATAAATTCGAAAAGATTTCCTCCCAGCGTGCGCAACATGTGGTCATAGCCTGATCTTTTACAGAACTCAAAGAAGTATTCGCCAAACAGTCTCAGCACCACACTGGCTTCGACATCTTCAAAACAGAACAGAGAACGTGGATTGAAATACAGTTTAGCTCACCCTTCCAGTACAAACACAGCTTTACAGGAATACTGGGATCAAGAAGACGATGTGTTTGTAAAGCAGAGCTTAGAATATTACAACCCAGGTCAATCATCTTTTGAAATTGGCCCAAAAATGTTATATACCATGGCATGAAAAAAATATTTGGACATTTGTGCCATACATAATAATGTAGTGAGTTCACTGAATTGGTAAACAATATGTCAAAGCAAGCGTTGCTTATTTTATACAGATGGTTCCAGTTTTTCCCTGAGGGTGGCTGGTGAGTTTCAGACACACTGCAGGTTTATTAGTGTCCCACAAGAGTCCCACAAGGTTCAATCTTAGGGCCACTAAGTGATGTCATCAGGACACATGATATCATATATTTCAGTTATTATTTAGCTATTGTTTAATTTTACATTTCCATTCCTTCTAAAAGTAAAGACGGTGAAGGTGTATCAGCTGTGTGGAAGATATTTATCAGTGGTCACAACTAAACCAAGACAGCCAAGACAGTCTTGGTACTGAAATTCAGAGAAAGCTGATTTAAAGGATGCTTGAGCTCTGTTTTATCGTGCATGTAAACACACTTACTAAAGTACCTTTTTATCACTCAAGAAATGATCAGTTCAGTCTCAGTCTTTATGCATTCCCTTACAGATTACAGATAACACTGAATTACACTGATAACTGATTAAATTGTACTTGTAGTCTAATTCACAAAACTAAACTATAAAGAAATGAAAGCTAATTTCTTTTACTTTTTTTTTTTACAGTCTTATAATTATGTGTGTGATTTCACAGTTGGCAAAATGGCCAAATCGAAAAGGAGCATTACATGGAAATATTTCAAACATAAAGATTTGCTCACCAGGAAAACTTGAGCAATTTTAAATCTGTACACTGAGACTAAAAGCTATAAATTGAAACACAATGGAAAACGTAATCACTGCAGAATGATCCAGGACAATAGATCAAATGCAGCACGACTAAAGACTACAGGTGCTGGTCATAAAATTAGAATATCATGAAGAAGCTGATTTATTTCAGTAACTCCATTCAAAAAGTGAAACTTGTATATTATATTCATTCATTACAAACAGATTAAAATATATTTCAAGTGTTTATTTCTTTTAATTTTGATGATTATAACTGACAACTAATGCAAACCACAAATTCAGTATCTCAGAAAATTACAATATCACTTAAGACCAATACAAAAAAGGATTTTTAGAAATGTTGGCCAGCTGAAAAGCAGGAACATGAAAAGTGTGAGCATGTACAGCACTCAGTATTTAGTTGGGGCTCCTTTTGCCTGGATTACTGCAGAAATGCGGGGTGGCATGGAGTCGATCAGTCTGTGGCGCTGCTCAGGTGTTATGAGAGCCCAGGTTGCTCTGATAGTGGCCTTCAGCTCTTCTGCATTGTTGGCTCTGGTGTATCGCATCTTCCTCTTCACAGTACCCCATAGGTTTTCTATGGGGTTAAGGTCAGGCCAGTTTGCTGGCTGATTAAGAACAGGGACACCATGGTCCTTAAACCAGGTACTGGTAGCTCTGGCACGGTGTGCAGGTGCCAAGTCCTGTTGGAAAATTAAATCTGCATCTCCATAAAGTTGGTCAGCAGCAGGAAGCATGAAGTGCTCTAAGACTTCCTGGTAGACGGCTGTGTTGACTTTGGACCTCAGAAAACACAGTGGACCAACACCAGCAGATGACATGGCACCCCAAACCATCACTGACTGTGGAAACTTTACACTGGACCTCAAGCAGTGTGCATTCTGTGCCTCGCCTCTCTTCCTCCAGACTCTGGGACCTTGATTTCCAAAGGAAATGGAAAATTTAATTTTATCAGAGAACAGAACTCTGGACCACTCAGCAGCAGTCCAGTCCTTTTTGTCTTTAGCCCAGGCGAGACGCTTCTGACGCTGTCTCCTGTTCAAGAGTGGCTTGACACGAGGACTGCGACAGCTGGAACCCATGTCCTGCATACGTCTGTGCGTGGTGGTTCTTGAAGCACTGACTCGAGCTGCAGTCAACTGTTTGTGAATCTCCCCCACATTTTTTAATGGGTTTGGTTCCACACTCCACTCCAGGGTGGGGTTATCCCTATTGCTTGTACACTTTTTTCTACCACACCTTTTCCTTCCCTTCGCCTCTCTGTTAATGTGCTTGGACACAGAGCTCTGTGAACAGCCAGCCTCTTTAGCAAAGACCTTTTGTGTCTTGCCCTCCTTGTGCCAATGGTGGTCTTTTGGCCAACTGTCCAGTCAGCAGTCTTCCCCATGATTGTGTAGCCTACAGAATTAGACCGAGAGACCCCAGGTGTCTTCAATATTGAAACTTTTCACAATATTCAAATTTTTTGAGATACTGAATTGGGGGTTTTGCCTCGTTATTTGAAAATCTACTGAAGTAAGGTATCACCCACAAGACTTCGCTCTCCGTTCACTTTTCAGAACTGTTAGTTAAACCCAGTCAGGATAACATTATCAAGGGTTTGATTTGTATCCAGTCAATCTGTAGAATTATACGGGGCAGCAGACAAGAATAAAGGACTTACTGTCAGATCACATTAGTCTGCTGTTGTAGAGTATATGAGGTTTTCTATATAAGACCTACTGAATCAATAAACTACTGCTGGGCTAAGGGTTTTTCAGGATTCTCCCCCCAAATGAAAAACTCCATTTGTGTTAATAAAGTGATAAAAATCTATTAAAATGTAATAAAACATTACATCTAATTTTATAAAGATTTAATAAAATAATTTAATACAATTATTTAATCATATAATTTAATAAAATGTAATAAAATGATTTTATAAAAAGGTAGGAAAATAATGTAATACAATTTTATAACATTAAATAAAAAAAATTATAAAATAATTAAATAAAATGTAATACAGTTTAATACAATAATGTAATTAAATGTAATAAAATGTAACAAATAATGTAATAAAATTTAATAAAATTATTTAATAAAAAATAACAAAAATAAAACTTAATGGTTTAATGAAAATTAATCACGTGTTAATGTGACCAAACTATTATTAAAACAGTGAATTTCAGTAGTAGATGAAGAGTTTGATGTTTTAATTGTAATCCTGCTTGTAATAATTCAGTTATTTTAATAAACCTGTAATCCGATTACAGTCTGTTTAACTATTACTCTCTCTTTTACTGTAACTGTGACTGTATACAGCTACCGTCTCCTGTATCATGATTACATAACACTGTTTAACGCATTCTGTTACTACCCCAACCCATCTGTAAGCCACTCTGAGCGTCCAGTGATGTGAAAAGTTTATTAAAATGATCATTATTAGTAGTAATAGTAGAAGTATTAGCACCATACACTTCTTACTCTCTGTATTTACCAAAGCTTCAGTGCAGTCTGAGCTAAAACAGTTCAGTAAAATACCCGACCGTGATTTCTCTGATCAATATTGATCTGGTTTGGGGCTTTTCATGGCTCTTCATAACCGTGACGTCACAGCACATGGATGTTTGGTTGTTTCTGATGTAGTCAAATGTGATTCCAAGATGGCGATGGCCACTTTTCAGACTGACAGGTCCAGGAAATATGGTGCTTCTGTTACTAGTAGTCTGTTTTCTGTCCAAGATGTTCAACAGAAACTTATCAGGTTAGCTTTCCCCGTTTCAATCTTACAGTGCATCCACATTGTTGATAATAGACCGTTGTAATAATCGCAGCTCCTGCTGTTTGAAAACTGCACCTATTTAAACTGTGCTTTTGCTGTAAAAATGCTGAAGCTGTTTAGTCCTAGAGTCAGGATGGAGATTTTCTCCTCACCAAGAGCTAACCATTAGATTCTGTTTGGACTGTAAATGAAGAAACTTCAAGAACATTATCAAAGCTTCCCAGTGGTTAACTGATTAAACCTAATGTATGTTAACATATGATGGATCTACACAGCTGTGCAAATGTTCTCTCTTGGCAGCCAAGAGAACAGGTTCTTGGTTATATCTAGATTTTGTTAACATCCAACACACTATATATCACATTTACATGTTTGACTCTACAGCTTCATGTTCATCCTTGGCGTAAAGAGCAGTTGTTGTCTAATTATAGATCTGAACTGGCGTTAAAAGCCCATATTTAAATCCCAAGGATCACATCTGCAGTTTTACACTTCATTCAGAAGTTTACAGTGGAAGCGCTTTACCGAGGAGCCTGCACGCCTCTGCCACCAGCCGCATCGTGATCTCATCTTTGTACACCTCGTAAGTCATGAAGGTATCCTGAACACCTGCCTCTTCCCTGAAAAACATCAGTTCATCTGTGAGTTAACAACCCCAACCAACACTCCACGTGCATACAGAGGTGGTGCAATGGAGTTGAGTCAGCGACTCGAGCCACTACCGCCACCTGGTGGACAACGAGAGTAATGACACACGCCATCGGTTTGAAGCGACGCAAAAAAAGATTCACCTGAGTTTATTCCAAGTGTCTTCTCCAAACTTATCGACCACCAGCGACTTCAGACAGGTGTTGATAAAACCGTACTGTAGAATGACAATACGATGCATATTTAATAAATCAGGAAGGGTAAATGATTAGCTGAAATTGAAAGTCAATGAAATCAACCAAATACACATGATAAAGAGATAACCAGACTTAAACATTCGACTGGCTGCATTAAAGGAAACATCAGGTACAACATACCTCAATCTGGAATCACTTATTATACTGCTGCTATTTCATCCAATAATAATCAATACATACTAGACCACCTAGACCCCAACCTGTATTCAGAGCTTTAATTCAATACCTCAGCCGGTTATTAATTTACCAGTGATATTCTGCCATGTTGAAGCATAAATGACAAATATAGAAGGACAAATATCGAGTCTTACCATTTCTTTGCCTTCTTCCTCAGTAATCTCTCTTTCCGCACATTGCAGAACAGATGTTCATGTTTATTCCCGGTTTATATTCCGCCTGTAGTGCAGTAAGCCAGAAAAGCTCCACAGCATGCCGTGCTCATAAGGAATATTCCGCCCTCAGGAGACAAGCTAAAAGTTGATATGGCCCTTCAGTGTGCTGAATATCCTGTATACGCCTGGAACACGAGCCGAGCCGAGTCTCCGGTAGTGGGCAGTGAGCGCTGGTCTGGAGTGCGGCTGCTTGGCTTCCTATTCGCTTCTTGATCTAAACATGTTCGTGCCACCTTAAAACTGCAGCTGGCTAAGGCCGGAAGATGAGTGCTGTAACGGCGAGTCTTTAGTTTTTTCGTTTATAATGAAATAAATCTCCCTCTTTTTCTATTTACAGGCTGAAATTACTGAAATTATTACATTATCCAGCAGACAGATTGTTACAGATGAGCTGACAGATTTTTATTTTTCAATTATTATTTTTATTTATTTGTGCGTTATTCGCTTTTTACCTAATGACATGGATTAATATTAATATCAATGACTTAAATGCATTAAATGGATACTGGATCAAAATGGGGGATGACTCAAATAATAAAGAAGCTCTCATTTTAATTTTACTGAATTATTAAGAATCATTTTTCGTTAAAGTTAGACCTACACCGGCCCTTAGCTAACATGCCATTTACATATCCTTACCGAACACTTATCTAGGCTAAACTAATGTTCCTATGATGGTTTCTGGTCATGCAGGCTCTTAAGAATATACATTTTAAAATGTGACGTGTCTGTTTAAATGGCTAGCGAGCTAATCTGCACAGTCTGGAGATTTGCAGCTAACATTGCTAGCTACAGCTAATTAGCAGTTAGCATTGGGGATGTGCAAAAGGACTACATTTCATACAGCTCTCAGAAAAAAAACAGGAAAGTGCACTGCATGGTAACCACGTAGCCTGTAGTTTAGTTTAAAAGAACACCAAGTATGATTACATAATCAATATGTGGTTAGTATAAAATATTCCAAAATTAAGTGGATGGAATGTCAAAGATGTTTCTGTAGCATGCTGCAGAGATATCTCTTGAATTTAGCATGCTAACCAGCTAGCCCGTCCTGTCTTGTAATACCACTTTGTACCCGAAGAGGTGATGGAGGATTTGGTAGATTGCATCAATTTACATATTGTCCTTCCAGGGAAGGCAATTCCTATTTCTCCAGGTCAAAATAATGACTGTGAAAAGCAAACTTACACGTATATTTATTTTTTTCTACAGCAAAACGTTTTTTTGAGAGTAGGATGCTAGTATTGCTGTTATTGAGCGCTGATTGGTTAAAAATTACTGCTACTGAGTGCTGATTGTTTAGCATTACTGTTACTGCATGCTAATGGATTAGCATTACCGCTACTGAGTGCTGACTGATTAGCATTATTGTTCCTGAATGCTGACTGGTAAGCATTTCTTCTACTAAGTGCTGACTGATTAACATGACTGCTACTGAGTGCTGATTAGTTAGCATTACTGCTACTATGGGCTGACTGGTTAGCATTACTGCTACTGAGTGCTGAGTGTTAGCATTACTGCTACTGAGTCCTTTTTGGATATTACTGCTACTCAGTAATGACTGGATTTTACTGTAATTTGAGTGCTGGTTGGTTAGCATTACTGCTACTATGGGCTGACTGGTTTGCATAACTGCTACTGAGTGCTAATTAGTTAGCCTTACCGCTACTATGGGTTGACTGGTTAGCATTACTGCTAATGAGTGCTAATTAGTTAGCATTACTGCTACTATGGGCTGACTGGTTTGCATAACTGCTACTGAGTGCTAATTAGTTAGCCTTACCGCTACTATGGGCTGACCTGTTAGCATTACTGCTACTATGGGCTTAATGGTTTGCATTACTGCTAATGAGTGCTAATTAGTTAGCCTTACCGCTACTATGGGTTAACTGGTTAGCATTACTGCTAATGAGTGCTAATTAGTTAGCATTACTGCTACTATGGGCTGACTGGTTTGCATTACTGCTACTGAGTGTTAATTAGTTAGCCTTACCGCTACTATGGGCTGACTGGTTAGCATTACTGCTACCAAGTGCTGATTAGTTAGCATTACTGTTACTGATTTCTAATTGGATATTACTGCTACTGATTGCTGATTGGATATTACTGCTACTGAGTACTGATTGGATATTACTGCTACTGAGTGCTTATTGTATATTACTGCTACTGAGTACTGATTAGTTACCATTGTGGCGCTTGATTACCATTACTTGGTAACATGCACCAATACAGGTCTGTTTATGTGAATATTTTGTATCATGTAACAAAATATTGAAATATCGTGTAAATTTATATTTTAATTTAATAACAACAAATGTCTTGCTTACCACTATCGTATACGGCACTTTTTCTCAACCCTGGTCCTGAAGGCACCCTGCCCTGAACATTTCAGCACTTTCCCTGCTCCCAGCACTCCTGATTCAGTTCATCAGCTCATCAGCAAGCCCTGTTAAGAGCTGCAGGAGGCGAGTTAAAGCAGGGACTCCACTACAATGTGCAGAACAGGGTGCCTCCAGGACCAGGGCTGATGAGCACTGGGATAAGGTATGCTTGATTGCCACATGGGGGAAGTGTTTCACCAAGTAGGATTCCTCAGGAAGCTGGACAAGTGAACCACATAAAAAGGACGGATGAACTGATAAAACCACAAGAAATATGTGGGATTCTGACCATCTCCAAAAATACTGTGTAAATGCCAGTGATCCATAGATATTCATTTATTTATTATGTCTATATTTATTATAATATGCATTATATTTATTATTTATAATATTTATATTTATTTGTAAATAAATGGTGGTGGGTTTTTTTCTATTCTGGACAGTGAATGTTCCTCAATGTGCTCAGTAAAAGACATAAAGGATACAACTGTTTTGTGTTAATAGGTTAGGTAGATCGTGTTTGTCTGTAATGGTCGTATGTACTATACTTTATTGCATACTTTGCTACCTCAGCAGACTGAATTCTCCTACACGTACACTTACACTGATTTTACCTCCTGCATATGTACACACACACACACACACACACACACACACACACACAAACACACACATATATATATATATATATATATATGTATATAATTTATCACTGCACTGGAGAAAGAACCTGTGTGTGTTTTGTTATACTGTACAGCCCTGTATTAATAATTAATAATAAAGCCGAAATGAATTCAGTTGAATTGAATAATCTGGTGTTGACCCGAGGAGGATGGGTTCCCCTTTTGAGTCTTGGTTCCTCTCAAGGTTTCTTCCTTTTGAACCAAGGGAGTTTTTCCTGGCCTCTGTCCCCCTTGGCTTGCTTACTGGGGGCTCGGACACCGTATTCTTTGTAAAGCTGCTTTGTGCATAGAAATAAATGTTGACTTGATGTGACTAGTGTATTATGAACATTGCGTTTGATATGTATAGGCTCATTTCCATTCATTTTCATACTGAAGTTATGAGGCATGTTTCAGCATGTTGCTGTATGAGGTACAACACTGGACAGCCAGCCCGAACAAAGATCATTTACATCCCACCAGGCACAGCAACAAAAACCATTTAAGTGTAAAGGGTAAAAGGAGGTTGGCGAATAGAAAACGTATCAGTTTTGTAAATATGTAAATAAATTATGACGGGTGGATCTGACAGTAAAGCACAATAACACTGCAGGATATGGAGCCCTTGATTTCAGATTAAAGCCTGGGTCTACAAACATCCATAGGTTACTTTAAAGATAACTTTATTCTCTAAGTAGTGGCAGCGGAGAGAGAGAGGGGGGGTCACCTCTTCTCTTCTCGCGGGTGTTGCTGTGAGTGAGATCCAGCAGTGTCCGCCATCATTGGAGAGCAGCAGAGCCAGAGCAGTCAGGCGCTTGTCAACAAGTCCCGAACTACTGCTAATAAAGAAGGTCAAGTGGAGGCTGATCACCAGCTCCACGGACTTCCTCCTCTACCCCTTTTCCAGAACTACACTTTCATGTGAGCGCGGAGAACACCGGGCAGCCAGGCAAACATGTCTAATCTCAGCAAAGGCGGCACCAAAAAGGACACCAAGATGAGGATACGAGCCTTTCCTGTGAGTACAGACCGGCAACGAGGCGCCGCAGCCGGCGAGGCCTTCACGCAAGCACCGAGGATCCGGTCTTTGGGCTTAAGGCCCGTCTGCTGTTAACCGGGATGTACTAATGTTGCTAATGCTGTAATGTTGTCACCAATCCAAGAGTGAGCCGAATTACAGAATTAGGAAAGCTGTAATATTCAAGGAATGAGCTATTAAGCCTTTTCACCCAGTTGACAGCCTTTACTCGCCTCATATATAACTTAATTAATGCACTGGCCCTCATTTGTTTTTGTCGAGTTGCTGAAATGGTAACGAGGCTTCCTATTCGCCAGTTTCTTATTCAAATCTCCCGTTCCACCTTAAATGATGCAGCAGTTAGTGCTTCTGCCTGAGGCGCCAGAATGTAACTGCTGCATCATTTAAGGTGGAACGGGAAATTCTGATTACAAGCTAGCTAACCTCACCTAGCCGATTAGCCTGCTATTGGCAGCTCTTATCCCGAAGGTCAAGTAGTAGTTCCAGTTAACTTATGCACAGATACAACCTGAATATTACCGGCCCTTACAATGCCGTCTTGTTTGCCGTAATGTAACCGAACAGCTCATCTGGGAGGCTAGCTTAGCTTAGCTGGCTGGCTAACGTACGCAGTTCGGAGACTTCTAGCTCCGTTAGCTAGCTAGCTAACGCTAACTGACAGTTAGCTAGCTGGCTTTCTGGGTGTTTCAATCTAACGATAAACATTGTGATTTCTAAATTTAATAAAACATCTCGTAACTTGTTACGAATAAGAACAATGTACTGAATGTGTGTAAACACTTCGTTAGCCCATGGCTAGCTGTATGCTAGCAATATCGTTTGTTAACAGAAGTTGTTAGTGACATGTAGATTAGCGCTGGGCTTCATTGATAACACTCAGTATCACGATACTTTCCATAACTATTACAGCATCAGGTGGTGCTAAAAGGTGCATTCATCCGATTTTGAAAATACATCCGCATTTGTTAGTGTAAATGGTTAAGAGGCAAACGCAGTCGTGGTTTGATGCAAGTGAAACTAGTCAGTAGCTGTTGGTTCACAGTGGTTTTGAGAGGAACCAGACGTCTGAAATGTTTTGAAACCTCTAAAAGCTTATTCACATACAGCTTATGGGATGAAATGGCTGTAATTACATGACCTGATGTCAGAGACAATTGATTTAGCATAATCAGAATTCCATATAAACCAATGTAGACGTTGTGAATACCCCTCCCATCACCACCAGTGTAAAAAAAGAAATCCAGTTCAGTGTCTTTGTAGAAACCCCATTCATTTCAGATCACTCGGACTGAGTTGAGTTTACATCTCAACAATCCAGATGGAGGGCAGGAAGATGAATGCTTGGCCATACTGTATTGTATATATTTACATTTATGGCATTCAGCTGACTTTCTTATCCAGAGCGATTTGCAAGGTTATTGTATTACAGGTAGGCCTGGGATTTGGGAGTCTGGCCCAAGGACTCTTATTAGTGTAGCACAGCATAGATACCCAGACAGGGAATCAAACCCGTCTGCCACATAGGGTGGTACCTCCCTGGCATGTAGTGGTGTTATCCACTGAGCCACATCAACCACATCGTCTTGCTGTGTTAGTTAAGATATTACCACAGACCGGTACAAACAGAAAATCACAGCATGGTGATGTGATAGTCTTGAGTTATGAAACGATTTTTTTTTAAAACTGTGTTTTGGAGGACTTACCTGCTGTGGAGGCCATTGCAACAACATAGCAACTATCAATCTCTTGACGTGTAACGTTAAGGTTATTTAATAGGTTAAGCTCTCTGAAAGGTCTGGTGAAACGTAGCGTTAGACAAGCCTGAGAAGTTATTGAAGTTGCATGGCAGGCTAAGGGATGTGTACACGCCTGTCTTGTGTGTTATCCAGTGTTTACATGCTTGTAGTTAAAAAGCGTAATTCTGCGCTGCATAGCGGTACACAGTTGGTTGCGGTAGGAAGCCAAACAGACATCGGCATTGTGACGGCACCACCAGTTTTTATGAGAGGAGAGCTTAAGCAATGTCTTTGGGTGAAAAAGACAGGAACTAGCCTCCTGAATGCAGACAAAGCTTTGCAAGCGATTTTTGCTGATGTTCGGTCTTTAGGTCCTCGATAAAATCTCCTTGTGGTGTCTTGATTAGTTTGATTTGAGCACCTGTAGTTGATGCAAGCCGTGGGGATTTTGAGCACTTGTGATGGTGCTCCCTGTATAGAATATCGCTCCCTGTCCTCCACATGATGCACATGATGTTCAAACAACCTAGTGATAATACCGCTGTAATAGAAGGTCATGCAAGTATATCATATCGCTGAGAGTCACTTTATCAGCCAGCGTTAGCCGATATTATAATGTTATAACTGTAACAGACACATTTAGTACATGCCCTAGACGATAGACACGTGTGGGGCATTCAGGCTGCGTCCTAAACCATGTCGTGCTATACCGGTTGTACTTTTAAAGGTGGGTGTGCTGTTTTTGACATGCTGTATAATGTAGCATTATGTAGGTTTGAAAGGAGATGCAGTCATTCCAAATTATTTACTGCCACTACTGTTTATGCGGTGTTTAACCTGAGTCTTTTAGGATACTGAGCTCTGTCACACAGAGGAAAGAGCAAATAAGGATCTAGGAGTGAAAGTATTTGACTGTGTGAAGCTTATTAGAGGTGAACGTTTTCCTCTTGCCTCTAGAAATATGAAACTTTCTGGACTTTACCCTTTTCTACATGAAACTAAATTATGGTACTGGTACTGTGGAATTATCAGTTAATCTAGACAGAGTTTTATCCCAAGTTCAGCTGATGAAATAAGGTCTCGGGTCAGAAAATGTTGCAGAAACAGTGTTACTAGAAACAATAAGTGATGATAACTTTAGACTGATATGGGCAATATTTAGGTTATTGAGCTACACATACAGAAGTAGTGTCTCTCAGTATGGCGTCTGGCCGCCATGTTTTGTAGAAATTCCTTATGGTGTCCTGTTATAATCCATCCCATGCATCTTGAATATTCTCTCACAGTTCCTGTAGATTTTGTGTTAGGGTCGGAGGTGGGGTGACAACAGGCCTATTGAATGTGAGACAGACAATTGTTTTGTTGATGAGTGTATATATATATATATATATATATATATATATATATATATATATATATATATATATATATATATATATATATATATATATATATATCTCATTCAAAGGAAGGAAACTACCCATTTATAACTAACCCAATTTTTATTGGGTTTAAGCATGGATTTCAAAACAATCAGTAGATTAAACAATAGCTCCAGGTCACTGTCCTGGACACCATGACCAAAGTGCACAAAATTAAGTAAAAATGAATAACAGATTGCTTGGCCACACCGCTATTGCATGGTCATTGATGATGTATACCAAAGTTTGAACACACTCAGTCAAATGAGGTGTTGATATTTCCTGTATGAAATTAGATGAACACTTTGTCACTGTACCGAAGTGTGAAGCTATGTGAAAAGAAAATTTAGCAATTATTTATTTATTTATTTATTTATTCATCTGCATGTGACTGTTTATCATGGTATTCATGGATATAATGTTTATCATCAGTCAAACACCACAGAAATTAAAAAGCAATAACACAGTCTGTCAGCATTGACAATGGCAAAGCACTACTAGGTCTGAGCAACAGGCAGTGGGTCATTTCACTAATAGCGAAACGAGAAGAGTGTAGTTACTCCACAAGAACAGCTTTATAAGTTAACAGGGTAAGGCAGCATAACGGGGCTGTATTGTTAATCACAGTAGTAAACTTTAAAATATGAGATATCTTGACACTCTAATAATAGCTCTGCGAGTGGCAGGTATGTTCCGATTGGTGATGGATAACTAATTTAAGCTGTACCTGTAATATAAGGCCAAAAGAGGCATTCCTCTAATGTGAACATTCAAGGTGGTTTTATGTAAAAGGGTTCATTTTAGAGACATAAGATTTTTTTTACAGTGGTGGTGAGAACTAGGTCTCTCCACATCTACAACACAAAAACAGCTGTTTTATTTACTATCCTAAAACACCAGAGAAGCTACACAATTTACATAAATTTGTATACTCATTTTAATAATGGTAAAATTGTGGAAAATCTTGACCAAAAACTAGCACTGTATCTAGCATCTCTCTCTCTTTCTCTTCGTCTTGTCTGTGTCTCTCTCAGATGACGATGGACGAGAAATACGTCAACAACATCTGGGACCTCCTCAAGAACGCCATCCAGGAGATCCAGAGGAAGAACAACAGCGGCTTGAGCTTTGAGGAGCTGTACAGGAACGCATACACCATGGTGCTGCACAAACATGGCGAGAAGCTGTACACAGGCCTGCGGGAGGTCGTCACCGAGCACCTCATCAACAAAGTAAGAGGCTGGAGTGGGGAGCGGAGTTTGAGCTCGGTCAGATGAAAAATGACACGAGTTTTGAAAGTTGCATTAAGCAGTTCTGCAGGTGCATTGGACCTGCCTCCTCAGCGGGAGGAGATACGGTGCTGCCTCATCCGTGGAATGCAGTTTTTAGAAGCTTCTTGCTTTGACCCTTTAGGATCTGGATTTCTGTGTAGTGGAAAATGTATTTGGGACACACTGGATCTTGACATTTGTAGACACCTGCTTCTCCAGTGTTTCTTTTGAAATGCGTTTGCTGCTGTAACAGTCTTTGCTCCTCTGGGAAGGATCTACCCTAGATATCCAAACCAATGCTGTTTGTTAATTTATCAACACTTTAGTTTTGGGTGTTGTAGTCATGACGACATATACCCTTTGCAGTTGTTGAGGGGCATTCCGCTCTGTTGCTCAGTGTTTAGTTATGGAGGTTATACAAGCTGTATCAGCAGTGAGTGACCGTTGCTGAATTCCCTCAGCAGAAGTACTGTCAGGATACATATTCCTAGATTCTGTATTTTTTGAAGGTGCGGGATGATGTACTAAACTCCCTGAACAACAACTTCCTTCAAACATTAAATCAAGCCTGGAACGACCACCAGACAGCCATGGTGATGATCCGAGATATCTTGATGTACATGGTGAGTTACTCTTATCGGCTGCTGTGTGGTCTTTTGTGGTTTTGATTAAACACTGGGACCATGTAGGTCATCCCCTCTCTCATGTTCCCTCTCTCCCTACCCACAGGACCGTGTCTATGTGCAGCAGAACAATGTGGAAAACGTCTATAATTTAGGTCTCATCATATTCCGGGACCAGGTGGTCCGTTACGGCTGCATCCGGGATCACCTAAGACAAACGCTGCTAGATATGATTGCCCGGGAGAGGAAGGGCGAGGTGGTGGACAGGTAAGAACTGGTGCTGATACTGTAAAGAAGCATTACATCATAATGCAGATGCCATCTGAATAGTTTCTGCTGAGTTTAAAATGAATGTTTCTTCTTTCTTCAGGGGGGCCATACGTAACGCGTGCCAGATGTTAATGATCTTAGGCCTCGAAGGCCGGTCGGTTTACGAAGAGGACTTTGAGGCTCCATTCTTAGAAATGTCTGCAGAGTTCTTCCAGGTTTGGAGAGACATATTGACCATATAATTGAATCTTCTGGATAAAAGCTTGATCATAGACTTTCAGCATGTTCTCCAAATAGTCTTTCAATGTTATCAAATCTCTCTTGTCAGATGGAGAGCCAGAAGTTTTTGGCGGAGAACAGTGCGAGCGTGTACATAAAGAAAGTCGAGGCGCGGATAAACGAAGAGATCGAACGAGTGATGCACTGTCTGGACAAGTCGACAGAGGAGCCCATCGTGAAAGTGGTGGAACGAGAGCTCATCTCCAAACACATGAAGACCATTGTCGAGATGGAGAACTCGGGACTTGTCCACATGCTCAAGAATGGAAAGACGGAAGGTCTGACTGCTGCACTACTGAAATGTAGACGGGGATGATAATTAATGTCTGACAGTGGATGGTGTTGTTCCTAACAGAAAGCCGAAATTGAGCGTGTTCTGTGGTGTTTAGGATTGTGGTGTTCAGTTAACAACAGCTTGGTTAGCAAGCTGAGCATCAGCATAGATCAAAAACCATTTTTCTATCAGACCACCAATCAGTGAGCCAGCTCACTGCCAAACGCTGCCAGTCACCCCTCTAAAATATAAATAATTGTAATGCATTGTATGTATCGGGTCATTCAGATGTTGAATTTTTAAATACCTGGTTATACGTTGATTACTGTTGTAACACACAAACCAACCTGCACTATATGATTTGTAGCTTGATTTAAATGCCACTTTGCTAGCCTCCAACAGTTTTTCCACTGCCTGAGGCAAGTTCTTGGATCGGATCTCTGGAGAGATCAGAAGCCTTCCAGTATTTTCTGGCTCATAAAGCAAACTTAGTGTTGGGTTAACTAGATTTCACCTGCAAGGCAACTGGGGGAATTAGAACGGAGTGATCTGATAACCGTAAACACTGCTTCACAGCCACTGTAGTAACTCGCACCACATATGTACTTTTACATTTATCGTACACTGTGTTAACTAAAAATGACAGCAGTGTGTTAGTGGCATGATAAGTCAATCTCAAATGTAAGTCAGAACATAGCTGTGCGCCTTTTTTGACCATCATTGCGACAGACAAGACTAGGATAGACAACATGCATTGGAAATCATGTTTACTGCAGTCATACTGAATTTGCATAAACAAATTTTCTTTGCCAAATATATTTAAATGTACAGTTTATCTCAAAATCCCTTTCAGGTAGCAACACCAGTAAAGAAATGGCTCTGTTGCTGTATTCTGATGCTGTGTTTTGTTTTGTGTTTGTGTAGACTTAGCGTGTATGTACAAGCTGTTCAGCAGGGTGCCAAATGGTCTGAAGACTATGTGCGAGTGCATGAGCTCCTACCTGCGGGAGCAGGGCAAGGCTCTAGTGTCTGAGGAGGGAGAGGGCAAAAATCCAGTGGACTACATCCAGGTACAAGCAACCGTTCCAAATTAGTCTCATTACGGAAGGCTTGGAATTTAACAGGTCTTGGGGGGAATTATCTCAATTTTGAATGTTCTTTTGAGTTTAGCTTGTGTACATGCGCTATGAGCCGTGCAGTCTAATTTCTTAACGCACCTCTCTTTCTCTTTCTCACTCAGGGCTTACTGGACTTGAAGTCTCGCTTTGACCGTTTTCTGCAAGAATCGTTCAATAACGACCGCCTATTCAAGCAGACCATAGCTGGTGACTTTGAATACTTCCTTAACCTGAATCCCCGCTCGCCTGAATACCTCTCACTCTTCATTGACGACAAGCTGAAGAAGGGCGTGAAAGGAGTGAGTCAGCTCTTTTTACTGAACCAGGCCAGCGCCCACCAATCATATCTTTATTAATGCTAAACTATAAGACTAAACTACTTCCTCGTGGCTGTGCATCATGTGGTGATGAAATTAATGCTCACCACTGACTCACCAATCTCCCTGAGATCCATACTGAGCTCAGTAATCTAATACTGGTCCCAGTCCACCCCAATCTTTTTAGTGGTACTGATGGGTACCAGACAGAATATAGTGATTTTTATTACTAGCCAAAACCACCACACTGTCTGTCTGTCTGTCTCTCTCTCTCTCTCTCTCTCTCTCTCTCTCTCTGTCTGTCTCGCTGTCTCTCTCTTGCTGTCTCTCACTGTCTCTCTCTCACGCGCTCTCTCTCTCTCTTGCTCTTGTTGTTTGTTTTTTTTTGTTTTTTTAGATTATATAGATTATAAAAGAAAAATGGTAATAAATCCATTGAGATTTATAATTTAACTTGCCTTTATGACCTCCATGTACCTATTCACTTGTGAAGTTAGCATATAGGCGTAGTATACATTTCCCATATCCAAGGATCTCTAGTTATAAACTAGATTAAACTATCAAGATTGACCTGGGTGTGTAAATGTATGTTTTTTTTTTTTCTCTCATAGCTGACAGAGCAGGAGGTAGAATCCATCCTGGATAAAGCCATGGTGCTGTTCAGGTTTATGCAGGAGAAGGATGTGTTTGAGCGCTACTACAAACAGCACCTCGCCAGAAGGCTTCTCACCAACAAGAGTGTCTCTGATGACTCTGAGAAGAACATGATCTCAAAGCTGAAGGCAAGTTTTGACCATTCACTTCTATGACCATTCTACTTTTATGACCGCCGTAAAAAGATAAGTGGTGGACTACGCCATCTGCTGGTTCAAAACATTTAGAATATTGATTTCACCAGCAAAAAACGGGCCTCCTGACAATCACGCTTAAGACCTACTACTACCGTGCTGACGGTCACCGTCAGAGAAAAGCACATAAACCTTTCATTTCTGATAGAAAAGAGAAGAACAATCTCCAGTCTTGCTTCAGATCTGAAAACATCCAGAGGTATTCTTCCACTGTGAGAAGATACCTCAAAGCTTTGGGTCTGAAAGGATGTGTAGCTTTCTAGAAACCCTCATTGAGAAAAGACACATAACAAACAGAAGCTGCTGATGTCTTCAGAGTCCATACCTCAAAATCACTGAAAGTTTTTGGAATTACTTGGATGGTGTGAAGTCTGAACTTCAAAGGTGTGGGGAATATTACTGCAGGTTCCTTAAAAGAATAACGACTGTTAAACAGTAATAGGAAAGTGGACATGCTAAATACTCAAAGATGCTTCCCTGCGTTTTTGTTTTTTCATGATGTCTAAAAATAATAACCTGATTTTAATGTTTTGATTTGAAATGAAATGACAGAAAGGGCATTTTTACACTGCAAATCTGACTCGATTTCTGTCCGACTGTTTGGGGCTTTGCAGACGGAGTGTGGCTGTCAGTTTACGTCCAAACTGGAAGGCATGTTCAGGGACATGAGCATCTCAAACACAACCATGGACGAGTTCCGCCAGCACCTACAGTCAACAGGGGTAAGAAAAGGAATATTTTCTCACTGGTGAACCACTCAAGTAATGATGTCGTACAGACAAGGCGCTGTTGTGAAATCCCAGCTTTGTAGAAAGATATTAATCAACATTGTAATGAAGCACTGCAGGATTCCTGAATAATGACAACCAGCTTGTTTGACATTTTTGAATTCTAGGTCTCTTTGGGTGGTGTTGACCTCACGGTCAGGGTACTGACAACAGGTTACTGGCCCACTCAGTCAGCCACGCCCAAATGTAATATTCCTCCATCACCAAGACATGCATTCGAGGTGTTTAGAAGGTACTAATTTAATACCTGGAAAGGAAATTGTTCCTGGCTATGACCCAAAATAACATCACTTACAGTTTTTAATCAATTAAAACCCTAGGGACAGTGGATGCTGTAATTCCTTATGAGCTATATCGTTTCTCTCTGGTTTTCTTCAGGTTTTATTTGGCCAAGCACAGCGGCCGGCAGCTCACATTGCAGCACCACATGGGATCTGCAGACCTCAATGCCACTTTCTACGGGCCAATCAAAAAGGTATTGGTGACTCATAGACCTGGGTGATATCTAAGAATAATTACTGCAATATTTTCTTGTTTAAAAAATTGTGATTATGATTATCACCTCTCCAACTCTCCATGTGCTGCATATGTACAACATAATAGTCTGTACTGCATCATGTTGTATAGACAGACTATGCAGTTGTCTATACTATTTTCTTTTTCCTTTTCTTTTTTTGGGGGGGTTCAGTGTTTTTTATGTTTTCACGTTAAATCACAAGGGAAAAAAAGAAAACACAGAACATGCTCCCCATCCCCCAGCCATTGTAATACTAGGCTTAATAACATCACATATACACAGACATAAAGCCAGGTTTGCATAAAGAGGGGTAAAAAAAAAAAAAAAAAGTGTGAGTGTGTGTGTGCCCAAGAGTCGAGCCCTGGGGGACACCGCAGGTCTTTTCAGAAACATGGTTATCTATTACACAGGGCAAGTATGTTGGATTTGTAGCCCCAGTGTAGTTTTCTATTAACTTTTCCTTTCTTCCTTTTGCTCATCAGGAGGATGGCTCAGACATGGGTGTGGGTGGCGCCCAGGTGACCGGCTCCAACACCAGGAAGCACATTCTGCAGGTGTCCACTTTCCAGATGACCATCTTGATGCTCTTTAACAACAGAGAGAAATCAACCTTTGAGGTGCCTCCATGCAATTCCATGTGATTTCAGCCACTTACATAAGAAGCCGATGTTCACCAGTAGGTCCTCCCCTCTCATACGCTTGCCCTCTGTCTCTACAGGAGATCCAGCAGGAGACGGACATCCCAGAGCGGGAGCTGGTGCGGGCGCTGCAGTCTCTGGCGTGTGGGAAGCCGACCCAACGAGTGCTCACTAAGGAGCCCAAATCTAAGGAGATAGAGAACGGCCATGTATTTACAGTCAATGACCAGTTCACCTCCAAACTGCACAGAGTAAAGATTCAGACAGGTAATGTAAGACCTATCCTACAGAGAACACCCAGAGCTAGCTGGCAGTCTGGCATATTTAGTGGATGATTGTGTCTTTGTGGCCAAAATAACAGATTTTGACTTCAATTTACAGACAATAATCGTAATTTAAAGCACCAGTTTTAGTCTACTAATGTTTTTGTCCTTGAAACAAACCTGACGTTGTCTGCCTTTTGTCTTTTATGTAAATCTGGAGTAAAAGCCAAAGCACATCACATGTTATGACTTGTGACCTAATTAGGTTACAGCATGGGGGAAAAACAGTCCCACATACAGACGTAAAATATGCTTTAAAGCTCGACTTAAAGCAACGTGGCATCAGACACCTTTTTGAAACTCTACCAAATGGGCAGTTTCGTGATATCTTGCCCCTTTTATGATAATTGATGTCACAACGTGCTTTTCTGAGCCTGTTCTGGATAAAATCAGGTATTTTAAGAATACAATGCAGGTGATTGTTTTATTATAAGTCATCAGATTTACTTGCATTTGATCAGATTTATCAAATTTATCCTGTAAAAATCATTGTAGTTTTTAAAGTTTTGGTGCTTTTTTTTGCTGTCTGTGTCAACTTGGCAAACCATTGTAATAATCATGACTATGTAGTAGCGTGTATTGTGAAAATGTCTGAACATATAAGATATTTGTAAATGATATTTTGTATTTTTTTATAATGTAGCCATATTAAGCCTCTTAAGGACAGTTTGGCTCTCCTAAATGCTTGGTCTGTAAATTTTATTTATCTTTCCAAATGAATCTCACTCTACATCTTTTTCTCATGGGTACACAGTTGCTGCTAAGCAGGGCGAGTCGGACCCTGAGAGAAAGGAGACACGGCAGAAAGTGGACGATGACAGAAAGCATGAGATTGAAGCGGCAATCGTCCGTATCATGAAGTCTAGGAAGAAGATGCAACATAATGTGCTAGTAGCAGAGGTATGGTTAATAACTGCTTTATAACCCACCACTCAGACAGCTTGTAAGCAGTTAAAGTTTAGTTCACTGGAAAATCAGGCTTAAACCTTTTTTCAGCAAATAAATAATAATGTGCACTTAAGCCATCGTGGAAAGGTTATAGCATTTAGAGACCGTCGTTCTGTTTTAATTTAAATATCACTTTACGTTTTTGAGATTGGGCCATCTATTACCATAGAATTACCACTTATTACATTTAAATTGTTTGCTGGTGTCTACATAGATGTTCTGAGCTTTTGGACTTCTGTAAGACTAGTTAACCATGCTTGGACCTTGCTAGCAGTTAACGTTACCTATACTAGCTAACACAAAGTAATTAAAAAATAAAACTTTCAGTTTAAGATGATCTGCTCCAATCAGCAACAGCCTAGCTGCTACTTACAGGTTCCTTTTGAGGTTGTGATGCTAACAAAGGTGGAACTGCTCTTCTCTGCTCAGTATTGTCCAAGGTTTCAGTAACTGTCTGGAGTAAAATGTGCGAAGCAAACCAACAACTCTGAATTAAAGGTGTCCAGGATCGTGTTAAAGATGTGGACGCTGAGTTTGGCTTCTTATTCATCAGCTTGTTTTTCTTATATGGTGCTACATTGACTTTTTACCTTACATTTATTTTTATCTTCAGCCCGTTTGTCGTCGTTACATTGGGGGAACACCTTAAATTGGTGTGTGTAAATTATGGGGGTGTCAATAATATGGCATCAAGACCATTAAATGATGTATATACTGAGCCCTTATTATACTGCTAAGCCAATGGACAACCTCGTTTGGTAGCTAAATGGCCAAATATGGCTGCGTGTAAAGTTGGTATATTAGTATTGTTGTGCCATGTCACCCTGAGACCATGTCTTCTTTTTCTTCTCCGCAGGTCACTCAGCAGTTGCGGGCACGGTTCCTTCCGAGTCCAGTGGTAATCAAAAAGCGCATTGAAGGACTTATTGAGAGGGAATACTTAGCGAGAACGCCAGAAGACCGCAAAGTGTACACTTACGTAGCATAAACGTGGCGTGAATTTCAAACGAATACCTGGTGTGGACTGAAAGTGAGCGAGAGAGAGAGTGAGTGTGCGAGAGAGAGCGAGAGCATTATTTTTGGGACTTGGTCATGCGCATGAACTGGGAGGTTTTTTTTGTTTTGTTTTGGTTCTGTTTTGTTTTTTTTATTGTTTTTTTTTTTTTATCGTCGCTACTAGGGAAAACTGAGAAGTTAACCTTTAACCTTCCGTACAGACTCCTTTTAAATAGCTCTTAGCGATTCACACAAAGCCTTCCAAAGCCCCCCATGGAGCTGGATGAGATTCAGCTCTGGGCTGGTAGACAAGGTGTCCGTCTCTGTGAGAGAACTGTGGTAGAGTCGCTCGGAAGCCTATAAACCTGACCTAGAAATCCAACAAAAGTGGCCAAATAAAAGAAGAGAGATGTGTTCCAGCGTGGGACGACTCCCGAAGACCATTCACCTCACCATGAAATATGCGCCCCTTCCCAGATTTATTTTTTGTTTTGGGGTTTTTTGTGTTTTTTTCTCTTTTTTTTTTGTTTTGTTTTTTTTTTTTCTTTCCCCTTCTCCTCTCACTGTTGGTGTAAACGTGTTTGTAGTCTGTGGCACCATGTCGGTTGTACAGGTCATTTAAACACTATTGGCTGCCTGCAAAGGGTTTTAAAACGAGATGGTTGCTATTGTGGGGTATTGAAGAGCCATAGTAGTTGCTTTCGGAGCATGCCTTTTTGAAAAGGGGTGGTTTATTAAAGAAGTGGGTTGGCCGTCTCTGAGTTTCCTTGTTTTTTTTGTTTTGTTTTGTTTTTTTTCTTTTTTTGGTTCCAGATTTGGCATGGCCAAATGTAAAATTTAAATATTAGCTTATTTTGTAGGGGGTCCTTCTAATGCAATTCTTAAGAGGGTTTTTTTTTTTCCTTTTTTTTCTTCTAGCAAAAGAAGGAACTTCTGGAGCACCATGTCTCAATGTGTAAAAATTGTAAAATAATTGTTATTGTACTCACTGAAGTGGACTGTACAGGGCCTTGTTTTCATCATTATTAAATGTAGAAAAAGGAGGAAAAAATAAATGGATTTGCTGCTTTGGGTCTTCGTTTTGCTTTATGAAGTTATCTCCATAAGATGTTTACAGTCAGTCACCTACAATAACTAAGTTTAACTAGGCAGGCTTATACTGCACCTCTATACTAAATGGCCTTCGCTGGGATTGGTGCCAAATAGGCCAGCAGTTTTAAAGATTTGCATATCAGGGAGCTGGTTTCACTTCTACAGGACTGTCCAAATGTTTCTTTAACTCTGGAGATGCTCTTGGCGAGTACAAGGGTGAAGTGTAAAGCTGAACTACAGTCTCTCAGTATGGCGTTGGGCCACTACGCTTGCTAATGCACAACGCCAGACGCCTCAGCATGGAGTTGTAGAAGTTCCTAATGGCGTCCTGTGATAATCCATCCCATGCAGCTTGAACGTCCTCACACAGCTCCTGTGGATGGTGCGGTAGGGGTGGAGGTGATGTAATGTGTGACAACAAAGCGTTCACCTTGGCGCTGACCACAGTGCCTCCACACACAGATTTGTTGAGGACCCACTGCCATTCTGAGCCACTCCATGACAGTCTGGCATGAGACCATTGCAGAGTTTGGCAACGTTGATGTGGTGTTATGGGCGGTCTTTGTAACTGTCTGCGTGCATGTAGTCGTGCGTGGTGCAGCCGTCTGCCAGTGGTGCTGACAACAGCAACTCATGGAGGCATCACTACCCACTGATGTCCGCAATGGTGGCTGTTGGGTCAGTCAGGTACAGTGATAAGGCCCATCCAAGTGGATTAATGACCATACTTGGTGGTTGGTGGATTAATATTTTGACAGGAAGAACTATCAGGCAAAATATTTCTGACATCTGTCATTTATATTTATCATTTATTCAGTAACCCTTTTTCGTTCTCTCTGTAGATGGCCTGAAGCCACAGATCTCGCTGTCTTCTGTTTTAGGAAGTAAAGAAAACGAAGTTTTGTGAACCTTAGATGTGCGAAATGTGACACCAGTCTATCCAATTTGGTGCCAGCACTCCCCCTGGTTTGTTTTCAGCCAAATAGTGGGTTTGGTCATTTGGGTGACAGGAATGTATGACTGCTCTGATCTATTAATGGATTTAAAATCTAATCACAATATCAATAAGTCAGTGTATTGTAACCATTTCATCTAATGACTTTTGTACAAGAGCTTTAAGGGGCTTCAGACGTCTGGTTCCCATCATCCCCACTGTGAATCATTTAGACTCTTATTTTTTTTTCTTCAGTTTTTTCTAGAACTGTGTATTTTAGGGGAACCTCTTTAAAGGATGTTTTTCACCTCTGAATGATTTAATTATGCTGACCTTTTGGGAAATTGGTGAACTTCCCCTTTAAGCTTGGCTGTAATATTAAGGATTCCTCTATGGCTGGCTTTAGATGGGATGGATCCTATGCTGTCCCATATGGGGGGTGGGGTTAATCTAGTCCAAAACCCGTCAGATAAATAATACCTCAGGTCATGTCACCCTACTTGTACTTTAAAATCTATTTAAATCCAGTCTGCTGCCCTTTTGTCTCAGCCAGTGACAGCCATCTGCTTGCATTGTAATTCCCAGTCTGAGAGACTGGGGGTACCCTTTCCCCATCCAGCTGGAAACTTCATTTTCCTTGGAGTTCTGGGTGGACTTTGCATCACGTATGCTGTTAGAGAAGCTCATGAGAGATTATATCCGTATTTCATGGAGATAGGAACATAGGCTCCTCTTAATTTGAAACCGGGGTCTATTAGGGCGCATGTAGGCGACAACAACAAAACGGTAACATACGGGTACTTCTATAGCGCGATGGAAAGTTCTCGCGTAACTTAACGGCACATTTTAACAAGACATAAATTAAAAGGGATAAAAAGGATTAAATGTTGGAATCATGCTGCGCAAACCTTATATATTCCACAGCCGAGTGGATGATGAGAACGCCGATTCTGGAGCAGAGACTGCGGGGTAAGTACCAAGCTGAAGTTAGCTGCTTTTCCGAATTTCCCCGTTCCACCTTAAATACTGCAGCTGTTACAGTCCGGCGCGTGAAGCGCCAGAATGTACCAGCTGCAGCATTTAAGGTGGAGCGGGACAATTGATGTAAGATACTAGGAGTTAGCTTTAGCATGCAACCGCCTGGTCACTTTGTTTGTGGTATCCAAGAAGGCGACGGAACAGAAGCTGTGAGGGGTAGATAAACTCTGAATTAACACAACCCGCGCCTTTCTGTACTTTTTACTGATTTATACTACAGAAAGCAGATATTTTGAACAAGTCAAGTAAAGTTTATACACGTTATACATGATAAGTCTCAGTAGCCTTCTTTTCTTAGCCCGCACATAAAATTAAAGGGCTATTCCACCGACTTTTCAGAATTTCTGCCTGTGTAAACAAAGTCATTCAGAGTGGTTTGGAAATGAATTGATCCCGTCTAGAATGACTAGCCAAAGACTAGCCGGGGGTAAAGGGAATCAGCTGTCCATCTCTAAAAGTTCCCTCTCAGAAAGCTGTGACACGAAACGGACTTCCATAACAATGAGATATATGCAGTGCCATAACATTTGTTTTCCAGACCTGCCACTATTTTACTATTATCGACATATACAGATTTAGCGACCCCCGGTTCTTATAATCGACAATATGAAGACATCTCCAGAATGAAGAATGTTAGACCAAACCCATTCTCAAACACTGAATTTTGTGAATTTTTGCAAATTCGGTGGACTTGCCCTTTACACCAAAACGATTAGCTCATGTGTTTCCACTGCGAACTGTGACTGAAACTACCTATAACTGTTTTAATCCAATAATATTAAACTTATTTCGTTGCAAAAGCTTGATTAAAATTATTCCGATTATGAAGCTAATGATAACAATTATATAAAGACCTATAAATATTTTCAAAGTACTTGAGAAAGCTGAATAATAAGCAGAATAAAGTGAAATACACTTTTCTGAATATATCATGTACACAGTCGAGTCACATTCTTATGACCGCTTCCCACTTGTGGAAGAACACAGGCTGGTGTTGGCAGTGTTGTGGTCTGGGGAATGTTTCTGTGGTATTCTCTGGGCCCACTCATCCATGTGGAAGGCACTCTCAACCGATTTGGTTATCATGGCAGATTACGTACACCCATACATACTGATTGTCTTCCTTGGGGCGGATGGGATCTTCCAGCAAGACAATGCCACATGTCACATGGCTAGAAATGTCTGACATTGGCTGGAAGTGCATGACCAAGACTTGAACCCACCTGAGCATCTAGGGGACCACCTCAATCCTCCCCCAAACACCCTCCAGCAGGGACACACTGCAGTCACCATGGCTCCAGATACCTGTGACAACCTACCAGGACTTTATTAAGGGACTCCCTGCTTGTCTAGCTGCTAGCAGCGGTTACTCTGGATATTAGCTCGTGTGCATAATGGTGACTGGACTATGTTTATGTTCAGTACTTGTAGAACAATGACCAACTGCATGTGTGCAGACTGTATGTCTTATATTTGAATGCCATTGGTTTAATAATAATAATAATAATAATAATAATATTAATAATAATAAATAAATAAATAAATAATAACAATGATCATCAAGAATAATAATAATAATAATAATAATATCAATAATTACCACAACTATTATTATTATTATTATTATTATTATTATTATTACTGGAAAATGACTATTATTCATTAACCATTATTTGGAATTCCTTTTATTTATTTGGGTTTTGTGAATAAACCATCCCTGTCCATGTTTGTCTGAACTAAATAAATTATTATTATTTAATTTATTTAATTATAATTAATAATTATTTATTAATTATTATTTAATATTATTTTTGTGTGCCTCTATGTTTAGATCGGACTGCAGCAAAATGTCCTGCAGTAGCAGTAAGTATGATTTCTGGTCATTCTTAAATTGGATTATGCATGTCAGTCAAGTCAAGGTAAACCCTTGTATGTATGTGTATGTTGCAGTAATCAGCTTGAAGCCGCAACCTGTTTTTATGCTTTCAGCACTTTCTATAATCCCCCCCTTCCCCATCTCTGTCTCTTTGCCTTCGTGATTAGTCGACCTAATGGCAGGATCAGGTCCGGAGCCCCCGCTGGTCACCATGCACCTGCTGGCCAACCCTGGAGACTCTCTTCTCCTGCAGCACACCCTGGACCGCCTGCTCAAATGGGTATGCCCAGGCCTGCGCCTCTTCCATGTGTCTGAACGTGCCTGCCCAGTGCGTGACTACGTCTTGCCACCTGTGGCCGGCTACCCGTCGCTGGCGGTCACCCTCTTCTTACACGAGACATACGGAGAGGAGCGGATCCTCCGGGTTTTGGACTTTCTCCAGTGTCCGCCGTGGCAGTACCACCACACGGAGAGCTGCGGGGGCAGTGCGGGGCAGGGCATTCACATCAGCTCTGCTGGCTCACCCTCCAGCGGCCTGCTTCGACCCTACTTGCTGCCCAGCCGGGACTTCTACAGCCTAGGTGCCGGCATGCCGGTGTGGGGAGTGCGGCCGGTGCACTGCGGAGGGGAGGTGGTGCGGCTGACGTTGCACAGCGGCTATGACAACTTCGAGGACGCCGTGCGACTTTACGAGACGGTGCTGCAGAGGAGGGCCGAGGAGCAGAAGGCCGGTTTCTGTTGGTTCACCCTGCTGGCAGAGAGGGGGCTCAGTCTGCAGCTCGCCCTCAAGCAGCTCTCGCCCGGAGTAAGGGTGGAACCGTGCCACTCTGCCGTGCTGCAGTTCAGGGTGGGTGAGATTGGACAGCTGGTGCCACTGCTGCCCAACCCTTGCTCCCCGATCAGCCCCACGCGCTGGCAAACTGAGGACCTGGACGGCAACAAGATTCTCTTTCAGGTAGGCGTGAGGAATTTCCTTCCAAAAAGCTCAATCTCTTTCCAAGCCAAAGACCAGTGGGCACCTTTTCACAGAACAGCGATTGTGAACCTCAGAAAGTTTTAGTACCCCTTTGATTTTACTGTGGAAAGGCATATTCAGGGTTGTAATTGAGGTCTTGAGGGAAAGTGTGACTATTACGTGACCTATGTAAGTGATATATTTCCGAATTACTATTATTAAGACATTGTCTGTAGTTTTTCCACTATGCGTTGAGCGACTATTAGATTAGATTAGATTAGATTAGATTAGATTAGATTAGATTAGATTAGATTAGATTCAACTTTGTCATTGTGCAGAGTACAGGTACAGAGCCAATGAAATGCAGTTAGCATCTAACCAGAAGTGCAAGTGCAGTATTATTTACATAAAGAGCCATAATAATAAATATATACATATAGGTTGGTGTAGCTCAGCAGATAACACAACTACCCACCAAGTAGCCACCACCCCACGTGGGAGACTGGGGTTCAAATCCCAGTATGGGTGACTATGCTGTGCTACACCAATAAGAGTCCTTGGGCAAGACTCCTAACACTACACTGGCCCACCTGTAATGTGGTTAACCTTGTAAGTCGCTCGGAATAAGAGCGTCAGCTAAATGCCAGAAATGTAAATGTAAATATATAAGCATATCTATATACATATATATGAATGCATAAGAGCAGCATTTACAAATGAATGGAGTAGGAGTAGGGCAAGTAGACAGTATGTACACAATAAAAGTAACATCTGAGGTAGAGATAATATGTGATGAATATGGTGATGAATAAAGTGCATTAACAGTACAGAAGGCGCGAGGATGCAGTAGAGGGAGTGCAATGTAAATTAAAGTGTCTGTGCAGCGTTCATGAGACACACAGCCTCATGAAAAAAACTGTTCCTGAGTCTGCTGGTGCAGGAGCGGAGGCTTCTGTAGCGCCTGCCAGATGGGAGGAGGGTGAAAAGACCATGATTCGGGTGGGAAACGTCCTTGATGATATTCCTTGCCCTGCCCAGGCAGCGCTTGGACTATCAACGCTATAATACAACTACTCTGATTCATTTGACGTTACTACATTAAATTACATAAAAAAAAAAACATTGAGAGCTATAGCAGGTCACGTGGCTTAAAAAGTGCAGTATTTTAGACTAACAGACCTTTTGTCTATTTTTATTATCAGTTAATATTTTATTATCCCTGCCCCTGGTGAGTGAGCCAACAGAAATGCTCTGAAATTAATGTTTTGGAAATATAGATTTTTCTTTGGGGGCACAGGCTGTCGCCTCACAGCAAGAAGGCCCTGGGTTTGAATTGGAGACCCTATTTCCCCCTAGGTGTGCGTGTGTGTAAGCCTGTGTGTCTACCCTGATGGCCTGATTTGGTCTTGAGCATTGGGAATGGCATCCGACACCCTCCAGCAGAAGGATCAGCAGCTTGGAATATGAATGAATGAATGAATGTTTATCCTGGGACAGTGATATGTTATCTCATTGTACCACAAAGCTTTAAAGAGGTTCGCAAGTGATGCGAGACATGATGCATTAGCTTATTACATCATTCAGTCCAGGTAAATGTATACTGTCCGAATTAACTCGCCCTTGGTAACAACTGACCCTCTCACTGCGGCGTATTCTACAGGGGTTGGACAATGAAACTGAAACACCTGTCATTGTAGTGTGGGAGGTCTCATGGCTAAGTTGGACCAGCCTGGTGGCCAATCTTCATTAATTGCACATTGCACCAGTAAGAGCAGAGTGTGAAGGTTCAGTTAGCAGGTAAGAGCACAGTTCTGCTCAAAATACTGCAATGCACACAGCATTATGGGAGACATACCAGAGTTCAAAAGGGGACAAACTGTTGGTGCACGTCTTGCTGGCGCATCTGTGACCAAGACAGCAAGTCTTTGTGATGTATCAAGAGCCACGGTATCCAGGGTAATGTCAGCATACCACCAAGAAGGACGAACCTCCACCAGCATCACGTAGTGACCTGGCCACTATCCTGCAAGAAGAATGGCTTGAAATCCCTCTGACCACTGTGCAGGACGCAGTATATGTCATTCTCAAGACAAACTGACGCTGTATTGGCCGCAAAAGGAGGCCCTACACCATACTAATAAATGATTGTGGTCTAAAACCAGGTGTTTCAGTTTCATTGTCCAAGCCCTGTATGTGCTGCATGCTGATCTGATATGCCGTGGTGGCAGAAAGACCCAGCAAGCAGGTATAATTGAACACGTGTTCTGTGTTTCTGGGCAGTTTGAGTCATGTTGAGTTTTTAGCGCAGCTTCAGTGGTGCGGCTCGGTGCTCTAGATTGTACAATTCGATTTAGTCTAACTTAATCTACAGTGGTGCAGCCCAGCAGTTAAAACTTCCAGGGGGAAAGAAAAAGGAGCTATTAGGGAAGGTGGCAACAGAGAAGATAGAACTGCATTCCAGCAATAAACAGCTCGTGTTACACACTGCTTCTGTCAACGAAAGTCAAGGTACTGAGTCACTGACCCACTGACGCTCGTTTCAAAATGCAGATGTGGAAGGATACAGTCTCCTTCATACCAATCCATCCCTGTGCAACTCTGTACCCTAATAAACCATGGAAGGAAGCAGGAGCCTGGAAATGACCTAATCACGGGTGAAATTATTTTTTGATAACTCATCTTGGTTGATGATCAGTGTTATATAGCTATAGTTACTCGGCCAGGTGAAGAGACAGCCAGCCAGCAGTAGTACATGACCAGAATGTAGCTGTATTAATATTTAAATGTGTTGATTTGATGTGTTTTAGAATGATCACTTTGCAAAGCTAAATTTGTTTGCCAAAGTAACAGTAGCTAGCCACTAGCATGTATATTAGCATGTATGCTAGGAGACATTCATCAAGTTTTTTGACTGTACATGTGATTCTGACTACAAACTGAATTCACACAAATGTCTACAGTGATTCTAAAGTGTTATTTGATCAGCTGCAGTGACTATTGTGGATATGCCTCTACAGTGGTGCGCTGCTAAAGACCATTATTTAGTGCACTCTACTTCTCGTGGTGTGTTGTTGGTCTGTGACAGCTTACCAACATACCCTATATCACTGCATATATTTTATATTTCAGTTTACAGAGCTGGGTGCATTTGACATAGCACAGTGTTATCGGGTGTTGACACCATGAAATGTTTTAGTTTATATCAATCAACCAATATTGATTTGTATAGCACTTTTTTTACAACTAACGTTATCTCAAAGCAGCTTCACAGAAAAGCAGTTTATATAATTTATAAATTATATAAACACAGAGACATAGGAAAAGAAGGCCGGGCCCCCGTAAGCAAGCCAGAGGCAACTGTGGCGAGGAAAAACTCCCTTGGAGTAAGAGGAAGAAACCTCGAGAGGAACCAGGCTCAGGGGCGGAACCCAAACCTCCTCAGGTTTATCCCGGATGAAGAGAGAAAGACGGAATTAACAGGAGAAGCAGTTTAGAACATCTATTAGATACGGTCTGATTAATCCAGGAGGGAGTAACTGGAAAGATGGAGCCTGTTTAGGGATAGGTTCTCTGATTAGGGATAGGTTCTCTGTTTAGGGATAGGTTCTCTGTTTAAGGCTAGGTTCTCTGTTTAAGGCTAGGTTCTCTGTTTAAGTATAGGGTATCCGTTTAAGGATAGGGGTCTATGTTTAGGGATAGGGTCTCTGTTTAGGGATAGGGTCTCTGTTTAGGGATAGGGTCTCTGTTTAAGTATAGGGTATCCGTTTAAGGATAGGGGTCTATGTTTAGGAATAGGTTCTCTGTTTAGGGATAGGGTCTCTGTTTAGGGATAGGGTCTCTGTTTAGGGATAGGTTCTCTGTTTAGGGATGGGTTCTCTGTTTAAGGATGGGGTCTCAGTTTAGGGATAGGTTCTCCGTTTAAGGATAGGTTCTCTGTTTAGGGATAGGTTCTCTGTTTAGGGATAGGGTCTCTGTTTAGGGATAGGTTCTCAGTTTAGGGATAGGTTCTCAGTTTGAGGATAGGGTCTCTGTTTAGGGATAGGTTCTCTGTTTAGGGATAGGTTCTCCGTTTAGGGATAGGTTCTCCGTTTAAGGATAGGTTCTCCGTTTGAGGATAGGTTCTCAGTTTGAGGATAGGGTCTCTGTTTGAGGATAGGGTCTCTGTTTAGGGATAGGTTCTCTGTTTAGGGATAGGGTCTCTGTTTAGGGATAGGGTCTCTGTTTAAGGATAGGTTCTCTGTTTAGGGATAGGGTCTCTGTTTAGGGATAGGGTCTCTGTTTAAGGATAGGTTCTCTGTTAGGGATAGGGTCTCTGTTTAAGGATAGGTTCTCTGTTTAGGGATAGGGTCTCTGTTTAGGGATAGGGTCTCTGTTTAAGGATAGGTTCTCTGTTTAGGGATAGGGTCTCTGTTTAAGGATAGGTTCTCTGTTTAGGGATAGGGTCTCTGTTTAGGGATAGGGTCTCTGTTTAAGGATAGGTTCTCTGTTTAGGGATAGGGTCTCTGTTTAGGGATAGGGTCTCTGTTTAGGGATAGGGTCTCTGTTTAAGGATAGGTTCTCTGTTTGAGGATAGGTTCTCAGTTTGAGGATAGGGTCTCTGTTTGAGGATAGGGTCTCTGTTTAGGGATAGGGTCTCTGTTTAGGGATAGGGTCTCTGTTTAAGGATAGGTTCTCTGTTTGAGGATAGGTTCTCAGTTTGAGGATAGGGTCTCTGTTTGAGGATAGGGTCTCTGTTTAGGGATAGGGTCTCTGTTTAAGGATAGGTTCTCTGTTTAGGGATAGGGTCTCTGTTTAGGGATAGGGTCTCTGTTTAAGGATAGGTTCTCTGTTTAGGGATAGGGTCTCTGTTTAAGGATAGGGTCTCTGTTTAAGGATAGGGTCTCTGTTTGAGGATAGGGTCTCTGTTTAAGGATAGGTTCTCAGTTTGAGGATAGGGTCTCTGTTTGAGGATAGGGTCTCTGTTTAGGGATAGGGTCTCTGTTTAGGGATAGGGTCTCTGTTTAAGGATAGGTTCTCCGTTTAGGGATAGGTTCTCCGTTTAAGGATAGGTTCTCCGTTTGAGGATAGGTTCTCAGTTTGAGGATAGGGTCTCTGTTTGAGGATAGGGTCTCTGTTTAAGGATAGGTTCTCTGTTTAGGGATAGGGTCTCTGTTTAAGGATAGGGTCTCTGTTTAGGGATAGGTTCTCTGTTTAGGGATAGGGGTTAGGATAGTTCTCTGTTTAGGGATAGGTTCTCTGTTTAGGGATAGGTTCTCTGTTTAGGGATAGGGTCTCTGTTTAGGGATGGGGTCTCTGTTTATGGATAGGGTCTCTGTTTAAGGATAGGTTCTCTGTTTAAGGATAGGTTCTCTGTTTAAGGATAGGGTCTCTGTTTAGGGATAGGTTCTCTGTTTAGGGATAGGTTCTCTGTTTAGGGATAGGGTCTCTGTTTAGGGATAGGGTCTCTGTTTAGGGATAGGGTCTCTGTTTAAGGATAGGGTCTCTGTTTAGGGATAGGGTCTCTGTTTAAGGATAGGGTCTCTGTTTAGGGATAGGGTCTCTGTTTAAGGATAGGTTCTCTGTTTAGGGATAGGGTCTCTGTTTAAGGATAGGGTCTCTGTTTAGGGATAGGGTCTCTGTTTAAGGATAGGGTCTCTGTTTAGGGATAGGGTCTCTGTTTAGGGATAGGGTCTCTGTTTAGGGATAGGGTCTCTGTTTAAGGATAGGGTCTCTGTTTAGGGATAGGGTCTCTGTTTAGGGATAGGGTCTCTGTTTAAGGATAGGGTCTCTGTTTAAGGATAGGGTCTCTGTTTAGGGATAGGGTCTCTGTTTAAGGATAGGTTCTCTGTTTAGGGATAGGTTCTCTGTTTAGGGATAGGTTCTCTGTTTAGGGATAGGGTCTCTGTTTAGGGATAGGGTCTCTGTTTAGGGATAGGTTCTCTGTTTAGGGATAGGGTCTCTGTTTAGGGATAGGGTCTCTGTTTAGGGATAGGGTCTCTGTTTAAGGATCGGGTCTCTGTTTAGGGATAGGGTCTCTGTTTAAGGATGGGGTCTCTGTTTAGGGATAGGTTCTAATATTAGGGATAGGGTCTCGGTTTAAGGATAGGTTCTCTGTTTAAGGATAGCTTCTCTGTTTAAGGATAGGGTCTCTGTTTAAGGATAGCTTCTCTGTTTAGGGATAGGTTCTCGGTTTAAGGATAGGTTCTCTGTTTAAGGATAGGTTCTCAGTTTAGGGATAGGTTCTCGGTTTAAGGATAGGTTCTCTGTTTAGGGATAGGGTCTCTGTTTAGGGATAGGGTCTCTGTTTAAGGATAGGGTCTCTGTTTAGGGATAGGGTCTCTGTTTAAGGATAGGGTCTCTGTTTAGGGATTAGGGTCTCTGTTTAGGGATAGGTTCTCGGTTTAAGGATAGGTTCTCTGTTTGAGGATAGGTTCTCTGTTTAGGGATAGGTTCTCAGTTTAAGCTACTACGCTACTCTACACTACTTTTCATCCTTTCCCTCAGAAAAGATGAACATCGTGTTTGAAACTGCTCTGATGGTACCATGAACTGCTGCATCACAAGTCCGCAAACCGAAGTTTGAGTTTGTCCTGCTGAACAGCATCTCATCACATACCTTTCCAGCCAGTATTGCTGATTGTGCCCTCAGAATTTCCCTCAAAGGACTGTTTGGGCCAGGACTGTTATTTATTTATTTATTTTTTTTGGTGAACATAAAACCATCATGCTGAAAGGCTGCGAGCAGAGCCCCAAACAGCCTCATCTCTCAGATGTAAATATCCAGTCTTGTGGGGAGTGGGGGTTTATGGAGAACTGCTCACCAAAGCAAGGCCGTGGTGGTTTCCCGCGCTGGGCTGAGCTGCCAAAAGCAATCCTAACTGGCTGAGAAGACACAGGGTGCCGGACGACAAGCTGTAATTACTGAGCGGTCTGCAGCGGGCCTGGTGGGATGAACCTCGCGTCGTTTCCCCTCCATTCTGTGTCATCAAAGCAGTTTGGGATGGAAAGGAGCGGGGAAGATTCCTTGGATATGCCCCAAATCCCAAAGAACGTAAGACCGCTGTAGAACCCAGGGCTCTGCAGCCAGCGTGAAAAATGTATGAAAGTGCATTTCAAGACAGATTCTCACCGCAGACCTCAAATGCTTGGAACATTCGATCCGTGAGGTTTGCTCCAGGCATTCAAGCCCTGATTTACTAATAGCTCATTTAAGGTCAACATGGAGTGTAATGGTAAGACTCGCGAGAGCCGTGTTTCTCTTGGAGTTTAAAAAGGCAGATGTCTTTAACCCTTTATGATCACTACAAGAAATTACTGTTGTGTCATGTATCACACTACTAGTCAAATCTTACCTTTTAAAGGCCACCTGATATCAAGTTATTATTCCTGTTGTCCTCAAGATGTCCTGTTAGTTCAGGTCTCTGCTCACGTGTAGTACAATCCATCCATTCAATAGTTCCCTCCATCTGTTTCTCTACATACTTTGTTAGCCCCTTTTTACCTTGTTCTTTAATGGTCAGGACCACCACAGAGCAGGTATTATGAGGGTCCTGGATCATCCTGAATGGCGTGGTGGTGGTGGTGTGTTAGTGTGTGTGGTGCTGGTGTGAGTGGATCAGACACAGCAGTGCTGCTGGAGTGTTTAGACACTGTGTCCACTCACTGTCCACTCTATTAGAGACGCCTACCTTGCTGGTCCACTTTGTAGATGGACAGTCAGAGACGATAGCTCATCTGTAGAGATACATCATCCTTTAGTCCTTCATCAGTGGCCACAGGACACTGTGTCCTGTGAGCAGCGTCCTGTGAGCAGCGTCCTGTGAGCAGCGTCCTGTGGGCAGCGTCCAGTGAGCAGCGTCCAGTGAGCAGCGTCCTGTGGGCAGCGTCCAGTGAGCAGTGTCCAGTGAGCAGCGTCCTGTGAGCAGCGTCCTGTGAGCAGCGTCCAGTGAGCAGCGTCCTGTGGGCAGCGTCCAGTGAGCAGCGTCCTGTGAGCAGCGTCCTGTGAACACTGATGAAGGCCTAGAAGATGGTCAGCATAAAAATGTATCACTACAGATGAGCCATCATCTCTAACTGTACATCTACAAGATGGGCCAGCAAGGGAGGAGTGTGTAATAGAGTGGACAGTGAGTGGACACAGTGTCTAAACACTCCAGCACCACTGCTGTGTCTGATCCACTCACACCAGCACCACACACACTAACACCCCACCACTACATCAGTGTCACTGCAGTGACATTGATGCACAGGATGCAATGGGGCACAGGAAAAGTTTGAAAAGGAAAATGTTTAAAAGGGGAATTATTCAACATGGCTTGTTGTGAAAGTGGACTATTTATTTCACAGTGGAGGTGATAGGAACCAGACGTCCACCTCTAAACGCTTCCTCAGTGAAAGGTATTAGATGAAATTATTATGAATGGTGTTTGAGTTTTAAGATGTGGTCAGATCGTTTGAGATATCGTTTTGGCATTTGGTGGGTTTGGACTGTGAGTATTTTTAAAATTCTGACGTAATTCTCCTTGTGTTTAATTTGATATAGTTCCATTGGTTCTGCTCTTGCTCTACTGATGCTCTCAATTTGGAGCAATTGGAGCAAGTTGTTTTTTTGGAAAGCCCTTTTACTTCTCTGTGAGTCATTGTTTGAAGTAGCAGTATTTTTATTGGAGTATGGCTTTAGCCTGCTGAACTGGGTTGCTCTCGCTGACTCAACACGCACCTCTCTTTCGCAGGTTAAAGGAGCAGTGCAGCCGCCAAGACTCTTCACCTCAGCCTTTCCCCTCAGCTGCCCCAGCCTGCCGCCACGATCGCTGCTTAGATGCCCGGTGCCCACCCAGCTCCACTCAGCTCCCCCTGGCTCCTTCTGCAGGCTGTCTCAGCTGAAGGAGCGGTCTCTGGCCAAGCTGCCCTCAGACAGCTCCCCCGGAGTCCAAAGACTAGGAGGGGAGAGCCTGGGATCAGGCAGCGCCTGCAGTACCCCTCCAGGGAGCTCCTGTTACTCTTCCCAGCGCAGTAGCCCTGCCGCCTTGTCCGTCAACCCCTCCATCACACGCCTCATGCTGGAGGAACAGGAGGAGGAATCGGAGACCAACGTGGACACGGGCCGAGCCGTCATCCCCCTGGTTCAGAGACCTGCCGCTGTGGGGGCGTCTGCTTTGGAGACACTGGCCAAGGACCTGCGGCACGGCCTGGCAGAGGTTCCATGGAGAACGCCAGAGCTGGCAACACAGGCGATGGAGCCTGCTGAACAAGTGGACGAGTTCTTCATCTAAGGGCATCTGTGTGTTTCCGACGTCTTCAGGAAACGATTCAGTGCATCGTTAAAAGTCTTAAAGGCTTTGTTCATACAGCAGGGCAGCAAACCTGGCTCTTAAATCCAATGTGTAGACCAACTGCAACTCGTGAGTGACCAGGTGTGGAAAACGCACATAGAAAAAAGGGAGGCATGGAGCTTTTACATGGAGACAAGCCTAAACAAGCCTGAAATCTATGTGCGATATGACGAGTAAAGGATGGCCAGTACAGTACATTATTGATACAGCACAAGTAAGAAGTGCCTGCAAACGTGCTTTATTTTCATAAGGTAATGTTAATACTTATTATATTAATATTGACACCATCCATACAGCTTGCAGGCATCAGATGTGGGGCACATACAGGGGTTGGACAATGAAACTGAAACACCTGTCATTTTAGTGTGGGAGGTCTCATGGCTAAATTGGACCAGCCTGGTGGCCAATCTTCATTAACTGCACATTGCACCAGTAAGAGCAGAGTGTGAAGGTTCAGTTAGCAGGTAAGAGCACAGTTCTGCTCAAAATACTGCAATGCACACAGCATTATGGGAGACATACCAGAGTTCAAAAGAGGACAAACTGTTGGTGCACGTCTTGCTGGCGCATCTGTGACCAAGACAGCAAGTCTTTGTGATGTATCAAGAGCCACGGTATCCAGGGTAATGTCAGCATACCACCAAGAAGGACGAACCACATCCAACAGGATTAACTGTGGACGCAAGAGGAAGCTGTCTGAAAGGGATGTTCGGGTGCTAACCCGGATTGTATCCAAAAAACATAAAACCACGGCTGCCCAACTGACGCTGTATTGGCCGCAAAAGGAGGCCCTACACCATACTAATAAATGACTGTGGTCTAAAACCAGGTGTTTCAGTTTCATTGTCCAACCCCTGTATGTTCTAGACACAATTTCCTCTTCTGAGATGTAAAAAAAAAAAAAAATAGGGGTCGACCAGTGTTTAGGGCTGATACCCTGGAATCAAACACACTGATATTTGAGCCAGATATTCATGTATATGATATTTATTTATTACTTAGACATCACATTAACCTTTTAACGGATATTAGAGCAGTATTAAAAATAAGGTGCTTTAAGCTTTAGACAGTATAGGCTACAAAATTTTAACATTTTAAAGCCACCTCTTAAAGATAATAAATGAATGAAATAATGAAAATAATAGTCAGGTTGAATTGAGCTCCTTTCACTGTTAGGCTGAATTTGTAATAAGAGGAACAGTTAGACAGGAATGCAAAGAAGTAGCATTATCATTAGAGGTCTCAGACTTTTGGACGCCACTATATCCATATTGGTTCTCATTGTATTGGTGTACACTGACTGTCTGGGCTGCAAACACGCGATTGTTGATAAAATGACTTGGTAAGACTTGTTTTGCATGGGAAAAATCGGATTGGTAAACTTTCATCTTTTAGGTTCAGTGATTTGAAGCTTTGACACGTGGCTTGAATCTGACTGGATGCCAGAATACATGTTCTGTTTCACTATTCCAAAAAATTGGAAATCCAGAAAAGGTGGGTTTGAGCTGCCTGTATGAACAAAGCCACATTTTACGCACAACTCAATTGAATTAACCCGGCACAAGTTCACTGACGTACTAAACCACATGGGATAGCAGGGGCCCACTTGGGAATGCCCACACCTCTAGAAGTTGTAAGGTGTTATCTTATGAGTGAGGTTGGCATGATACTGGGTGCCAAGCGGTTGCAAGATTCCACTTTTGAAACTCAGGCATTTAACATTCCTTGATCCACAGTGTCCCGTGTGTACCAGGAATCTGTCATGGTTGGCATTGCCACCCACAGTGGACAGCACAGTGGCCGCCTACGGCTGCTTTATAAATATGACAGGCGGCAATTGTCTATGAGAGCAAACAAGTAACAGTGGCAGAAATCAAATCCATATTCAATGCAGGAGGTCCCACACGCATATCCCGCAGTTGAGTCCAGCATTCCCCAGCTTCCACAAGGTATGGGAGCAAAAGAGCCACCAGAGAGCCTTTGTTAACACCACGACACTGGGCCCAACACCTTATCTGGCCACGTGAGGTTGCTAACTTGACCCTAAGGGCCTATCAACATGTGGCGTGGTCAGATAAGTGCAGACCACATGAAGCAATTGCGGTGTCCCAGGTCTGGTGGTGGTTCAGTACTGGAGTGGAGAGTGTTTTCGTGGCATGGGTTGGTTACACTGGTCTGACCAGTGACCAATATGTTTGGCAGATGTTTGACCATTTGCATCCATTTCTGGATTTCATGTACCCCCACAATGATGGGATATTCCAGAAACATAATGCTCACCATTGGGCCCAGGTTGGCCAGAATTGGTGGAGAAGCATTCTGGAGAGTTCAGATAAATGGTGTGGCCTACATGTTCGCCCGACATGAGCCTAATCAAAGCATTCCTCCATCATGCTTCTTTCTAACTATGATAATTAATGTTGCCTTACCTTGAGCATGCTGGCCAGTGTTCAACCTCCCTCACAAAATAACCCCAGGTACAAGCGTTCCCAAGTCATCCCTTGATTTAACACCACTTCATTGTGAATTTACTCACTGCTTTCCCATGACTTTTGGTATGTCAGTGTAGTAATTATTTACAAGCTAGTAAATTTTAGAGATATTATAGAAAGTTACAGTGTATTACTCTGTTTTCTCTCTATAATAATCAGTACTAAGGTTTTAAAACCACTACCTTCAGGTGCATCACAGTGTGTTTATGCATTTTACTGCACTTAAAAGGAATACAGAAAGCTCTGTGGGCTCTGGTGTAAAGGCTGTGCAGACAAAGGATCAGCGAAGGCTAAATATGAGCCATCTTTGCTCCACCTGTGATGAAAACTACAGATTAGCATCTGTTTCACCCATTGCTGAGATAGTAGCTCTCGAAAGAATAGCACTGGAACTGCTCTAAGATAGCAGCTCTGGGTAGAATGGGACTGGAACTGCGCTGAGATGGCAACCCCTGATTGAGTGGGACTGGAACTGCGCTGAGATGGTAACCCCTGATAGAGTGGGACTGGAACTGCGCTGAGATGGTAACCCCTGATAGGGTGGGACTGGAACTGCGCTGAGATGGTAACCCCTGATAGGGTGGGACTGGAACTGCGCTGAGATGGCAACCCCTGATTGAGTGGGACTGGAACTGTGCTGAGATGGCAACCCCTGATTGAATAGCACTGGAACTGCTCTAAGATCGCAGCTCTGGGTAAAATGGGACTGGAACTGCGCTGAGATGGCAACCCCTGATAGACTGGGACTGGAACAGCGCTGAGATGGCAACCCCTGATAGAGTGGAACTGGAACTGTGCTGAGATGGCAACCCCTGATAGAGTGGGACTGGAACTGCTGCATATGAACTTGGGGTCACAGTGCCCAATGCCACGTGTGGGCTAGAACAGTATAATTGGGCTGTGGAGCAGTGAAACTGCATTCTCTGGAGTAATGGAGCTCCATCTAGTACCTCTGGGATGATCTGGAGTGATCCAGAACGGATCATCCAACATCAGTACCTGACCTCACTAACGCTCAACGCTTGTGACTGAATGCAATCAAATCCTCATGCTAAAACATGTAGTGTAAAGCCTTCCTACTCTTGGGCATAAAGTGTTGTGTGTGTGTATACATATATATATATATGGCATGTTCAGATTTAAAATTGGTACTTCTAGGGCCTTGTTCAGGCTGCCAGTCCAAATCCGATTGTATCTGGTTTGATTTTCGATAGTCTACATAGCAAACAAACATTGAATAACAGCTTCAATAATTTTTTTTTTTATCAGTGCATCTCACTTCTGGCCACTCTGTCAGCCTCACATCGGATTTCAAAGTATCTTTTCTGTTACTGACCACAGCAGCCCACATCTGGACACTTGAATCTGGACTGGTCAGTCATCTTAAAAGTTCTGACTTGAGAGACAGATCTGATTTGCCAGCGGTCTGAACACAGCCTCAGTATTTTCCTTATCATTTAAAATTTGAGCACACACAATCAGTATGTATATGGGCACTGTACAGTCATATGCAAAGGTTGGTGCACCTCTGGTCAAATGTCATGCAGTTGTTGTGCAAATAAGTTCCAAAACATCATCAACAGGGAAGTTCAATAAACTGGGAGGTTCATTTTACACAGCAGGTATGAAAATGTTGCATAATGATTCAGTAGAAAATGCCATGTTTTATGAAGAGCAGGTCACTTGACCAGATGTTCACACTACAGCATGCGACTGTACATACAGGCACAACGAACGAAGTAATTCGAGTAACGCATCCCACTTAATGTTTTCGGTCTGTGGAGAGATAACGGACCTGTTGTAGAAGAACTTACCTCAGTGTTGTAGATAGACAAAGGTTCTCTAGATTGACAGCTCTAAACTCTACCTTAACAATTAACGATGTATTTAAAAACGAGCTGAGAGGCAGAGTGTGTTCTTTGTATTGTTTGTGCAGCGTGAAATCTTTAATGTACTTAAACTACGATGTCTTGCATCAACACAGCCTTGCCAAACACAATGTATGTGGTGTAGTTTAATAAATCTGGAAGGATTCTAATCTTCTATATTTGCCATTCTGACAGTGAAGATTCCCTTTATCCCCTTTACCTTCGCCGTAGGACGCTCCAGTCCAGCTCCAAACACTAATGATGGGCACGCATACTCCAGTACTCGGTGAACTGTTTCAGGTGAGTATATTCAAACATTGAAATCATTGCTCAGTGACTTACAGGGGTTGGACAATGAAACTGAAACACCTGGTTTTAGACCACAATCATTTATTAGTATGGTGTAGGGCCTCCTTTTGCGGCCAATACAGCGTCAGTTCGTCTTGGGAATGACATATACTGCGTCCTGCACAGTGGTCAGAGGGAGTTTAAGCCATTCCTCTTGCAGGATAGTGGCCAGGTCACTACGTGATGCTGGTGGAGGTTCGTCCTTCTTGGTGGTATGCTGACATTACCCTGGATACCGTGGCTCTTGATACATCACAAAGACTTGCTGTCTTGGTCACAGATGCGCCAGCAAGACGTGCACCAACAGTTTGTCCTCTTTTGAACTCTGGTATGTCACCCATAATGCTGTGTGCATTGCAGTATTCTGAGCAGAACTGTGCTCTTACCTGCTAACTGAACCTTCACACTCTGCTCTTACTGGTGCAATGTGCAATTAATGAAGATTGGCCACCAGGCTGGTCCAATTTAGCCATGAGACCTCCCACACTAAAATGACAGGTGTTTCAGTTTCATTGTCCAACCCCCGTATGTTTCAGTTCAGAAGATCTGAGAAAATGGACAGAGCAGTATTTATCTTACAGGCTAGTGCTGCCTTTGTTCATACTTGCGAGCTGGCATGTTGTTTTGACATTTGCTGCTACTGAACACAAGTGCCCTACAGGGGATTTGAGTAGTCTATGTCTAAACAGAGACGGATCCCACTGTGTATAACGTCCAGCAGAGGTCGCCAGCATGTTTCAGCATCTCCTTAGTCCTTTACCCCGGTAGTCACCAGCCTTTCTCCTGGAGATCTACTGGTCTGCAGAGTTAGTTTGAACCTCTTTCACGATGCCCCTCCACTTTACCTCATACTAAAGCACCTGATCCAGCCAATCGGGGACTTCTGAGGACGTGATTTAGTGGGCGCAGGTGTGGCAGACTATGGTTGGAACTGCATTCTGCAGGAAGGTAGGACAAGGGTTCGTGACCTCTTTATTAAATGACCTCCTTTGGGGAGAGAGCGGGAGCTGTGTGTGACCTTAACGTAAACAAACTACGCATGGAGGTTCAGACAGCATAACGGCACCATATAAAGGGCAACTATAAAGCTTTTACATTTACATTTAAGGCGTTCAGCAGACGCTCTTATCCAGAGCGACTTACAACCGTGCTTAGTGTTCCATTGGGTAATATTCCAGCTGGTACAGGAAGTGTAGAGTCTAAAACTCACCACGAGCTCAGACACTGCTCAAACAAGGACCAGTGCTGATACCTAGAGAGATCAATACACAGACATATAAAGCAAAAAGAGCACTACCTGGCAACCCCAGCCAAGCGCTCATACCTATAGAGGAGAAAAGACCATTGTAAGTGCAACACAATACACACAACCTACACCTCTACCAGTGCTTACTCACTTAAGTGCATTACGAAGAGATGGGTCTTCAGCCCAAAGTACACTTCGAGGGTGTAGTAATGAGGCCGAATGAGAATCTTTGACAGGAATGTTCGTTCTAAGTTCGGTTTTGCAAAATTGATTTTAGTGATTTAATAAAAAATGATTCACATGCAGTTATAAAAACTCACCCTTCGTGTCGCAGCTGTCCTGTGTAACTTGTATAGGTTGTGTTTTCAAATGAATGGGGAAAAACGAGGATACTCACGGTTAAGATTTAAACACCTGTACACAAACAGCACACCTGGATCACAAAGCTGTCCTATATTAACTTGCATTACATATATATAATATATCCTCGCATTGAACACATCAGTTGCTGTTTTACACTGAGTGAGAATCTGATTAAGATCGGACCAACAGAAGTTTCCCAAAACCACTTAAAAAGACGTTCGGTTCCATAGACTTCCATTCAGATTAGATTTTGACCTCTCTTGTAAAGTTGCCATTTTGGAGATACCTGTTTTTCTCTGGACAGCGACGATGTACATATATAATATACAAAGCCGCTGAAACAGAATTAACAACAGGTGAGTTTCAGGATTCACTCTGAACATGCAGCCTGTGGTTCACAAGCAAAACAGGCTGTGGGGTTGTCCTGGTCGAGACTAGTGCTTTTCCACAACAAGAATTTAAAAAATGTTTCTGTATTTGGCTTTATTGAATTGCACATGGCCCTCTCCTTAACTGGAGACTGAAAACGAACAAACAAACAAAAAAAATGGATTGCTTGCTGATGTTTTTAAACGACGTTAATAACATTAATATATGGTTCTTGTTAAACTTGAGTCTTCAGTGTTACTGTGTTATACTGTAGGCTGTATCAGAATTATTAGCTGATATTTAATGCATTCAGATCAGCTGGATAGGGTGCATGTGGCACGCTGGAGCAGGAATGACAAAATACTGTTTATGTGAACCATAATAAAATCCTGGATTCTATAAAAACGAACCGTAACAAACTAAGACAGCTATTAACTGGTTAACCAAATTTGTATAAATAGTGATTTTGTTCATAATCTTTAATGCATTCTGTGATAAACATTATTAGTTTTACATTTTTGTTCACCTTAATATCCATCTAATCTCTCCCTCTAAGTCAGAGGTCTTCAGTCTTCCATCTCAAAGACTCCGAATCATAACTGTGGCACATCTGGGAAGGACTAGTTTGAAGACCACAGCTGTTTTGTGTATCCGTGTCCCCCTGCTGGTCACAATATGTCATTGCTCTGTTCCGAGCGAGTCCTGTGGCAGCCGGTCCACTTTAGCGTCCCGGCCCACTGTCCGCTCCGAGTGACCCGTACCTTCCCCGGGTCAAACCTCCAGTACTGCTGCTCTCTGAAAAAGTAAAGGCGGCCATCCGGCCTGGTCAGCACCCCGTTAGCCCCTTTGGGGACCCCCTTCCAGTCTGCAAGGCCACGGGGGTAGTACGGTTCCGAGCCAAGTGTCTCCAGGTTGAGCACAAAGTAGCGTGAGCCCTTGAAAAGAACCAGGTGGCCCAAAGGACTGTAAAAGAAGGCGCAGTCCGGGTGGCGTGGCAGACCGGACTCGCTGCTCTTCCTGGGGAAGCCGGGGTCCAGGTCAGTGCCGGAGTACCGCCACATTCGCTTACCTGGGAAATGTAGAGTAAAGGTGAAGATACACTGTCTGACCAACCACTACAACTCCTGGTAGCTACTTTACCAGCTACTCTTCCCACTTTGTGGTTCTAGACTGTCCATCTGTTTATCTGCATACTTTTATTATCCCCATTTCACACTGTTCTTTAGTGGTCAGGACCCCCACAGGACCACCACAGAGCAGGTATTATGTGGATCATTTTCAGCACTGTAGTGACACTGACATGGTGGTGTTGGTGGTGTGTTGTGCTGGTGTTAGTGGATCAGACACCTAGTGCTGTCCGACACCTGTCAATGCTAGACTCAGACTCGTCCACCAACCAAAACTACTTAGCCAGCAGCGTCCTGTGGGCAGCGCCCTGTGACCCCTGGTGAAGGACTAGAGGATGACCAACAGCACTGTGCAGCAGCAGATGAGCTATCGTCTCTGACTGTCCATCTACAAGGTGGACCAGCAAGGTAGTAGTGTCTAATAGAGTGGACAGTGAGTGGACACAGTGTCTAAACACTCCAGCTGCTAAAGTTGAAACACCTGCAACAACAAGAACAGCCCACCTTTAAAAAAGTACAGCTTGCCATCCAGTGGGGAGAAGGCGGCAGCCTCAATGGCGGACGGGAGGTGAGGCCAGCGCTGCTGAAGAAAATAAGGGGCGCTTGCATTCCCCTCAGACGACACAGTCCAGAACAGCCCACCCCTAAAGACGAGCACTGTCCCGTTGCCATCTGTGATAAGAACATAGGTGAAATGAGGGCTGTGTTTGATGTTTGGTCTTTCGGAGAAGCTCCAGTAACGTGCTAAAATCAAGGAGCACCCTTCATTCGATTCATTTTCAGTCTCATCAGCCACGTGCTCGATTTTCAGAGTCGGGTAAAAAGCTGAAAATATCGTCGCTGTCTGGTGAAAAACATGTATGTATGTATAATGTATGTATTTATGTGTATATATATATATATATATATATATAAATAAAATAATACTGTGCTGGGTGTTTTCAAGGTTATTTACAAGAGCCCTGTTAAACTGTCAGGCATTTGCTTGTGAGTCTTTTGATCATTCACTCTACCAGTTATGAATGTAGAGTTCAGAGTTCACGTTTGAAAGATCTTTATTTCATTTTATTTATTTTTATTTTAGGAGCAGAGGAAGAAGCTGGAAGGAAAGGTAGCTCCTATACAACACCATCACTTACTACTGCAGCTTCATTATTTTCATTGAGAGATACGACACACATCCATCCTTCCAAATCAATAAACAGATGATATCCATACTTTTGTGCCAGAATCGATTCTTAAAAGTCATCACCAGGATGGATCACATTCAGTATGGATCAACCCGCCCATCTCTATCAGTAACTACAATACATAGCTAAGCCGGTGGTACAGATTTCAAATGGAGGAGAGATGAAGGTGTATCATCTCCCCCTCAAAACAGTGAGTATGAACGGAATTCCGCTGGAATAAACATGAACCTTGGATGCTCTCATGGAATTCCAGAACTTCCATCGCTCTGGGTTTGCCATAGTAATGGTTTGACGGCTGAAGTTGCATTTCAAGCGAGCACCAAATGTGGTTTGGATCTGATTTGGGGTCGGATTTCAGGTGTGTCGTTCCCCAGGCTATGAAAAATCAGTCTGGATACAATCTGGATACGCCAGGCATCCGATTTGGGCTGGCAGTCTAAACAAGGTCTTGGTTGTGTTTTTCTGCTGCTTGTTATCCAGTCATTTCTTGTCCATCTTCAAAATCTTATTCCACATCTCAGATTTGCTGTTCCAGTCTCCTTTTCTCAGAGAGGAACTTCTTGAACAGCTACACATCCTTTCAGACCTCATTAGGGTCATCTCACAGTGGAAGGATGGACAGAAACACGTGTGGATGTTTTCAGATCTGAAGCAAGGGTGGAGCTTGATCTTCTCCTCTCCCTCAAAGAAGGACGTCTTGAGTGCTGTGTATTTGATGGGGACAGTTGTGGTGGTCTACCAGGTCTTCCAGGTGCTTGTTAGGATTTTCTCGGTAGCTTTGAACCCAGTTTTGAACTCTGGGTCTGGAAACTCCTGTTCAGTTCCTCCTTCGTCTATCTCCTTCCTTATGTAAGTGGATTATCTCCCATCTAATCTCCTCAGGAACATCTCCTAAATAAATGTCTGTTTTGACTGGAGATGAAATAAGCGAAGGGTGGTCCCTGACCTTTGCCCATTACTTTGAGTTAGTGTGGCTAAACAGTAATGAAAATCAATGGCTACCAATTAGCAATAACAGTTTCGCTAACCACATCTTCACGTCTGTTTAGGTTAAAACAGCCGCTGCTTAAACAACCACACGTAGTTTGAAACAAGGGTGTTATGACATTAAGTTAGCATCATGCTACGTACTTCCTGTAAATTTATATCACATGCTAGCTACCAAATGTCTTGGCAGATTCGGTGCATTGGGGTTTTGCTGGTTTCTCCCTTTCCTTTATTGTGTTATGGAGCTATTTGTGGATGTATGGAGTCTACAAAGCCCAAAGTACATGCCAGAAGATGAAACGCTCACCCACAGAAACGCCTCCTTGGAATTCCAGCCTACTTCCCTGTTACGAGATGATGTCATCTCCTAATACAATCCATACTGCCCACATACCAGAAAGCACGGAGAGCTGAAACAGTAAAAACTGACCGCTCTGACCCAAGGAGAGAGCCAACCTCACTCTGGAAGAGTCCAACATGCAGCGTTCAAAGCGCCACCATTTCCCGCCGTTGCTCCAGCACACAGTTTATAAGGCCCCAGTGATTGGAGCTCCCATGTGGTCCAATCTGCCCCAGCTCTGGACCGCTCTGAAACGTCCAGCTCCGGCCTCGCTTGTGTACGTGGATCATATCTACCATCCTGTGCTGCTTGTCTTTCAGGACTGGATTCTGGGTTAAACTGGTACGGCAGAATTGGCGTCGTTATAGGAACAGCCACAGTGGTGTGAGGTTGGTTAGCCATTCAGAGCTAACCTGGGACCAATGGCACATGGAGACAAACCACCAAACTGTCTAGAGTTTAATTAGGATATCCTGACCCTGGCTGTAACTAAGAGACACTGCCCCTACGTGTCGCAATTCGTCGTGAGACATGGACCTGCGTAAAGGTGTGTGCTTAAAACTGGTTGGACCCACTGAGAGACCAACTCACCTGAAGTCCAAGTCTTCGAATCACCTTGAAAAGTGGCGGAGGGGCAGCTTAGTCCTTAAGCCCATGGTTGGCCAGCTCAACCTGTATTCATAGTAGTGTTCAGGTTTTATATATTGATGGAAGGATTTCCAGAGAAGAGAGGAGAGAGAGAGCACGAGACCCAAGGAGAGAGCCAACCTCTCTCTGGAAGAGTCCAACATGCAGCGTTCAAAGCACCACCATTTCCCGCCATTGCTCCAGCCGGCCATTTCCGGCTGAGCACACAGTTTATAAGACCCCAGTGATTGGAGCTCCCATGTGGTCCAATCTGCCCCAGCCAATAACTTTCCCTAACATAACCAAAGAGCGCACACTGTGCTCATCGGAAGGTCAAAGACAGACGTTTCCAGCGTTCCGAGACTGAATACAAATGTACAGCATGGGAAAACTGAAGCATGTGAATTTATTCTACAGGACCTAAAAATAAAATGACCACTGGAAATGAGCGTAACTGATCTCCTTAAATGTCCACTAATATACTCACCCATTGTAATAGCATCAAACAAGCCTTGGCAGTAGTGTGGCTGGGAAACGTTCTCCGTAGGTTCCTCGGCCAGCTCCCAGTCCTGCATGGCCCAGCTCAGAGCCTGGCCTGGCATCTGCACTGCGGAACCACCAGACGGCTTACCTACACAAACAAAGCATGGATGTGCAGCACTCGCATTACTGATGTTAACCATAATACATGCAGTCTCCTGATGACTGTAGGAAATGTTCAGCTATATATAGCATGCATGGGGAGCCCTGCACTGTGGGAAAGTAAACTTGAAGACATCATCTAAATATATAAAACCTCCAAAAATTCCCATAATGCTTATAAATTCCCATAATACTAAATGAATGTGACATCCAATGATTTTGTAGCTGCTGAAATCTAGTCTGTGTGTTGATATGTGTTACTTGGCTTTCATAATGATATCAGTTTATTAAATATAATTTTAGCATTCAATAATCAGCAGATGGTGCGACCACACAACCATTAAAAATAGTATTTGAGTGTTAATAAAATTTTATCCCTCAATAGTATCCAACTATTATTAAAATACAAAATGTAAAAAAAAAATTACAAAAAAAAAAAATATTTACAAAATTAATTAATTTTGTTTTTAATTGTGGGGCAGTCGTGGGCTGGAGGTTAGGGAACAAGCCTTGTGACCGGCGGGTCGCCGGTTCGATTCCCTGAACTTACAGTAACGACTGAGGTGCCCTTGAGCAAGGCATCTAACCCCTAACTGCTCCCCGGGCGCCGTGGATAGCGCTGCCCACTGCGCTCACGGGTTAAATGCGGTGACTAACTTCCCCCTAGTGTGTTCACTAGTGAGTGATTTAAATCTTGGGTCTTTCATCTTAAAAACCGGAACAGTTACATATGTGGAGACCCATAGCACTGAGGTTTCCCCACTGGAAGGTGAAGAGGGTGGATGTTTTCAGATCTGAAGCAGGAGTGGAGCTTGATCTTCACCTCTCCCTAAAAACGTCTTGCTGTGTATTTGATGGGGACAGTTGTGGTGGTCTACCAGGTCTTCCAGGTGCTTGTTAGGATTTTCTCGGTAGCTTTGAACCCGGTTTTGAACTCTGGGTCTGGAAACTCCTGTTCAGTTCTTCCTTCGTCTATCTCCTTCCTTATGTAAGTGGATTATCTCCCATCTAATCTCCTCAGGAACATCTCCTAAATATATGCCTGTTTTCAGATCTGCAGCAGGAGTGGAGCTTGATCTTCCCCTCTCTTTCAAAGATGGAAGCTTTGCTGGAATACCTGGAATTCCAGGTGGTTGCTAGGAGTCCCATTTTCTCTGTAGCTTTTAGTCAAGAAATGAAGTTTTGGAGACTCATGTTTTTTTTTTTATTCGTTTAGTTTTCTACTTACGCAAGTTGATGTTTGAAGTTGTACTTTAAATGCAAGTCTTCTGAAAAAGAAATAATTCAGTTGTTTAAATGAAGGCTGGTAAACTATTAGTGAAACAATGTACTGGTTATGTTGGGAGTACAAATAACTGCTCCCAGAAGGAATCAACCGACAGGCCTGAAACTTGGTGGGTAGGTTTGACATTGTGAGACATGCGAGTGATTTAAGTTTCATGCTCGGTCGTACATGTGGTGGAAGCAAGGATGGGCCTTATCGCTGTACCCTACTGACCCAACAGCCACGATTGTGGACATTCAGCAAGCAGTGCTGCCTTCCATAGGTTATCCTTTTCCTGGCAGCACCATTGGCAGACGGCTGTGCGCCCAACCTATCTGTGTGTGGGGTCACTGTGGTTAGCTTGGTTAACGCAATGTAGCTGAACCCAGTTATATTACTTGCTGTGCCATCAGTCACCCTAGCAATACATTATGAAGGGGTTGGCGAAGGGTCATTCACCATAGGAATGTGCATCCATGAATTAGGGGGCGGAGCTTCTGAAGGAGCACTGAAGGGAGGGGTGTAACTGTTTTGCTGTTACGTGCAAAGATCCACAGTTGTCTCCAGAATTGTACACTGTGTCTTTAAATGAGCTAAAGTGGGTTATTTTGCTGAGCTGTTCCTTTAAACAGTGTAAAGCTACCGACAGCATGGACTGTGTTTACAAACGTGAGGAAAACGTCCCAATATCAACAAGAACTTGGGGAAGAGAGACGCAAAAGTATAACACAATGCTTCCTCTGATAAGGCCCGGGACAGCCGCACACCCATTTTGTTTGCAAAGGGCTAAGCAAACATTTGTCCTAGACGCGGATAACATCTCCATCCCCAGAGGAGAGTTGTGGAGGGAAAGAGTTTCGGACTGATGATATGGAGAGTGGAGCTGTCTCTCCAGACGGAGACTACATGTCTCGTGTTTGGTTCTGGATGGATGAATTCTGGATATGCGTGCGGCCCACAGGATATAGATCACTTCCACCGTTTTTAGGCCTCTAATATTCAATCCAATATTACATGTGGATGAACCGGATTAAGCGCACCTCTAAAGATCTGATGTAAACTATGATTTAGTTCTGCAAATGGTTAACAGCTCTTTGCATACTCAATAGATCAAATGTGGAATTTTAAAGTACACTCATGCATCCAGAAGGAGGTGTGGGATTGCAGTGCCATTGGGAAGGAAGATAAAGGTTACCAGGAACAATAAATGATGATCTCAGTATTAATCTCTCAGTGTCTCAATCTCTCAATCTCTCAGAGTCAGACCCCAGTATTTGCTGACGCAACATGCCAGACGTCTCGGTATGGAGCTGTAGAGGTTCCTAATGGTGTCCTGTGATAATCCATCCCATGCACCTTGAATGTCCTCACACAGTTTCTGCAGAGGGTGCGGTAGGGATGGTGGTGGAGTGACACCAGGCCTTCCAGACGTGTGACAACAAACACGGACTCGTTGATCGTCTCCACCAAGACTAAAGCGGGACTCGTCACTGAAGATGACCCGCTGCCATTCTGAGTCAATCCACAACAGTCTGACACGACCCCCTTGTAGTCCTTGGCGTCTGTAACGTGGTGCTAAGGGTAGCCGCGGTAACGGTCTGCGTGCATGTAGTTCTGCCTGTGCAGCCGTTAGTTTTTCTTTTTCCTTTATATAAACTGATTTTCTGTGAAGCTGAATATTGATTGACTGATTGATTGACAATGGTGCTGGCACCATCAGGATGACTCAGGGAGGTCATCACTGTTCGCTGAGTTTCATATCTGAAATATATAATATATATATATATATATTCATATTTTTCATATAGAGCAATCAGCTTGCATAAAGAAGTAAAAAGTCAAAGGAACACAAATGAAAAAGCGTGAGTTCCCGAAACTGGGCTTTACATACTGATAAAAAGCTACAGAGAAAATGTGACTCCTAACAACCACCTGGAAGACCTGCCCCATCAAAACCGGCCAATCAGATACACTGCAAGTAAAGATTTGGTCTTTGACAAAGAGAAGTTCAAGTCCCACTCTTGTTTCGATCTGAAAACATCCACAGGCGGTTTTGTCCATCCTTCCATCGCAAGAAGACACCTCAACACTATGGGTATGAAAGGAGGTGGTTGATGTAGCACAGCGGATAACACCACTGCCCCCTAGAGAGCCACCGCCACATGTGGGAGACTGGGGTTCGAATCTCAGTCTGGGTGACTATGCTGTGCTACACCAATAAAAGTCCTTGGGCAAGACTCCCAACACTACATTGGCCTACCTGTAATATGATACCTTGTTAATTGCTCTGGATAAGAGTGTCAGCTAAATGCCATAAATGTAAATGAGGTGTAGCTGCTTAAGAAGCCCGTCACTGGGGAAACGAGACGGACACATCAAACAAAGAAGCTGCTGGTGTTCTCAGAACAATGGACTGTCCACCCCAGACCTCAACATCACTGAATGTGTTTGGGATTACTTGGATAAGAAAAGAAGAAAATGTTAAACCAACTTCTAGGACTGAACTTTGAAGGTGTGGCTGCAGATTTCTGTGAGAAACTGGACTGGAAATGTTTGAAGAAATCAGAATTACAGAAGTTGACTAATGCTGGAGACGGGACTAGTGCTACAGCCTGGTTCCTTAAGACTTGGACTAAATTGCAATGCCAAAAATGGTTCACTGCTGAAAATCTATTTTAGTCTAGGCTTAGGATTAAACTGTGTCTGCCCTACACGTCCAAAGGTTTCCAATGTCTCTTCTGAAACGAACAGTGTGAGCTGCAGTAATCGCCTCTACTTCTCCTGAAAGCAAAAGCCTCTATTCTTCTGCACTCTACTCTTTTTGGAATGATGTGAGGATTTGATTGCATTCGGCATTCACAAGAGCATTAGTGAAGCTGGGTACTGACGATGAAACTTGTTTGAACGACAACAACAAAGAAAGATCCACTGAGCTTTTTATAAGGCCGCGCATTAAAGAAGGTTCTTATTCACGTTACTGCTGGACCCGTACTGGATCGGTACCCCGCCTCCCTGAGGGCTTTCAGTATGTGTTATTCTCTGTGAGGTGCCAACGAGAGTTAGCAGAGGTCAGACACAGCACTGTGTGTAGGAGTAAAGCTAGCCGGGTTGGTGTGGAGTCTGGTTGTTATCAGCCAAGCAGCAACAATCAGACTGAGATTCAGGAAGAAGAAGCAGGAGGCCTACAGGCATCAGTCAAGCATGCAGCGAACTCCAACAAGCTAGAATGGGAGCACAGTTTAGATAGATAGATAGATAGATAGATACTTTATTGATCCCAGAGGGAAATTCAAGGCATCCAGTAGCAGATATACAAACCATACAGAAGCAACAACAGAAGCAAGATAGATTGTACAAACAGAGACAGAGACACAACACAAAGTATGAAAGTATAAAAATAGAGTCCTTAGTGTCTGGGTAAGGTATAAAGTATAAATGGAGGTAGTGGTAAACAATTTGCTAAGCAAATTAAGAAGATGGCTGTTGTCAGCCATACAGACAGTGCAAGTACGCAGTAATATAAATAATTTATCAGTGCAAAAAGTGTAAACAGTACAGAATGGAGTAGAATAATACAATATAAATAGAAATAGGGCATTTAGGAGGGAGTGTGTGCAGAGATGGGGGTGTGTCCATTGGAGGGACCGGAATGAAAGAGTGTCCAGAGTTTTTCATTTGCTGTACTGAGAGGAGTTGAACAGTCTTATGGCCTGGGGGACAAAAGACTTTCTGAGTCTGTCTGTGGAGCAGGACTGGGACAGCAGTCTGCCACTGAATGAGCTCCTCTGCCTGATGATCGTGCTGTGCAGAGGATGGTGAACATTGTCCATGATGTGCAGCAGCTTGCTGAGGGCTCTCCTCTCTGCCAGTGGTGTTAAGGACTCCAGGTTAAGGTGAGGTTAGCTCTGCACAAAACTCCTCCTGTTCTCTCTCGGAATTAAACGTACCGCAGGTTAGCGGTGGGCAATATGACGATAAATTGAAGGACACATGACTTCAATATCTATTTTTATCTTATTTATCTGTTTATGAAAAGCGTCACACATCCCTCCATCCTCTGTACTGACTGTCTCAGACTGGTATGTCTTCTTGTACTGCACTATATAAGCCTTAATCTGCCTCTACATCTGGACTGCTGCACTCTAATATACATATACAGCTACACCTATTGTAAGGTTTACAGGTATGTAAGGTATTGTGTGTGTATGTGTGTGTGTGTGTGTGTTGTGTGTGTAAGGATGTGTGTGTGTTGTTGTTGTGTGTGTGTTAGGATGTGTGTAAGGAAGTGTGTGTGTGTGTTGTTGTTGTTGTTGTGTGTGCGTGTGTTGTGTATGTGTGTGTTGTTGTGTGTGTGTGTTGTCTGTGTAAGGAAGTGTGTGTGTCTGTGTGTGTGTGTGTGTGTGTTGTGTGTGTGTGTGTGTGTGTGTGTTAGTGTGTGTGTGTGTGTGTGTGTTAGTGTGTGTGTGTGTGTGTGTGTGTGTGTGTGTGTGTGTGTGTTAGTGTGTGTGTGTGTGTGTGTGTGTGTGTGTGTGTGTGTGTTGTGTGTTAGTGTGTGTGTGTGTGTGTGTGTGTTAGTGTGTGTGTGTGTTAGTGTGTGTGTGTGTGTTGTTGTGTGTGTTAGTGTGTGTATGTGTGTTTTGAGTGTGTGTGTATGTGTGTTAGGATGTGTGTGTGTGTGTGTGTGTGTGGTAGGATGTGTGTGTGTGTGTGTATATGTGTTTTAGGATGTGTTTGTGTATGTGTGTGTATGTGTGTGTTTGTGTGTGGTAGGATGTGTGTGTGTGTGTGTATATGTGTTTTAGGATGTGTGTGTGTATGTGTGTGTGTGTGTGTGTGTGTGTTTGTGTGTGTGTGTGTGTGTGTGTTTGTGTGTGTGTGTATGTGTTTTAGGATGTGTGTGTTTGTGTGTGTGTGTGTGTGTGTGTTAGGATGTGTGTGTTAGTGTGTGTACTGTGTGTGTAGTTACCCTCTGTACACTGAGAGCTTCTGTAACCAATGACAAATTCCTTGTATGTGTGAACATACTTGGCAAATAAAGCTTGATTCTGATTTTGAAACATCACATTCTGTGTGATAATTATGGTCATATGAAAGATTGATAGCAGTTGCTGATAAACTAAAACAGACAACCAGCAGTGCTGGTTAACCGTATAAACTGCCTGATGTGGACAATGCTAAAATAACTGTACTTAGTTTGCTTAGGTATGATTTTAGAAGATCTTAAATTTTTACTGCAGAATTCTAGAAATTAAAATGTCATAACTTTCTGGCTGTTTTATCTAGATTTTAAATCCATATTTCCATTTTTCCTGGAGTAAAAAAGTGATTTTCAACCTGTGGGCCCATCAGTGGGCCATGGCGTTACTGCTGGTGGGCTGTCTGTAACCAGTAACACTAGTAATCTCAATTACGACAAACACACTCATCATCCGAAAATAGCTGGGCCTAGAAGGAATCAACCGTCAGAAATAAAACTTAGGTGTGACGTCATGAGACATGCGAATGATTCAGGTTTCACGCTCTGCCTACAGGAACGGTGTGCGAATATATTTAAGCTGCATGGGATGGATTATCACAGGACACCATTAGGAACCTCTACAACTCCATGCCGAGGCATTGGGCATGTTGCATTAGCAAAGATGGCGGCATGACGCCATACTGAGAGACAGAATTCTGTATGTGTAGCTCAATGAATATTGATCATATCATCAATTTATCATCAGTTATTGTTCCTGGTAACTGTAGTCTGACACTGCTGCGAATTCTTTTGACGATGAGTGTATAAAACCTCAATGTTAAGGTTGAGTTTAAAGACTGCTGTGGCAAAAGCAATTCAGTAGAACCCTGTCTCTGTTTGATGTATGGTATTCTATGATGGGTTCATGATGTTGCATGATTATACGGTCACGTTTAGCTTGTGTTATTATTGCGTTATATTTGTATCGGAAATGACTGGGCTGATTAAATCTTCTAGTGGGTCAAGGAAGCTATTGTGGTCATTTCGGTGGGCCGCAAAGATTGAGAATGGCTGGAATAAGATTTTGGCACAATACCCACAGCTTCTCTGCTCAATGCAACTTGCATAGACGTTGGCATTGTTTATTATTTTTAATATTTTTTACTACTTGTTTGATTTCCTCTCTTGTAATTTCTCATACGGTTTGGTTTTATCATGTCCTGGGTATGATCATGTCCTCAGGGGTCCTCAGCCTTTATATTGTGGTTCTGTTGGTGCATTTTGTTAATCCTCAGAAACTGAGGTTACCCAAGGCAGTTGCCTGGAGCTTTTCCCAGTCATAATACAGCATGATATCACAGTCAGGACTGTGCCTGTCCCTGAGGCATTGCATTTGTATACATCCTTCTGTCTTATAATCACAAAACAAGCCTTACTGAAAACAGTTTCAACTGAAATGGCATTTCCTATATACCTCCTTCTGCAAAGGAGACCACATAAGTGGCAACTTAAAAAAGATGCCCATTCATGGCATACCCAAAACAGACAGACAAAATGTATCTCCAAAATGTATCTATGCGCTTTATCAGATGAGCATTGTCTGAGTCCATCTGATAGTGCCGGCTCTCCGAGAGCACACTCAAACATCTTCCAAAGAGCAGGGGGCTTTGTCCTAGAAGGCCTCGTGGAAAGCATAAGCGTTTCCAGTAAACGTGGGCTAAACAGATTCCGACACGTGAGCAGGTGAGTCCAGGAGGTGTGCATTCCTCCACAAGAGCTGGAGGACTGACAGGCGGACGCATCAGGCAGCGCATGTGGAAACCTGCCTGATGGATGCTTGAGAGCAGTTGACTTTGACTGTCCGCCCTTCTGTGCTATCCAGCAAAGATTGTGATTTGGTTGCAGCTGCACTACGTAAGATGTCTATTCATCAGGTGGGGGTTTTTTCAAGGTCCGGCTACATGTTTATGTTTCCTCAAACTCAAGATTATACAGATGAAATTATGATGACAAGTGAAGATAATTCACACACATCCTGTACATCCTCTTTTGGATTCTCTTCCAATCGCCAGATTCATCCACTTGGGGAAGGGGGCCATAGCACAGCCAATGTTCTGCACTCATTTACATGCTTCCACTAGTCAAATCTCCAGATTCCTAAAACTTATACAGTGCAGCTCTGCATATTTCTGACTTGTTGTTATAATAAAAGGCATTATGTGTGTAAAATTAAAGTATTAAAATTAAAATATATTGCCACTGTCCAATGAAAAACATGTCCAATTTTGTCCATTTTGACTTTTATACATCATGTGAACACAGCAACTGCCATTTACACTGTGTGAGTATTGCATGATGAATGGACCAACAGAAATGGCCCAAAAGTGTTTGGAAAGACGTCTGGTTCCATTGACTTGCATTCAAATTTAATGTGGTTTTTGGCCTCTCCTGTAAAGTTGCCATTTTGGAGATACTTGTTTTTCTTTGGACAGCAACGATATGCACTATATGACAGACAGACCGACAGACAAGTGTTTACTTTGCTCATATAACCTTCAGAAAAAAGTACTGACCAATAGAATAGAACAGCTCCACATGGGCGTGAGGTCAGGCATGGACTAGGCGGGTATAAAGCCCCCCAGCATTGGGCTGTGAAGCAGTGTGACCACCTCTCTGGAGTAATAGTAACCTCTGAGATGAGTTGGAATGATCCAGAACTGCCCAGCCAACATCAGTACCTAACCTCACCAATGGTCTAAATGTGAATGCTAATTGCTATCAGATCCTCACAGCAATGGAGCAAACTTCTTATTAATACCCTTTCCACAAACTTTTGGGCATACCCTGTAAACATAAAGCCCGATCACAGAAACAGATCGCTTTACCGTATAACTGCTGCACTGATGTAATGTCATCCCAGCTGAGCAGCAGGCTCCGCCCCAGCTTCTTATAGTAGGGCGACATAAGAGCGTGGCGGACGGGCGAGTGCTCCAGTCCCAGCGTGTGGCCGATCTCATGGGCGGTCACCAGGAAAAGGTTATGGCCTTTGTGGCCATTCAGGGTCCAGCGCTCCGCCTTGTCAAAGTGAGCCTCGCCCCGGCACGGGAAAAAAGCATGAGCCAGGGCACCACCTGGAAAATAAGGTCAGATGGAGGAGGGGAAAGCCTGAGATGGAGCTTTGCAGGTGAGGCGAGCTGTAACTGTTCTGGATTATGCCAGACATTGCCACAATGTGTTTTATACTGTCAAATACAACACAGTGTACTGTTACCAGCAGAGACCGCGGCATAAGGCTAGCTCCAATTGATTTGGATAGATTAGCCTTCACATGCATAGCCCCATAATCCCCCCTTTTCATTTCCCTCAATGTGAGTATCCAACACAATTCAATCAAGTAACAACCCAAAAGTTGTCAGGGCGCCTCACTGTGGCTACGGGACGCTAAGAAACCATCTATGTCATTTATTAGGTAGATATGGCCTTGCCTAATAAATAAAGTGACGGAATATGCTAATTTCTATTAGCAACTCTATGGGATTTCTAGTAGTATGTTAGCACTAAGCTAACAGTGGTGCATTTTTTTTGTGCTGTGTTAGATGAATGGTAGGGCATTTTGGTTGGTGTAGCTCAGCAGATAACACCACTTCTCGCCAACCACTGCCACATGTGAGAGACTGGGTTTTGAATCCCAGTCTGAGTAACTATGCTGTGCTACACCAATAAGAGTCCTTGGGCAAGACTCCGAACACTACATTGGCCTCTCTGTAATATGACTGACCTTGTAAGTCGCTCTGGATAAGAGCGTCAGCTAAATGCCGTAAATGTAAATGTAAATTTTGGCGCTTGAAGCTTGTCACAGACATAATATCACTTAAGGCCTATTCAGTGGAAGAGCTGGCTTGGCTGTAGCCAACTACCTACCACAGACTACACGATCCTAAAAAGCTTTTTACTAAGGGTGCACCAATCCGCTAGTAGTATCGGACATTGGTCCCAACATTAACCAAATTAGCTGGATCTGGTATCAGATAATCAGGCTCGGGTCCGATCCATTCACTTTACATACGTCAGCAGCATAAGGAACTAAAACCTAAAACTTTAGGTACTGGTATCAGAACCATAAAATTTGGATCAGTGCGACCCTAACCATTTCACATTACACACTTTGAACTAACTTAATCTCCGAATTAGCACAAATTTTGAAAAATAGATTATTGATCTGAAAATAGATGACTGATCCAGGCCCGGATTTCTCTCCTGCTCGACGAGCAGAAAGTAAGGGTGTGGGTACAGTGTCCCATTAGAATGGAGGTGATTCCCATATAAACAAAAAGACCACTAAATTGGGAGACCTCATACCTGGCCCATCAAAGGCATTGCTTGTTCCGTCGTTGTGTTCACCTTCATAGAATGCTAGTCGGATGTCTGTTGGACCCTGGCTGACCTCTTGGAAGTCCAGCCCGGACACGTTGCTCCAAAGCTGGAAGGCCGTCTGCACAGCCAGTCGGACGGGACCCTGCGAGAGGTGCCGTGGCCAGTTCACGATGCGGTAGGTCAGGTTGCGCTTGTACCACTTCTCTCCTACAACAGAGCGTTTATTACGGCATTATGTTCATAATGTTTTGGTCTTGATTTTGAGATACTGGATCAATATATCAGATATTTTACTCCACTAAATGTTTGGTATCTGAAATGTGCTACTTTAGTTTTAGCTACTAATTCAATTTGAGTGGCCAGAGCCACCAAACTGAGATGCTTCCTTAAAAATCCGAATGGAACTGCTTTTCAGACCACCTTTAATTGAGAATTTAATTTTGTCTAGACATCCAAAATTCAATCTGGATTTAATCTGGATGTGCCACAAATAGGATTTGGGCTGGCATTTTGAACATAGCCTTTACTTTAATTACAGATTAACTCCACACAGAGGTCAAGCTTTTGCCACTGAGCTAATTTGTGGGGTATAACCTACTTGTGCACCAGGGCAAAACAAAGAGGCGAACTTGGAATTGATGTGATTGAAGAAAAAGAATTTCAATTTTGCATCATAAGATCTCTTTAATCTGCAAAAGTTATATTTTACCCATAGAAGAGTAAATATTTCTTCACCCCAGTCTTAATCTGTATTCAGAATTAATTTAACTGGATTGGCCACTGTTAAAAGTTTCATTCACCAGTCCAAGGAGTCTGTATATAGAAACTACGTGGCCATTATTGCTCGTTTTGAATATATTGTCATCCTGTTGTCATAAATTAAGTTATTAATTCATTTAAATTAAGCAGTATAGACCCTCCCATACACACTAATGTTCATCAACTATTTGAATGAGGCAACCAATCAGAGGAGAGGTTGTTTGCATACACACATGGACAAAATTATTGGTACCCTTCTGTTAAAGAATGAAAAACCCACAATGGTCACTGAAATAACCTGAAACTGATGAAAGGCATTATTAATAAGAATTATGAGTTTAAAATTATATACATTGCTACATAAGAACATTGCTTTTGAATTGTGGTTCAACAGAATAATTTCAAAAAAACAAACTGGGAAAAATGATGGTACCCTTAGAAAATAATTTGGCCATAGGGACATGCTAGAGTAAGGTGTGTCCTGTAATTAGCATCACAGGTGTCTTCAAACTTGTAATCAGTCAGTCTGCCTTTTTAAAGGGTGAAGAGTCATCACCGTGCTGGTATCATGGTCTGGACCACACTGAACATAGAGCACAGGGGGCTAAAGAGAGAGTGGTCTCAGGAGACAGATTAGAAAAGAAATGATAGATAAACATGTTAAAGGTAAAGGGTATTAGACCATCTCCAAGCAGCTTGAACTTCCTGGTACTACAGCTGCACATATTATTCAGAGGGTTAAGGTCTAGGGGACTGTAGCCAACATCCTGGGACATGGCTGCAACAGAAAGATACAGGTAGATGACAAACTGAAGAGACAGTTAATATGAAAGGTAACCAAAGACCATGGAACAACTTCCAAAGAGATTAGAGGTGAACTCCAGTTTCAAGGTACATCAGTGTCACAGCATGTGTCGCTGTCTTAGCCAAAGTGGACTAAATGGACGACCGAGGAGGAAGCCTCTGTTAAAGGCAAAGCACAACTGGATTTTGACAAAATGGATATTAACAAGGCACAAAACTTCTAGGAGAATGTCCTTTGGACAGATGAGACAAAACTGGAGCTTTTTGGCAAGTCACATCAGCTCTATGTCCCCAGACGCAACAAATAAGCACTCAGAGAAAAAACATTGTACCTACTGTGAAACACGGAGGAGGCTCGATTATATTTTGGTGCTGCTTTGCTGCATCCGGTACAGGGTGTTTTGACTCTGTGCAGGGTACAATGAAATCTCAAGGCTATTAAGGCATTCTGGACTAATATGTGCTGCACAGTGTCAGAGACGTAGTCTCAGTTGCGGGTCCTCCAACAGGATAATGACCCAAAACACACAGCCAAAACACCCAACAATGGCTAAGAGCAAAGCACTGGACTATTTGAAGTGGCCTTCTATGAGCCCTGATCTAAATCCTACTGAAAATCTGTGGAAGCAGCTGAAACATGCAGTCTGGAGAAGGCACCCTTCAAACCTGAGACCGCTACAACAGTTTCCTTACAAAGAGTGGGCCAAAATACCTGTGGACAGGTGCAGAAGTCTCATTGAGAGTTACAGAAATCGCTTAATTGCCTCGCCTCAAAAGGTTGCGCAACAACATATCTAGCTTGGGTACCATCATTTTTGTATAAGACAGTTTCATTAGTTCGTTTGATATGACTCTGCTGAACCACAATTCAAAAGCAAAGTCTGATTTTCATTAGTTGATCTGCCACAGTAACAAAAACAACCTCAGGCATAAAGTGAGGCTGGAACAGGGTCAAGTAACAAGTGGTTAACTTTTTGGTTGCACCAGTCCACACAAACGTCAAAAGTAGGCCTCTGGGAAAAGTAAAATGCAAGCAAAACATGGGATATGTGCCCTTAAATGCCATACAGGGCACAGAAGGTTTGAGATTTGCTGATGTTAATGATTAGCATGGCCACTGATGACATTTAATTAATGCCTCCTAAACATCTCAGCAAGGTCCGCAATTGGTCATGCATGCTTTTGGACACATTACGGTATTCAGGCGCTCAGCGAGCCTCTCTGCTGGGCTCTTCTGAGTTATAGGCCAATCTGTCAGCTGTGTAAACCATGAAGAGCTTCCCGCAGAGGGATCTGTAAACAATTTGCTCGACATGTGCCCGAGGTTTCGTGACTCGAACATAATCACATGCTTCCCAAGCATGGAAATGACATACTTGCCTGAGGTACGGCACCCATAGTACTCGGGGTTCATATCACTGGATCATTTACACTGCTCACTTGAGTTCATGTGCTGTGTACACAACCGCAAACAAACAGCATAAATACAGGAAAAACTAACTGTCTGTCAAGGAGACAGTGAATTAAAGGACGGAAATTCAAGAGACCACCGCAGAATCACATACACTCATTGTAAAAAATAAAAACTAGCAGCACAAACAGTCACACCCAGAGAGATCAACCGACAGGACTGAAACGTGGTGGGTAGGTATGACATTGTGAGACATGCCAATGATTCAAATTTCATGCATGGCCATGCATGTGACGTAGGGAGGAATGGACCTTGTCGCTGAACCTGACTGACCCAACAGCCACGACTGCAGATATTCAGTGATGTCCTCCATGAGTCATCCAGCCAGGCTGCTGCACGGTGCAACACTACATGCACACTATGTTGACTGTCCTTAACACCCTGTCCACATCAGCAAAGACTGCAATTGTGTTGTGCCAGACTCTCATATTGAATGGTGAGTGGTGAGTGAATGGCAGCGAGTCTTCTTCAGTGGTGAGTCCTGCTTTTGTCTTGTTAGAGATCACCAACGTATCTGTGTGTGGAATGGTTTACTGTCAGGCACCACTACGGTGGCCGAGAAAGCCAGATGCACTGCAAGTTAAAAACGCGCTGCAAAGTCTCAAAACACAAACATCAAAATGACACGACTTGCACAACATTAGCCAAACGTGCTGCAAGATCTGAAAACACAAGCATCAAAGTGAGACCGCTTACAAACCATTAACCGACCGCGCAGCAAACACTGCAAACACATGCAGCTTCCAAAACACATGCAACAAGCCTCAAAACACAACAGAAGTGTTTCCGGGGGACACTGAAAGAGGACGGACCTATTCGAGAATGGGCTGCGTGGACGTAGATAAAACTTGCTTTTGCTGGAACTGAGGCTGTCTCAGCTCTACGTCCAGGTCCACACAGCCTGCTCTCGAATGGGCCCGTCCTCTTTCAGTGTCCCTTGGAAACACTTCCGTTGTGTTTTGAGGCTTGTTGTGTTTTGCAAGCGGTCTCACTTTGATGCTTGTGTTTTCAGATCTTGCAGCACGTTTGGCTAATGTTGTGCAAGTCCGTCATTTTGATGCTTGTGTTTTGAGACTTTGCAGTGCGTTTTTTTAACTTGCAGTGCGTTAGGCTTTCTCGGCCACCGTACACCACACGTCCAGAAAGGCCTTGTGTCACTCCACCTCCACCCCTACCACAACACCTGCAGGAACTGTGTGAGAATATTCAAGCTGCATATGATATTTATCACAGGGCACCATTCGGAACCTCTACAACTCTGCTGAGACGTCTGGCATGTTGGGTCAGCAAACATGGCGGCCTGAAGCCATGCAGAGAGACACTTCTTCTGTATGTGTAGCTCAACAAATATTCCCCATATCAGTAAATGTATCATCCTTTTTAGTTCCTGGCAACCTTTATCTTCCTTCTTTAAGCCTAAAGCTACCCAACCCATCCACATTGAAGTTACCAGGAGTGTTATAACCCAGACTGAAGCAAAATACAGGGCAGCCAGTCAGAACCAAACTTATTTGCATACAATTGTTGAAGCACATTTGAGGCCTAAAGTTTGCTTGTCCGTGTATCAGGCTCTCAGAAAGTGGTTAGCATGATGCTAATTTCTGATCATAGCTTCAGTGCTAAGTACTAAGGCTAATGCAGCAAACAACGGAAGCTTATGACCACTTATTAGCATGATGCTAATGGTTTCTGACACTGTTTAACAAACAACAGACAGACTATGCTTTAAAATAGTTGGTGTGGCGCAGAGGATAACACCACTACCCACCAGGAAGCTACCACACCATGTGGGAGATTGAGGTTCAAATCCCGGTCTGGGTGACTACGCTGTGCTACACCAATAAGAGTCCCTGGGCAAGACTCCTAACACTACACTGGCCTCCCTGTAATATGATTAACCTTGTAAGTCGCTCTGGATAAGAGCGTCAGCTACATGCCGTAAATGTAAAATGACTGCTAGTACTGTTTTAGCTAATCTGTATATAAGCAAGTACATTGTGCTATAGTGAACTATAGTGAACTACACCACACAGTTGGAGGTGAACGTGTGATGATAAAAGGGTGGTCATTTTCACTCAAGTGGGAACTTCAGGCCTCCAGATCCTGGAAGGAAGTAGTGAGATAAAGCTCAGGGACGTGGAGATATGGAAAAGAGTCCCTAAAGAGGGTTCTGGCATAATCCAAGGGAGGTGGGACTGAATGGGGTGTGAATGTGCAAAGCCTGGAGCCAGCTGTAGATGAGGAAGCCACAGGAATGTACGCAGTGATGGCATTCAGTAAAAACGCATCTAAACATCTGTTCTGCTGTGAGCAGATGCAGACTTATGTACACTGGTGTAGTCTGTGCGGTAACACTGTACTTTAACTACACAACCACATGTCAAAAGTTCGTAGGAGTGTACTGACAGATTATGTCCAGGGTCGTGTTACCGTGAGCAGAAAGTGTCAAGGGGCTTTAGGTTCTAGGTTTGCTGTGGTGCTTTTTCTCAAAGTGAACTGTTCAGACTGCTATGCTGCCCTCATTGTGTAAAGGTCGTGCCTGTGATGAGCAGATGCCTGCACTATAATGAATGGTGTTGCAGTGTAGGGTTTATGGAAATCTAGGACTCTCTGCTAATCTGTGATCCTTCTGATTTTTCTCAGGGCCCCCTCTTCATAACCTTCATAACAGGCCTAAGGTCACCATGGTTGGGTATAAAGCCCCCAGCATTGGGCTCTGGAGCAATGGAACTACATTCTCTGGAGTGAGGGAGGTTCACCTGATACTGGATTGAGAACTGATCGCCCAACATCAGTACCTGACCTCACTAATGCTCTTGAGGCTGAATATGTCTTATGAAATAAGTCAGTTTTACAGGCTACATTTTAAAAGTGTTTAAAGGACGATGTGATTGAAATGCGACGAGTGTGTGAACGTGGCCCTGATGCACCCTACATGAGCTGAAGTGTCATAAACAGATGCTGTGGTAACAGACCGAAACCGTTTCCAGGCCAAGCTACAAGGGAATTCTCGGGGCAGTTTGGCTGCAATCTAACTACAGTACTTAAAGACAAACCCCTTAGGCAGGAAGCACAGAGAGAGAGAGAGAGAGAGAGAGAGAGAGAGAGAAAGAGAAGGGGGAGGGAGAGTGAGAGAGAGATAGGGAGAGAGAGTGTGAGAGAGAGAGAGAGAGAGAGAGAGAGAGAGAGAGAGAGAGAGAGAGAGAAAGAAAGAGAGAGAGCGAGAGAGAGAGAGAGATAGGGAGGGAGAGTGAGAGAGAGAGAGAGAGGGAGAGTAAGAGAGAGTAAAAGAGTGAGAGAGAGAGAGAGAGAGAGATAGAAGGGGGGAGGGAGAGTGAGAGAGAGAGAGAGAGGAAGGGAGAGAGAGAAGGAGTGAGAGTGGGAGAGAGAGGGAGTGAGAGTGGGAGAGAGGGAGGGAGAGTAAGAGAGAGAGAGTGAGAGAGAGAGATAGAAGGGGGGGTTATAGAATCTGAAAACATTCCATGGCCTCCCTCATGGAAGCAATTACAGATGTAAAGTGCTGGTAATGATGGTGTATATGTGAGTCTGTGCATGTGCAGTTCCCAGATTGCACCTCAGCCGCAAGAGCATCTACACCAGCCATAATGCCTGTGTAGCCTCACTGTGAAAACCCTGTAAGTCACTGGCTAATACAGTCGCTTTACATTAAGGTCATTTTCTAAAGCATGTGGACAGTAAATCACACCATAATCAGAACTTTATACTCCCACTTCACAGACACCTGCGCCACAGGGACGTCCTGTAAAACAACGGGAACTCACGTTTCCCCAGGTTTATCACCAGACCTATAAATATGTTCATTTTTAAAAAATGATATCAGTGAATATAATAATCACCTTATATATGGAAGTAAATGCACATGAAGTCTATGGCAAGTAAAAGGACATCTAGTCTATTCTTAGTGTTTCTCCATATTTGCACTTCTCACTGCTGACTACACTTCACCTGCAAACCTCCGGACGTGTCAAGCATGTGTAAACTTTTAGATACACACAAGCAGGCACTGCCCGCTCCACCTGGACGAAATGGATGGAATGCTGGCTTTGTAAATATGAACAGGAGCCACGGTCAGATTCCCACAACACATGAGAAATTCCTTCACGATAACACGGGGTGTGCTTTCCATTTAGTGCTGGAGCTTCTACAGGATTTCAAGCACAGAGCCGACAGAGCAGAGACCCATAGAAGTAAAGGTGCTTTAAAGAAATGCCACATGAATCAATCATAATTTTAACCTTATGACCTTATGACCTATGACCTTAGCTAGCTAGGGCTCCTATCACACAATGGTACAAAGCTGGGAGCTGGTAGATACTAGCATGAGCTTCCTCCAAGAGCGACGCTGTCACTGGTGTTCAACATGCTTGGAGGAGAACACTAACTGCTAATGGAGGCCTGCGTTGGCTAGCTCACTGTGTGATGGCATCAATGAGGATAGAAAAGGTTGGACAACAAGGTACACAGGGTTTCCCGCAGCTAGGGCAAAGAGTCAAAACAGCAGTCATTCAGGTATTTATACTTTGATCTATAGGTCATTTACAGGTATGGTTATTACACACTGGCCTTAGTCGGCTGCTCACGGTTTTAGGGATGTTTTCCAGAATGTTGAACATGCATGTGCGAAAAGAAGGCTTGTTGTGTGGTGCAAACAGACGGCTGTTATCAGGTACCGACACGAGTATGAACAAACTCAAGCTGCTGCTGCTGCATTCCTGCTGTATTACAAACCCTGAGAGTGACAGTGGAATTTACAGTGCTGGGGTCTTTCTGTTTACAGTTGAACCCATGGCACCTCGTTTCATTTGGAAGCTGTAGATGGGTGCCGTGTCTAACAAGCTACGGTCTGTTCCCACCTGCACATTAAGCCTAAACCTGCACAAAAAAGGATTTTCGATGGTGAACCATCATCATTGGCTTTGTTTAATGTATGCCTTATAGTTATAGTTTTCTATTACCCTTAAGAACTTAATATTCAGTTCCTGTGTCTCATTCAGAGCACTGCGTTTTATATTCTCATACTAAAAAGGCCAATCCATAACGTCATGCTGAACATATTTCTATATGTAGCATCATGAAGGGTTCTGCTATGGTTACCCTTTTGGTGCCACATGCAACCCTATTCAAACTGTTCTATATAGAACCATGGACAACACATTCTCCATCTATCTGAAGAAGTATGCCTTGGGGAACAGTTCGTAGGGCTCCGGGATGGTCTGATTGATGTACTGCACACCATACAGGTTGTGTGGATACTCCTGTAGCACACTGTTAGCGGCAGTGGATAACGAAACGCACACACCAGCGAGATAAAGGATCCGGGAGCCCTACACAGTGATGGGAGAGAACCCACCAAGTGTCCCAAAAGCCACGACTGCAAACAGTCAGCGAGCTGTGATGTCCTCCATGAGCTGTTCTGTTTGGTACTGTACATGCTCCGGTACTGTACATGCTCCTGTTCTGTTTGGTACTGTACATGCTCCGGTACTGTACATGCTCCTGTTCTGTTTGGTACTGTACATGCTCCGGTACTGTACATGCTCCTGTTCTGTTTGGTACTGTACATGCTCCTGTTCTGTTTGGTACTGTACATGCTCCTGTTCTGTTTGGTACTGTACATGCTCCGGTTCTGTTTGGTACTGTACATGCTCCGGTTCTGTTTGGTACTGTACGTGCTCCTGTTCTGTTTGGTACTGTACATGCTCCGGTTCTGTTTGGTACTGTACATGCTCCGGTTCTGTTTGGTACTGTACATGCTCCGGTTCTGTTTGGTACTGTACGTACTGTACGTATTTTGGCAGACCTCACTGTGAATCTCTGTGAAGCTTGTAGAAGTCATGTTTTATGGCTTGTCGTATTGCAGGTCGTTCAGGAGTGCAGGTGAGTGATTTCAGGGCCTGCAGGTAAGGGAGCGTGTGCTCTTTGTTGAGTGTGGGTAGTAATTACTCCTCCTCATGATGTTAGTCATCAGCTTTTACAATGAGACACACCCTGCTATTGTTCCAGGGAACTTCCTCTGGACTTTATTAGCTGAAAGCTAATGATGGAGGAGCCGACATCTGAAATGCTTTGTTAACTTGGCTTCGTGAATGAACAACACTCATGGTCACGTTCTGTAGAGTATACCATATATATTTATATATATATATATATATATATATATATATATATATATATATAAAATAATAATATAATAATATAATATAAACTTTTCTACAGATCACATATCATGTATTATTTTCCCCCAGTACATTAAATTCAGTAAATTAACAGTACTTCACTGAAACCTACAAAAGTCACCATGACCAGTGCCTGTTGTGAGCTAGAGGGGTATTAAGCCCCCCAGCATTGGTCTGTGAGCAGTGGAACTGTGTTCTTTGGAGTGATGGAGCTCTATACAAGGCCTTAGCATTAGTTGAAGTGATCCAGAACTGATCATCCAAAATCAGTACCCCACTAATGCTCTTGCTGTATGCAATCAAACCCTCACAGCAGTGCTCCATCATCTTTTGTAAACACGTCTCAGAACAGTAGAGGCTGTTACTGCAGCAAAGAGGGACTGCAGTATGGGAGCTAACTCCTCATGAGTCATTGGAACTGACCTGGTCGGGTGTAGCGCTTCTTGCGTAGATTTTTCTGGTTCTGGCCTGTAAAAATGTTGTTGACCCTCTGTGCCCAGACTTCGTGACTACCCCTGTCTTTCACCCCGCAGCGCGGCAAGGCCATCTTGCCCAGGGTGGCGCTGTCCAACCGTCCAGTGACGGGCAGGTGAGACAGCCACTGGAACTCCCTGAACAAGAATAAAACCAAAATCAAAAAGAAGATTAAGATCCTTCTTCTGACCTTTAAAGCCCTGCACGGACTAGTCCCCGCCTATCTGTCAGCCCTCCTTCATCCTTACGCTCCATCACGTAAGCTCAGGTCTTCTGACTCTGGTCTCCTGGCTGTTCCTAGGTTCAGACTTTCCTCTATGGGTGGCAGGTCATTTAGTGTTGCTGCCCCCCCACTCTGGAACTCCCTACCTTCATCTATACGCACGTCACCCTCTCCTTCCATCTTCAACACTCACTTAACAACTTATCTTTTCTCTACACATCTTCATTCTTCATGATAATTTTTTTTTGTTTGTTTATTTTTGTGTTTGTAAAGCGTCCTTGGGTTTGTGAAAGGCGCTATAGAAGTGTCTACAATTTTTTAAATTATTATTATATTATTATTATTATTATTAATAAACCATATACAATAACAGAAACGAATAAAACAGCGTTCGTCCAGTAATAAACAAGATGACCACCCTGTAATAATACTAATGGATGGCCTTTATACTTTATACTATTTATATAATACTACCAAACTGTCTACGTTTATATAATTAAACGGTCAGGATGTAAACAAAGTCATTCAGACTAGCTTTAAGGAAACCTGTGAAATCAGAAAACTTCACCACTGGTGATAGAGACGTCCAAATAAGCAGAATAATAAAGTTATTATTATTTATTATTCATTATTATTATAATTAAGCTGTTGCTATGATATAGATGGTTGCAAAGTGTTGGCAATGGTATCCCAAGTGGTTGCTAGGGTGTTGCTAAGTAGTTTAATGAATAAAATTGGAAGAAAAAAAGAAGAAGGAGAAGAGAAAAAAAGACAATGAAGATGAGCAAAAAGAAGAAGAATGAAGAGGAGGAGGAGGAGAAGAAGAGGATAGAGACAGAGGATGAGGAGGAGAAGAAGAGGAAGGGGGGAGGATGAGAAGAAGAAGGCTGAAGGATATCATTATAGGAAGAGGAAGAAGAGGAAGATGAGGAAGAAGAAAATAAAGAGGAAGAAGGGGGAAAAGGAGGAGAGGAAGAGAAAGAAGAAGAAATGTGGAGGAAGAAGAAAATGAAGAAGAGGAGGAAGGTGAAGAAGGAGGAGGAGAAGAGAAAGAAGACGAAGAGGAAGAGAAGACAAAGGAGAAGGAGAAGGAGAAGGAGAAGGAAGAGGAGGCTGACGTATATGACCAGGGAGGTACTGTGCACATGTGCAGTCAGTGAAGCGTCTGGAGAGCAGTTGAGAAACTGGGGGAATGTAACTCAGTCATGCTGTAAGAGTCAGATCTGATCTCCACGCAAAGCCGCGCTGGGAAAGACCACATGAGCTCACAGCAGTGTAGGACTGATTTCCCGATCTGAGGCCTCCCCTGCGTGCTGCTCCACCGCTGCTGATCATGCCAGCTCCAGTGTAAATACTGGTTTATTTAAATAACAGATTGTAACTCGCACTGTTACACTTCCCTCTAAATCAACCGCTCAGTCTTCCAAAGGCCCATGTCCTACAGCGGCCCCCTTATTTCTGAACATTTTAGTTAGCCTCAAAAATAAAAACAAACAGTCATCATTTTTATGTTCATTTTTTCATTTTCTTGTTCTGTTACCTAGGGCAACCTGGTAACTAATTACTTTTTTCAGTCTAGGAATGCAGGAACTTGGACATGCAACCGAACATTTGAAGATAAGCAACTCAAGTGCATCAGTATATTTTCTGCTGGGGTCATTTTTGCAAATCATAATACACACAATGTCTATTTATTGGAAAAATATATTGTTATATATATACAGGGGTTGGACAGTGAAACTGAAACACCTGGTTTTAGACCACCATCATTAGTATGGTGTAGGGCCTCCTTTTGCGGCCAATACAGCGTCAGCTGGTCTTGGGAATGACATATACTGCGTCCTGCACAGTGGTCAGAGGGAGTTTAAGCCAGTCTTCTTGCAGGATAGTGGGCAGGTCACTACGTGATGCTGGTGGAGGTTCGTCCCTCTTGGTGGTATGCTGACATTATCCTGGATACCGTGGCTCTTGATACATCACAAAGACTTGCTGTCTTGGTCACAGATGCGCCAGCAAGACGTGCACCAACAGTTTGTCCTCTTTTGAACTCTGGTATGTCACCCATAATGCTGTGTGCATTGCAGTATTTTGAGCAGAACTGTGCTCTTACCTGCTAACTGAACCTTCACACTCTGCTCTTACTGGTGCAATGTGCAGTTAATGAAGATTGGCCACCAGGCTGGTCCAACTTAGCCATGAGACCTCCCACACTAAAATGACAGGTGTTTCAGTTTCATTGCCAACCCCTGTATATTATTATAATATTTTAGGTTCTGATGTATGTTAAATTCAGCAAATAAACAGTAATGAACAGTACATGTGCATACTGTCGAAGATCTGAGGATCTTATTTTCACTCTGAGTGAAACGATGGTGTTACCTGACAGCTGACTTGACCTCATTGGCGCTGTGCGTGTGCTGCTCCTCGTGTAGATAGCCGTACTTCTCCAGAAATCCCTGCACAGGAGCACAAAGCGCTCTTTAAAACTCCAGCGTCTGTTCAGTCAGGAGCTACAGATGACCTTTAACCCTCTGATTTAATCTGTATGTATGATTCAGATTCAGACCACAGCTCCATTTCAGCCTGTACCCACTTTAAACCTTCCAACTCACAAAGTACTTACAGTGCATGTCAGAGGCAACAGACCAGCATACATGGGTCAATGCAGGGTCAGTTAACAGGAACAGCATGCAGCTGTAATAATCATTTACAGTGAGTGGAGTCCGCCTTCAGGGTTTAATAGCCTAATAGCAGAGAGAGTGAAGGAGTGTCCGTTAGAATGTAGGCCTAAAGGCTGGGCAGGTAATCTGCTGGACAGAGCGTGATCACATGAACTGAAGGTGTATCTGTAAAGTTATGAGCTGTATCACAACTCACAGTTCACTGTGAGAACTCACTCCACTTTATCATCGCCTGCCGTTTTAGTAACCTGTAGAATTAGGGATGAACCGATATATTGATAATGATGAACGATAATCTACATCTTGTAAAAGCTGATACCACCGCGATTGACTCCTGGGATAGTCTCCAACACTACTGCTCCACTGCGACACGGATGGATGGATGGATGGATGGATGGATGGATGGATGGATGGAGGAAGAAAGAAGGATGGATGGATGGATAGATGGATGGATGGATGGATGGATGGAGGAAGAAAAAAGGATGGATGGATGGATGGAGGAAGAAAGGAAGGTAGGATGGATATCAATTGATCCCCCACTGTTTTTCATAAGTTTATTTATTTAAAAATAAGGAAAAACAGAAGAGGAAAAAGAAAAAGAAGGAGGAGGAAGAGAAGAAGGAAAAGAAGGAAGAGGAAGAGAAGAAGGAAAAGAAGGAGGAGAAAAAGAAAAAAGGCAGAGGAGGAGGAGAAGAAGATGAAAAAGAGAAAGTAGAAAGAGGAGGAGAAGGAGAAGTAGAAGTAGAAGAAGAAGACGTAGAAGAAGGTGGAGGAGGAGAAGAAGGAGAAGGAGAAGAAGAAGGTGGAGGAGGAGCAAAAGAAAAAGAAAAAGTCAGAAGCGAATAACAGAGAGATAAGAGGCTCAAAATAAATGAATAAATGGATGGATGGATTGATGGATGAATGAATGAATGAATGAATGCTGATGCCTATATCAACCCCCATTGATTTTCAAAAGTTCATTGATGGTAATCCACATGGCGGTATAACGGGGTACATAGGGCAAAGAGTAAAGACTGTGCCTTATGCAGAGAGTACTGCACATGTTACGTTTTATTTACTGTAGACTTTCCCAAGATGTTAAACTCATTAAATATCTAATTTCATTTTGTATACTACAACTAGCGGTAAAAGAATTCCGTTTCTCAGTGTGCAGAGGAAGTGTTCACTTAAACCATGTGCCGCAACGTATATGCATATGACTGTATATCCAATTATCAGTACAGTATATATACACTCATCATCAAATGGAAAGCTGCATGCAGAAGGAGGTGTGGGAGGGCCGCGCTGTTGGGAAGGAGGATAAAGGTGACCAGGATCAATAACTGATGATACATTTAGACTGATATGATGAATATTTAAACATCTCTCAGTATGGCGTTGTGCTAACCCAACATGTCAGACGTCTCTGCATATAGGTGTAGATGTTCCTAATGGTGTCCTGTGATAACCCATACCATGCAGCTTGAATATCCTCACACAGTTCCTGCAGATGGTGCGGTAGAGGTGGAGGTGGAGTGAGTGACTCCATGACAGTCTAGCATGACACCATAGGAGTCTTTGGCGACACTGACATGGTGTTAAGGGCAGTCGTCATAACATGCAGTCCTGCGTCATGCAGCCGTCTGCCAACGGTGCTGGCACTAACCGGATGACTCATTGAGGGCATCACTGCACACTGAACGTCTGTAACCATGGCCGTTGGGTCACTCAGGTACAGGATAGGGCCTGTCTTGCCTACAGCACATGCACGAAGCATGGAGCTGCATTCAGATGAGTCGTAGTGATCCAAAACTGATCATCCAACATCAGGACCCGATCTCACTACTGCACTTGTGAATGCTGAATGCATTCAAATCCTCACAGCAATGTTCCAACACCTATTGTACAGCCTTTCCAAAAGCGTAGAGGCTGTTACTGCAGCACAGGGGGGACAAACTCCCTATTAGCAACCCAAAAGAAGCATCTACAAACATCTGGACACACCTGGAGCAACCTCATTCTAACGTCACAACAGATCGTCTGTTGTCTGAAGCGTCTGGCTATGGCTGGCAGACAGATAGGGACCATAAAGAGAGGGGGAAATCCAGACCTCCCCAAGCTCTCTCCATGCTCACAAACAATACCGCGTCTGATTCGTTCTTTACTTCTTCTTTTACGAGGAATGCCGCATTTTCCTTTCCGTGCCTTAAAGGCCTCAAAGGCATGTCTTTTCACGTAAGCTCCCGATTGCCTTCGGTGACCAAGGTGTATGAACCTCCAGACCACCCATACGCGCAGAGTGCAAGGAGGTTAATAGTAGCTGGAGAAGCTGCTCCTGGCCAAGGCCTCTGCACATGCCAGTGTGATTACAGCTGTAGGACAAACGGCCATATGCAAAATAACAGGGGCATGATAATAAATTGAAAAAGCTAATTATAAGAGATGTGCTGCGTTCTATGGGGTGAAAGGAGGACGCTTAAACCACCCTTGTGATGGGTCAAATGAATGCAAGGATGTACACAGGTATTATGTGGGTGGTGGATTTCCAGCAGTTCTATTGGACACCTGAGTGTCACTGCTAAGAATCACCCACCAGCCAAAACTATTCAGCCAACAGCGTCCTCTGACCACTGATGAAGGACTAGAGGTTGATCGACACTGCACTGTTGAGCAGCAGATGAGCTATCCTCTCTGACTGTCCATCTACAAGGTGGACCAGCAAGGTAGGAGTGTCTAATAGAGTGGACAGTGAGTGGACACAGTGTCTAAACACTCCAGCAGCACTGCTGTGTCTGATCCACTCACACCAGCACCACACACACTAACACACCACCACCACATCAGTGTCACTGCAGCGCTGAGAATGATCCACCACCCACCACCTGTGGTGGGCCCTGACCATTAAAGAACATATCCTATATGATAGGTGGAGTTCATAAAATAGGCAGTGAGCGTAGATACCAGGAGGTGATCCAAATACCAGTAGGTGCTCACTGAGTGGACAACACCATCAATCTGGAAAACCATTTCACAATCCAAAGAACACTCTTAGCATGCAAATGGTTCTTAAAGTGTTGAGAATCATATATAGAACCATGGTTTTGACTATATACAATGAGCTGTCATCATAATGACTGAGCAGAAAGCGAGTTATGTGGTACCAGCGTAGCCACAACTGAAACAGTGCTGTGTTAAAAAAGCTAATTTTACGTTTTAAACAGTGTCCCGCGTACATGTTCCTGACCACAGGAAAAGCCCATCTTCCCCATAACTGGGTGTGGCATGCTGCTGGAGGCCACAGCAGGACAATACATGCCTCCAGAATTGGGCACTACCCAAAGACTAGTCATTAGTGGCAAGTCTTTCCTATACAGGCCATTAAAACTTTATAGGGCCCATATACCAGAAAAAAACCCAAACCCAAGTTTGATCCAGAGTTTGATTCAGTTTGCAAACACAGTCTCAAAATCGTTTACTCCCCACTAAATATATATATATATATATATATATATATATATATATATATATATATATATACATATATGTGTGTGTGTTGTGTCTGAACTAAGCTGCCAGTTGAATTAATATACTGTACCTATTCGCCGATTTAGCCTACAGCAGATAAGGCACGTCCATTAAGCTGAACTACTATTTGGTAGAACCCATAGGGACTGCTTTTTAAACAGGAGACAACACGGGACAGCCAATAGGAGCAGGGCTTATTTACATATATCAGTCTTAAAGGTACAGTAACAAAAAGTTTTAATTATAAGAGATAAAGCGAGGCTGGAAAACCAAAACACAAAAATTAATAATTCATAAACACATCTCATAAACACTCTCTCTGTGTATGTATATATATATATATATATATATTTTTTTTTTTTTTATGTATCTATTGCCTTAAGGTCAGAGGTCAGGATGTATTGTATTGTTATTTTCATATCCTCTCTTTAACACACATGAACGCTAATCAGAATGAAATGCAGTGCTCACCTCCGCCTCTGACGGCTGAACCTGCCGGTCTATAAGAGGAGAACTGAAGGCTGCGCTCGCGAACAGACACAGAGACAGGAGCGACCTGAGGGGGTCTGCTATCAGGAGAGACGGAGGAGAGTCCTGAGCCATCGCACTGACAGAGCGCCGAAAACCTTCACACCAAACTTCTCCCGGCCAGCACCAGAACTGAGCGCTCCTCGTTCAACTCCTTCATGGTGCTGTCTGTCTCCCCTCGGCGCGAGCCGGGCTCTCTCCGGGGTTTAAACGCGCGAGAGGGAACCGCCTCCCGGGCGTGACCATCAGCCTTCCAGCCATGCAGGTCCTAAGTGTAGTGATGCACGATTCGGGAGTCGACTCCGTCTCTCGACTCCTACCAGGGGAGTCAACTGACTCGACTGAGTCTGAAGTAAGACAGCGCCAGAGCTGGTGATGCAGCGGAGCTCCCACATGTTGTAGCAGTGATATGAAGACTGAGCTAATAATAATTACGTCCCTTAATTTAGAATTTCTCTTCTTTCTGCTTCTTATTAAATATTAGGGTCCACCTGAAGTGCTGCAGCAGTTACCACATTTCAAATACAGTACAAATAATTTACCATCCCAGCTCCATCCTCTTCTCAACTAGCAGGTGAAAAACTTCATTTTGGTTTTATCTGTTTCATGTGCATCACTGCTGATCATTTATTACAACACTAACCATGAAACTATAGGAACCCCAGCCTGACATGCTGATCATGTTGTAATATGGCCAGGTCTCAAATTACTATATGCAAGCTGCAAGTAAATACATTACAGCCAATATACTACATTGAGGCCACAAAGTATATTTCAGACATAATTTAATCTCTTCAGTCAACACTACTATTTCAATTTATACCACACAACTATATTGAGGCCTCAACTTCTATTAAGACTACATTAAGCACATGAATTATATTTTAGACATGACTTAGTAAATTCAGTCCACACAAATATTTTAGCATGTATATTAAGGGCACAGATTATGTTCAAAGACATGGTTTTCTATATTCAGGCCAAATTTTTTACAATTTACTGTACTGTGGCCATATTAAAGCTATTAAACTCATGTTTTTAGTGCAGTAACTTAAAGGCACCTTAAAACTTAAAACGCCTTATAGGCTCCACTGAATGACTGACGGAAAGACCTTTGGCTGCGCAAGGTTTGTGCTCAGAGCTGACTGTAAAGCTAGTCATTAAACAGCTCCTATTTGAAATAAAGCTTTCCAGCATCAAACACTCCCATTTCCCCTCAAACCAGGACCAAAACCATAAAAATCTCAGAATTTAAGTGTGACCTGATCAGTCTAAGTTGGAAGACATGGGTCCCACTAAACATGGTGTAAAGCAAACACTGGATTCCATAAGATCACGTCCAGTAAACATGGTGGTAGTGCAAGGGTCTGGGGTTCCTTTGCTTTAGCAGGAACTGGATAACTTGTAATTGAAGGAACCAAATTTGACCAAAATTGAGGAATTTTTACCGAGTTTGCAACCTGAAAAACTGCAGCAGGACAGCACTCCAAAAGCACAACTGCAAATCCTGATGCAGATGCTGTGGCACAAATTTAAATCCACAGTTCATACTGGAAAACCCACCAGCTTAACAAAATCAGAACCAATTTGGGGGGGGGAGGAAATATATATAATCATCCAACTCACCCTCAATTCTTCCACAGCAATGTAAAATGCTCAATACAAACATTAAGCTGCAGTTGTCACAGCCAAAAGGTGGCAAAACCCATTTAGAAGGTAATTAATTTGCTCATGACGACTAAATATTCAATGAACATTCAAAAGCAGAACCAAACACACTGGTAGTCCCCTGGTGGGCCTCACAAATATGACTTGAGTGCAGTAATACATCAACCACTCAAGCCATTACATCAAAACCACCTGTATTAACACTGTTTATCCACCATCAGCTCCATTCACCAGCAGAGCATCTTGTAGTTCTACATACACACTACAGCCCTTCTGTTTCTCCAAATACATTGTCTCCAAACAAACAGTGAAGCAGACATTAAGATCAGAACAATGTTTAATATCATTTGCAAAAAGAAAAACCCAAGTAAAACAGTTCATGTCAATTTTACAAAACGACGATATGAAGTCTTCGACAAGTCTAACACACACGATGCGAATTCTACAAGTCAGGGAAATTAAAAGGGAGTAACAAAAATAATCACCTCTAGCCCACCCTCCCGCCCCAATCCTTTATACCCCAGGGGTCCTCAAACAGTAGATTCACATTGATGCTTCAGCGCAGAAAGAGATCCACTGGAAGCAGTTCGTGACACACTCTGGCAGAATAAGTATGGAAAAACTGACCTCTCCAATCCCTTCTTTACCCCAATGTTAACCCTCCCACCCCATATCCAACATCTTGGTTACAATGGTGCCTTTGCTTGAATCCTTTAGTATGGCCGGTCTCTTCTCTCCTCTCTGTGCTCTCCTCTGGAAACAAACAGGAAAAGTACAAAGTGGTTTCTCAAACAAATACTGAGCAAATCTGAAAGTTTAGTTTTAGTGAACAAATTCTCTTTGCTACTTTAGAATTCGAGTTGTAGTTCAGAAGTTTGCATCAGTGCAGCTACTGGGGACAAAAAGCTCATTTAACTTCAATACCAGACTCACCTTCCTCCCATCTTGTATCCTCCACCACCACCACCATAGCCTCCACGGTCTCCGCCTCTGAAGCCACCTCTACCACCTCTGAATCCACCACGGTCACCTCCGTAGCCTCCTCTACCACCACGGTCTACAAACCAGAAGGTAGAGAGGAATGAACGGAAAGAAAGAAAACTCAGTTAGTGGAGTGATCTTGTGCAGAATACATCAGCAATACACTGAGAACCAGTAATCACTCAGAATTACATCAAGACGACACGACCGGTTCTTTAGAGTAAAGGGGTGAAATGAATAGCAACAGCGCCCACTGCAGGACAAAAACTGTTACTTCATGGTAAAAGTGCACCATTCCTTGCAATTGTGACTGACCTCCAAAACTGTCTCCTGGTTTTGGTGCACCACACTTGTTGCATTCATACCGCCTTGCGAAGTTCATATTGCCACAGGAGCTGTAAGGAGCACATGCATTAGTAAGCAATTAAAAAAAAAGTGATTATATAAAAATGGTATAAATGTCATGGGATTGACTGATGCTTATTACACACATTCAATATCAATAATGAATACTTTATGCTCCAGTTTGGTAAATTCATTTTTGATATCAGATCCCACTGATCTAAAAGGGCCCATACAGAAACACTGCAGTATTACACTCCATATGAAAATTGGGAATTAATTAATCATTCTCAAAGTTGTGCTCACGCCTATAGAAAGTAGGCAACTCCTTGGTTGCACTCAGCCTCAAAACATAAGCAAATGTTTGTTTAAAATGGTGGTGCATTTCAGAAGCACTGCAGCTACAGCAGCTTCGCTTTTCAAATCACTTATGGAGCCTGATTAAAAACACTTAATGCTTGCAACACATCCAACATCTTCCAATAGTGCAAGCACCAAACTGCAGCAGCCAATTTTGTGAAGGATTACCACACACTCCACCATGCATGTTGAGCTATGCCTCTTGAACACCCATTTAACATGAGCCCACCAGTGAGCTCCATGCACAGTGTTTTGACAAATCATTCAACCCAGATACTTGAACAAAAGTGTGCACAACGTTTAAAGCATAAACATGTCCCTGTTTTAACAAGGGAAAAACCCAACCAGCAAATTTATACAGGAATTTTACACTCACCTGTTGGGACAAGGCCAATCGCCTCCTTTGACATCAAAGTTTGGACCACCACCAAAGCCTCCTCTGCCTCTGAAACCTGTAAAGACAATGGGGAATGATAAAAATTTAACTGCAGTATGACTGGCAGGAGCAGTCAAAGTTTACCGTGCTGGGTAAAAATAGCACAGAGTTATGTTTCAACTGTAATGCACCTCCACGCCCTCTTCCGCCACCACCACCTCCTCCTCTCTGGGTGAATTCTGCCCTTCTGGTGGCAAATGACACTTTAATGGGTTTACCATTGAATTCCTTGCCTGGAATCAAAGACCAGATGACGATTAAGCATATGCGCCCTGGGGCTTTGTTACAAAATCAGTATTTGACAAATTTGTCGTTTCAGAAAAACTCCAGGACAAAACTGACTCACTTACCATCAAACCAATCAATGGCAGCTTTGGCAGATGGAGGGTCATCAAATGAGACCGTGGCTTCACCCTTTAGTCTACCAGTGGCTTTGTCAGTGTAAAGATTGATCATAGGTTTACCAGTCTTCTTGTTCACCTGGAATGAAAGTCAAGCCAAACAGGTATAAGCAACTGAACACTGAAATTATGGAATTATGACCAAACGTGTGGTTTAACAAAAAGTATCAGGGTAACAAAACTTAAGTGTAGTTTAATATACACATATAATTACACATGATCCATACATACAGCACAGAATTAGTAACAGTTAAGCAAGTAGATGTGAAACTCAAGCTATGGTAGATAAACCTGCCTTAATGATTCCAATCTGTTTAAAATAGTCCCCAACTTCCTGTGTTGTGACTTCCTCTCCGAGACCTTGGACAAAGATGGTGTTGTTGTCCGAGTTGTCTTGCTCATCTGCAAAAAGTATAAAATGGTGGAGAACACTTAGCATCAAGCTGTTAAATTACTATGAAATGCAAAAAATAAGTCAGCAGCTGCTAGCAGGCCAATAATCTTGCTCTGTAGTGTTATTTTTGAAGTTTTTGTTTAAGCTACTATGTGGCACTACCAGAAACCAACCAGAACAGCACCCACCCACCCCAAAAATAAATAAAATAAAAGCCAGCCCATAACTTACCCGCATCATCCTTTTGGCCATAGTCTCTGGGTCCTGAAAAACAGCAAGACAGGACAGGAAGAAGAAAGCCATGAGCAGCAGTAAGACAACAAACCAGACAAACAACCTATATTTAAAAACTACGCAAAACAAAACTGTCAGCTATCGATACAATTTTAACTATTCCACAATTCTTCCTGAGTTTGCTGCATCACTTGTCAACACCTTGTACAACAAGCACCAACATTTGAGTGTTCAGTAAATAAAACCACCATGTATTCTTCAGCTAATGCATGTGTCCCTTCTTCGCCATAGGCACTGCTGGCATCCACAACGTTGGCTTGTCTCCCTCTTTTTTTTTTTTTTTTTTAAAAAGGTCAAAATCCCTCATGCAACAATACCATTACCAATAAAATGAGGCACTGGATCTTAAACCAACAAGAGCATTACCAGAAAGGAAAACCTATGACAATAGAGGGTCATTGAGTTTGTCACACCAAAAAGAGGTGGCTGTCAAGAGATCACTGCTCTTTTGCCATTTAAGCTTTCTTTCTCTTTTCTCTCTTTCCCCCACTGAGACAGTTCTGATGCTCGTCACTTACCACCGTAATTTTTGTAGCCACCACGGTCACCACCACTGCAGAGGAAAAATGGAAGATATGATGGCTTTCCTTTGTCGCAACCTGGGAGCTCAAGGCTCTCCTCTTATGTGCATTGTATCCTGTTATGGTTCAGTATTTCAAAAGGACAATGTCTCCTGTCGATGCATATAGGCTAAAGAACTGGGCCAATATTGCAGAACATTTCAATTTAATAAATTTATGAATGGACTCCAATTTGGGAAAGGGGCGATTTACTTTAGGATTGATAAGTGGTTGCCAAAACCGAGCAGAGCATGGAGGATTTCCTCACAGCTCCCTCATATCAGGATTACTGCTAGATTTAGATGTCTACATAAGAGTTGAGGCACTCAAAGCTGAGCGCACTTTGGTACATTCTTCCACTGAGTGCTTATGAGCTCCAATAGTTGAGGTCCAAGTTTAATTTCATTCACTTTGATACCTGTAGTATAAAATGTAGACCATGTTAACACAAAAGCATATGACTCCATGTGAAAAAGTACACAACACTTCAATGATACCGTTTCATGGGGAGCGACTGAATGTTGAACTTCACCTTCCGAGGCATTAAAATCCAGAATAGATTCTCCAAAACAAACAGGAGGGTTTCTAGAATGGGAAGGGCAGCCATAACAGTGATACTAACAAGCCTGATGGATTATTTCTTAAAATGGAGGTGACTAACTAAAAGACCACCAATTTTAACAGGCAAATGCAAAACAAGTCTAAATGCTGACCCTTCAGTTAAAAAGCAAAAGGGGAATTCCATCGAATTTGCAACAAAATCCCTTTGTTGGGACATTAAATACAGCCAATAAGTTTACACTGACTCAAAACCTAAAACAGTCAGATGCAAATAGCAACTTGTCAAATCCACTACAAACTGCATCACGAAAGCAACTCCAGGTTTCTCTACAAAAGAACACTTCACATCAAACCATGCTGAATGAGTGTTTACATTCTAACAAGTGCATCGGTGGAAAACCCCTTTAAGAATATTGTGAATTTAAAAATAGGTCTGCCGAGTGAAAAAGCGGAGAAAGTCTGGCCATGAGATGGCTTCAGCATTTAGCTAGGGAGCCCTAGCACAAAACACAGGTGGGCACTGTTACCTAAACAGGTACGGATCTCATTTGTGTTGATCATATCCAACTCTGGTATACGAGACCAGAGGAGTACCAACAATTCAAATTGAGCTGAGCTGACCAAAAACAGTGATCCTGTCTGCAAATACTAAAATTTATGGTGGACTTTGTAAGACTGGAAAAAGTTGATCAAAATTAAAGCAGCAAAGACTGCTCAAGAAGATAGTCTAACATATCCTATTACTGCACCAGGTGTAGGTGCACATCACAATTTCAGTAGTACAAGACAACTGTTCCTTATCATCTGACCACTGTTCAAATTAATTTGCACAACATCAGTCTACTGTATTCAAATGTAGGCATATTATTTATTGTTCTAAATTTCACAAACGCAGATTCTAATCACATATGCAAGCTACTTTAATGCCAAGAGATCCCCAGTCTCTATATCCTAGTTTTAATTAGCATTAGCTGTTGCTAATTACCAATACTGTTGTCAACCTTACAAAAACATCAACACTCCTCACCCTAGCATACCATATGACTTTTGTGTTTATATAAAGACTAATAAAACAAACACCCATAACCATACACTGACCAGATCAAGCACATGACAGCAGGATGAATGATTATCTACATGACTACGGAGAGTGAATTTATGGTGTGAGGACTCATGCATCTCCATGAAACAGAATTTGCAGTGGGCAGTTGTACCTGTAAGGTGGGCACACTTTGGGACTTACCCCATACCAAAGGGTGGGCCTCCTCCTCTTCCACCTCTGTCAAAGCCCCCACGGTCAAAACTGCCACGATCATAACCCCCACGCCCTCTGCCTCTGTACCCTTCAGACCTGTCGCCACCATCATCTCCACCAAACCTCCTGCTCTCACCTGAAACAAAAGAGACAAGCACAACCACATGGTACATAAACTTTCAGCTTTACATACAATTAAATCCATTTGCATCCATTGCTAAATCTGAAAACCCTGCTCAGGTGACTGTTTCCCAATGCTCAACTTCAACTAGGATCCAGATGGGAGTCTGATAACTGTGATCACCACTCTCCTATACCATTTTAGCACCACCTGTACATAATTGTACTTAAAAAAGGTAAACAAACTGTATTCAGACACTTCACTGGCAACAAAGGCACAAAACATGCTTCCACAGATTTGTCACGGTACCACACTACATTGGAATAGCACTGCAAACCAACAAGGCTGCATTTATTACTGGCTTGCACTAAATCATAATTTCAGTTTTACTCAACAAAATGTGAGAAAAGACAAAATGCATCACATCAAAATGTAAAGCTTTCCTAATTCCTGAAAACTGTAGAAGAAATTTCACAGTATGGCTACACCAAAATAAGTTATCTGAAGGGAGCATTTCACAAGCATTACCATCATTCCGCCTTCCGTAGCCTCCTTGAGAGCCTCCGTAAGAGCCCCCAGACTGACCATATCCTGCTTCAGACTGTTGCCCATAAGACTTGTCTCCATACCTTTACAAGCAAGATAACACCATGGGTAAGACTTATGTAACTGGTATTTAAAGTTACTCTATCCACACAAAAACCACACATCTTACCCCGCAGAAGAATCAGACCCTTGTTGCCCATAGCTATCATAGCTCTGTTGTTGCTGGCCATAGCCCGCAGCTGAATAACCCTGGGCTGGTTGCACATATCCCTCTGTAAAATTGAAGAACAAGTGACGGGAATGAGGTAGGTCATATTTTTGAACATTAAACTGTTACTCTCTTACTGCGCCTCTGCCACCATACATACCTGATTGCGCCCCATAACCTTCATAGCTTTGTCCTCCATAACTGGCACCACCATTACCTTGCCCATAACCCTAAAGTACAACAAAGGCATTTATGTATTTGGCTACATTTATAAAAGACTGATTCAGTCCTCATGAGGCCTATTAAGGTTTACTGCTCTTACCTGCCCACCATGTTGATAGCCTTGGGACCCACCATAGGATCCATAACTGCAAATAAATAAATAAACAAATAAATATATAAACAAACAGCACTGAAAAATCTAACACCTATATATAGATAACTCATAGCTGTTTCACTTGCCTTTGTTGGGCTCCAGGTTGCCCGTAGCCCGAGTCTGTACCAAAAGAGGAGAGCACGGTTAACAGAAATAAGCGTATTTCTTTGCTGCTTAAACTCCTGCAGTCAACAACATGGGCATCAACCCAGTGTCCTGTTGCAAGATCAACCGGAGCAGATTATGATAGAACAATGGAACCACCAACTAAAACATAACACATGAACTCAAACCGAAACCGAGCCGTTTGGTATTCGGCCATAGCCTGCACACATCTGTAATAGCCTTAGTGGAGAATACATTATTCAGTGACCTACACTGTGCACTTTATATGGCGTAAGTGGCCATTTGGGATTCAGCCTTAAATTTAATGTACGTGATGTTTAAGCGCAAACTATTAACATCGTCATACATCACGAATTTTGACATTCATTTCCCCCTGAAACCTAATCACTTGGATCTGAAACAAGAGGACCAAATGGTGCTACACAAACCAAAAACGTAAATGACCATTTAGTGTCAACATTTTAGACAACACGGTTCTCTAAACCATCTGAACGGAGCTCCCTGCATAATGGACCCGGCAGCGGAACAGTGTTCCACAATACTGACGACAGATTTTTTTTTTTTAAAACCATCATATTTATCATACTTGAAATGGTCCTAGTTGAGACAACTTGTGAAAGACATTAGCCAGGAGGCTGGGGCGAAAGGGAAGGCCTTTGTGGGCTAGGCTAAAGCGAAACGAGTTTAGCGAGTTAGCATGCAGGCTAACACCACGCCGCTTAGCGAAAATGGCGGAGAAACGCACAAACACCACGCCAATTGTATTTTAGCTCTGGTTTTAACTTACACCAGCTGCTCAAACTATGCACTCGCTGTCAACATGGCCTAGTATCTTATACGAAATCATAACTTGCGTCAGCATATGAGAACTTGTCCGTTTCGATAAACCTGAGATGACGCGCCAGTTAGCCAGCTAAGCTAACGTACCCGACCCTCACGTCGCTCGCTAGCTAGCTGGTTAGCCAGATATCTAGGTCAGACATAAATAAACAGGGCATCCAGTTTTATAGAATAACATAACCACAAACAACATTGTTACACAATAATCAACAAACTTACCAGAGGCCATAGCTTTGGATGGAAAATAAAACTAAACCTCCACTTCAGATCCCCAAAGAAACGTAAAGACTCGCTACTGCCAAGAAACGCACACTGCAGTACTTATGAACTCCGATCTGTTGTGGGTATGTACCAAGTCTGTCACTAAAATCTGTTCATATGTTTTGCTCATAAGTAAAGAAGGAGCAAGACAAAATACATAAACATACGTATCTGGTCGTGTAATTTCGTTTAAAGACAGCTGACTAAAACATAAATAATTTTCTTTCGATTTTTGCACTAAGAAGCACCCCTGTGTGCTGAAAGTGGTACAGTCAAAGCGCCTTTTCGGGGGAAGAACCGATCACGTGATTTCTATCATTTCAGGCGGTATTGTGACTGAGCCTCGGTCATTCATTTCAGTTTGTTGTCCTATGTATTAAGGAGCGTTGCAGGAGGCTGGCTGGTACACTCACTCTCCATTCTATCAAATGTTCTATAAGTAGATTAGTAGTCGTAGTGTTTTTTTTCTAGACATTAGCCATGAGGGATACCCTCGTAATCGATAGTGAAGACCACTCCAGGACCACCATGTAGCAAGGAATTATTAGGATGACGGATCAGCCATGTAATCGATCGAATTTTAACGTCACTGCCACTGATCTGTCATTCAGTCATTATTTTTCCCATTTCCTGGTCCCTCAGTGTCCCTGTTTACATTTCCTCTCTATATAGCCAAAATCCTTTATGATGTAGAAGTGAGTAAATAATTATTAATTATAACCAACAGTACAGAAACATCTACTGATGTACTCTAACTTCAGATCTAGGATTAAAGTGGTCTGACAGTGCCAGTATAAACAGTAGTCCAAATATAAAATAATAAATATTAATATATTAGTCCAAAATAAAAGCATTAAGGCTGTATAAAGTGATGAGTGCAGACCAATTCCTGAAAAAGTCTCAGTTCAGTATTAATGAGTGGGTGGGGGTCAGTGTGCTGGCTTTGTGTGTGCAGGGAGAGAGTTAGGCATCCTGACAGCCTGGTGGATGGAACTGTCCCTCAGTCTGCTGGTCCTAGCCCCGTGTAGTGGGTAGTGGGTGGATAGGATCCTCTGCCAAGCGGAGTACCATTGATGGACATGCTGGGTGTGAGTCCTCCTGAAATCCACAACAATGTCCTCCGTCTTCTTCGCGTTCAGTAAGAGCTTGCACCATGAGGCCAGGTGGCTCACCTCGTACCTGTAGTATGTCTCATTGTTGTTGCTGACGAGACAAACTACAGCTGTGTCGTCCACAAACATAAAAGTGTCATTGTGTGTGTGTGTCTAAAGATCGTTTGTTGATTGTGTGACATGACGAAAGTTGCATTTGACCATTTGGCACAGCCTCACAGTGAGGGGTCTCATCCTACCATTTCACCCCTCATTCCTCACTTAACACAAAACATCAGGGTCAGCCTAACACAGACTCATTCCACCCACAGACAGTGTTGTAGATCATTTAATAACACAGTTACAGGAACCTCATAAATTATTATCTAATATATATCTTATAGGTTAATATATATATTAAATTTTAAAATTAAAGTCTTTATACTGTCAAATCAAATTTAACTCTGATACCTACAGTTTCAACTGGCCATAAAAACAACAGAAACAATGCATGGGTCAGAATGTCTTGCTACACCGTTCAAATGGAAGGGAGGCAGGAAAGAACATACGGCCAGAAAACAGACTGTCCCAGCGTGGACAGGGTGTGCCAGTGCGCATCACCTTTCAGGTGTTTGCCTGTGCATTTGCATGAACTCACCTGAAAACTGAGAAAAGTACAGAAAAGCCCAGTAACTAATTCTGTGACTAATGAGCAGTTGGACCCCTAAGAGCAGCCAGAACACCTTCAACGGGCATCGTCCTGCACACAGCATGTCTCTGAACCTGTACTGGACATACGAAACAACATTCTTCATTCACAGAGGGGTGTGTATTAGGAACGGACAGGAGGCTGAATACGGGAAGTTGGCGTCAGACTTTGTCGACTGGTGTAAACTGAACCAACTTCAGCTTACCATCAGTAAGATAAAGGAAATGATGGTGGACGTCCTAAAATCCACCATCATCGCTTTTGTCTAACTGACGGCTAGGCCTTACTGAATACCTATAGTACTTATAGAGGGAGTGCTTAAACTTAGTATAAGGACTATGGTAAGTTCTAGGTTAGTACTTGGGCATGCACTTGGACAACTAACCGGACTGGAGTTCTAACACCTCTGCAGTGTTAAAGGAGGGACAGAGTCGTCTGTACTGGTTGTCTACCAAACTTTTGTTGCTAGTGCTATGCTGTTGTGTGCTGGACAATAGCATCAACAAATGTGTAACTAACAAAGTGATCGAGAAGGCTGGCTCTGTTGTAGGAGTCAAACCGAACGCTCTGGAGGATGTAGCAGGAAAACAGACTCCCAATAAGCTGCCATTATGGACAGTGCATCACACCCGCTGTATCTCTGCTCTCTAAATGACCACGCCTGCCAGTGTGGCTCATAGTCATAATGCTTCACTATTACTTACTGTATCTCTATTAGTGCAATAATAGGGGCTGCTATGGGCAATGTCTTGCACATGCTCATATATAGTCATACCTCTGGTTATATGTTCATTAGTGCAATATCCACCAAGACTGCTCCTGCATATGTCTAGGACATTACATATTTCACATATGTACATGTACCCTATTTACTTATATAGCCTGTGGTCATTAGCTTCTCTATAACCCCTGCTCTATTCATTCTGATTAATGTATGTACATACCTCATATATCCACCCTGCTCACTGTTATTGTCTGTTGTTAATAACTCTTAGTCTGATATTCTAATAATGCACGTCTACCCCTGTGCAATATGTATAGTACTGTGAAACTGCAATTTCCTTCAGGATCAATAAAGTGCCTTATCTTATCTCCCAAAGCATATTTCCTTAGTTGGTGTTTTGATGATGATGGTGGAGAGGGCGGTCTAAAACCTGTGTGTGACTGTAAATACTGTGACATATAATTTACATTTTTTTTTATATTCCATTTTGTTTACTTTTTATTTTTTCCCCTCCTTAAACAGGATTTATTAGGATGTTAATTGTATAGTATTTTCCCTTCTGAGGTCAACTTAAATAATTTATGTACCGAAATCATTAAAAATTAATCGCTACATGACTGCTTTTCCAACGTCCATTTATGCCTTAGTATTAACCAGTCCAGTTTGGTTACTGGTTTTCTTAGTCTGGGCTGAAACACTACTTACAGCTTCTGTGTGGTGTGGGCGGGGCTTAACTGCTATAGGCTAACTAGATGGGCATGGGATGTACAGACTGGGGTATGTTTTGGGACTTTAACAGTGTTTACATACTACACCAAGCCTATTAATTTTCCATGACATGGGCTCATTAATGGTTGATGCAGTGTATCCAGAAACATCTGCAGTCATCTTGTCCATCAGGTTTGTGTCGGTATAAACTGTAAATTTCACAATGATCTGAAAATAAGTTTCACAATAGTAAATTATTAGTATTGGTGTATGTAGATTAAGTATTGAACAACTGTAAATGAGTATGTTGTCCCTTATGTTACATGATATAGTAATACAGCTAATTAGACAATTGTTTTAATACAGTGGGACTAGAAACCTAAAAAAAATAAATAAATAAAACATACATAAAATAACTGCCACTCTGTAAAATTTAAATCTGAATTTCAATTTTATTAATTTAAAAAGACATGCCTAGATGGTAGTAATATATAGGAAACATCCATTGCATATAAAACCGTATGATGCTGGCAAAATAAGTAACAGCAACAGTACCAGTTTACATCATCATATTCTCTTCCAAAATAATGCATTCATCATCAGCGATGCTGTACTGCAAATTTCATTAACAACAAGAAGGCAAGCTACTTTTTCAATAAGGCACAAGTTGACGAGTAAACGAAGAAGTTCATTGGGCCAACAGTCCCTTATATTCTGCGAGTGACGTGCACAAATAAGACCCAAATGAGGTCTGAGGTGGATATGAGCTCAGCAACATTGCTTTAGACAGGACGATCAATCGGAAACAAGTTGAGAAGGACCTAGTTTTAGCCGGACATAAAAAAAAAAACAATAAAAAAACAAAACAAAAAAAAACAAATACAGAACAGTCACACACACAGACACGCACTGTTCAGAATGTAATGCTACAACATTCAAGTGAAAAGCAGCAAAAATGGAACACATGGCCGGGAAACAGACTGTCCTAGTCAACGGAGCTTAGAGCTGAAAACATGAAATGCCAGTCACAATGTCCTATAGGGTGTGCCAGTATGCATAACCCTTCAGTTGTTTTGCTGTGTATATGCATGAGCTCACCTGAAAATTGAAATGTTGAAAAAATGTTGAGAGAAAAAAAATAAAAACAAAAACAAAGGAAAATACAACATTAAATTGATGCCCTGTATTGATTCCTACGGAAAGAAGTGAAGCATAGCAGGCTACAGTACAAATGGCATCAAGTGCATAGCTATAACTAAACGGGTCTATATATAATCAGTGTCTCTGAGATATTAGGCAGTCTTCACAGCCGGTTTTGCCCTTATAGTGCCTGAAGAGTCAAATCCATTACTTAAATTAGTGGCTACTGCAGATTCGCATATACATGATTGCAATCATAAAGCCATAAAGTTCTATGCATAAAGTGGAAGGCTATGTCCAGTAGCCCTAATACATAATTAGCGTATAACATTTATGGTCCCACATAAAAACATTCAACATTCTGCACATTTGCCAAAATATTCTGTAAGGCGGTTAATCATGGAGAGCCTAATACACTGTATGACAGTTGAGTATTTTGGTTGATGCGTTCACAATGCAACACGCCAAGACATACTGTATCTATGTACAATGAAAGTATCTGCCGAGGCCCGGAACATAAGCACCAGCTCGAAACTACAGTGAGTGAGCTAAATGTCTGTGTGCCAGTGTTTTTGTTTCCTTTACTATGCTGAAAATATTAAAGTTTAAATCGGTCCTCTGAAACACCGACAATTAAAAAAACAATAGAAGACCAAGGTGGAGGCTGTTTAACTCCAGACGTCTTGCGAGTAGCGTCCCTTGGTCATCAGCTTCTTGATGTAGTCTACGGCTTGTGTGTGCGTCATGCCGCCCAGCTCCTCCGCAATCTCGTAGAAGGTGGTCTGAACATCTCTTGCCATGTTACGTGCATCTCTGGAGGAAGAAGACATTTAGGATTTGGTTAAATGAAAAGTTCAGCTTTTGGTCCCACCTCCTTCCAAGCTGCTCTGCATGTTTGCTAATTTCACTCTTTCACTATATAAAAAAGGGTCTTAAATAACATGGTGTTAAAGGTGAATTCCACAGGTTTCTGAAATATTTTTCATAATTAAAATGGTCATAACACAAACGTTCGCACCAAACCCCTCCTGAATAACTTTTGTCTAAGCACCACAATGACAACCGACACCCGTTTTTGTTGGACCACTTTTGCAGGCTGGAAAAGACATTTAGACCTAGAAAATCCCCTGCGGGACTAGAACACATTTTGACCTACTGACTGACTGACAGACAAGCTTTGTTAAAAAGAGCGTGGACTGGCTTGTTTTTTGGTTTTCCAAACATCTAGAATTCATATTTAAATAAGGAGAGAGCACAAAAAAAAAATTATAATAAAAATTTATACAATTAAATAAATAAATAAATATTTTTAAAAAACTTAAAAAAAAAAAAAAAAAAAAAAATTTAAAAACCCTGATACTATAAATATACTATACTGTATATAAATATACAGTTATAAAAACATCCATGTAGCCAATGGTGGTCTGGCAAAACTAGGCTTGTCTAGTCTTGTTGGTATTAAAGCATACTTGTTAATGTATGCAAAATGAACAGGTATCCATTATTCACAAATATTTCTATTTTTTTCCCCCTAGTATTCTAGTGTCCAGAGAAACAGTTTTGCTCTCGCTCTTTCTTCATCCCTGTCTCAAAGCAACATTTCCAAACTTTATGGCCACTTACCCGCAGATGTAGATGTGTGCATTGTCCGTGTGAATCTGTCTCCAAACAGCCTCCTTATTATTTTTCAGGATATGTTGGACATACACCTAGAAATTTTGAAATACAAAAAGATGAGAAAATCATATATTTTACCACCTTCCTCTACAGACGCTCAATGGACACCACATGACCAGCGAGCTGTAGGGGTGTCTGTGAACATGGTAAAATAGGCAATAAGCGTACTGAACTTGCAGTCAAAATCACAAGCTTAAAGTGAGCCTTGCAGAAGCTCAGCAGTGAGGGAAATGTACCTTGTGCTCCTGGTCTCTGGAGAAGGCTACGCTAAGCTGCGTCAGCACTCCTGCCTTCTCAAACGCTTCCAGTTCTTCTTGGTACAAAAAGTCTTCATTCTTGTGACGGCAGCCGAAGTACAACACAGTCTCTCCCACTTCTTTACCTGAGGAGAAAATGAGAACAAGCCAATCAGCATATTAGCTATTTATCAAAACCAAAATTTGTAAAATAAAATAAAAATAAATAAATAATAAATAATAATAATAATAAAACATTAAATAAATAAATAACTGAATACAAAAATAACTTAGAAAAATACTATACAAATTTCAGTACAAAAAGAGGGGATAGAAAACCTAACAAAATTAAACTAATAATAAACTAAATCTTCATTAAAAAACAAACAAACCCGAAAAACTAATCAAACTAATACCTATAATAATTCATAATAACACTGCCCCCTTTAAAATCCACATACTGAAACTTAAAACTGCACATTTTCTATACATTACATAACCAGACTCAGTTTTAGAACAGATGAAGTCTATACCTTGCTCTTTGAGCCAGGCACGTTCCTGAACGAAGCCCATAAAGGGGGCGATGCCCGTTCCTGGGCCGATCATGATGACAGGATTGCTGGCCTTAAAGGGTAGCCGGAACTGGGACTTGCGGATGTACATGGGCACAGTGGCCTTGTGTCCATTGTCAGTGGGAACTTTGCTCTTCAGCCAGTTGGTGGCGACACCTTTGTTGGTGCGACCGGTCTTTGTCTTGTACTCCACCACCACAGCACAGACGTGGATGCTGTTGGGGTGCACCTGTCACAAGAGGGAGCTGTTTAGCAGCAAGTACGATGCAGCCAGATAGAACACCCACTAGCACGTACACAGTGGAGGAATGTCAGAAGAAAAATAGAAGTGATTAAGGTTTACCTTGGACGACGAGGCGATGGAATAGTAACGTGCCTGCAGGCGGGGGAGGAGCTCACAGAGGTGGTCTACAGGGGGCCGTAAAGATGGCAAGTCCTCCAGAATGGCTAGAATGTTTCTGCAAGAATCCAGCACCCAACTCTGGTACAATGCCTGATGGGGGACAAAATAAATGACAAAAGATATCTACCTGGCTGTTTTCACAAAACCCCTACAGGCCTCACGAATATGATAATTACTTTTTACCAGGCTATATCATCAAAGCACCTTATGCTACATACTTTACTTGAACCAGGGCATCTTGAGTGGGATTACAGATCAGTACCAGCTCTTGAACAAATCAGTGTCAAACTTCAAACAAAGTTTCTATATGTGATTAAGGTCATGAGGAGTCTGAATATCTAACTCATAGTTGAAAGAGAAAAATGCTAATATCTGTCATGAAATGAGTTAACCACAGCTGCGTGTATTAGATCTTCTGTAGCTGTGAATTAGCCAGGAACTCTAAGCTGAATTTGCATTATGCTGTAGGTGAAAAATGCATCTCAGGTCATTTGGGTTAAAGGCAGAAGGTGGAGACATTTACATGACATTTACATTTAAGGCATTTAGCAGACGCTCTTATCCAGAGCGACTTACAACCGTGCTTAGTGTTCTGTTGGATAATATTCCAGCTAGTAGAGGAAGTTTAGAGCCTAAAACTCACCACGAGCTCAGACACTGCCCGAACAGGGGGTCAGTGCTGGTACCTAGAGAGAGAGACAGTGAGAGACAGTACATGCCTTGCCCTCAGGTGAAGATGAAGCCATCTTTCGCATGTTCTCTTGGTCCTTGGGTTCAGAGGCATACTGGGCTAGCTCATACAGGACGTTGGTACGTGGGGGATTGGTAATGTCCAAATAGTGAGTGAGGGCTGTGCGATATGTGGTGGGACATGGGAACGGGTGCTTCTTATTGGACTCCTCTGTAAATCAATAACAAAAGAAAAGAGAAAAATAAATCATTGTGCATATGAGGTTAGGACACGTACCACAAATCTGAAACTGTACCTGGTATACTTTTAATTCATAGTCTATAGTCGTATAGTATGTCTGGAAGGAAAGACTAACTGACTAATTACTACTATTAATTACCACTACGTCTTAACCAGAGACACTTTAGTCATTAACATTTAGTCACCAGTTTGTTTGTTTGAGTTTCATTTTATTCATTTCTGTCAAAGGCAGCAACTGTACTGTTTTGAGTTTGGTCATGCCTCTCACTCTGGAGCTTGTGCAGATGTACAGTTGTGGTAAGGGACTGTATGCATCTACAATCAAACCGGAATTCCAATGATTTCTGGAAAATGTCAATTAAATGCAGCAAGATGAAAGAATTTCAAAGAGGAATTCCTCCAACTATTATAAACGTATGTACAGTTCATTTAATAAAATGAAAAGTCTGTCAGAGTGCCTGAAAAGTTGTTTTATGACAGTTTTTGGCTAAAACATTAAACTTGATCACTATTTTACCACCAACAATAAACTATTTCATTTCAAACCACTTTGAATGACTTAATATTTCTATAACATGATTATTATTATTACTATTATTATTATTATTATTATTACTATTATTATTATTATTATTATTATTATTATTATTATATTACAATAAAACAATTAAAAAAAATTAATCAAATCAATGGCCTTAAGTCTAAAGAGATGTTTATAAACATATGGGCCGTGGATTAATCAACCCAAAGCTTGGCTAATGTGAAAAAGCATTTTGCTAATCAAGTCATCATCATCAGTCAAAGTTCTCCGAGACATTTATACAAACCAAGCTGGGCTCAAGGTCAGGGTCATACCGTCGAGGTTGTTCAGGGAGATAACAGTATCAAGGTCCACGCCAAGGATTTCCCCCAGTCTGTTCACTATGGTGGCATCATTGGTGGGATATACAGCGACGTGGTCTCCTGATTCATACCTGGTTGGTTAAGGACAATTGCAGTTTATTCTAAATCCCAATTGAGATTAGGATTCATAAGGTTGCAACATTACGTAGCACAGGAAAACGACACTATCTAAATGTACACTGCTCATTAAGATAAAACAGCAAAACAAACAGGGTCCACTGTAAGTAACTCATCATGCTGGCTTTTTATCTTCAAGTTATTTTTAGCAGCATGTTTATTGGTTGTTAATTTTACCTTTGGTCCATATGAAAAAAAAACATTCATCAATAAAGCCATTAAAAATCAACCTTTATTACATGTTTTATTAAATAAGGTTCTTTCTGAATAAATAACGTTTGAATTTTAAGTAGACTACAGCCAAAAGTATCCAGTATCAAGTATTTAAATAGAGCTACTTTCAAGCACCAGGGAACACACAGTACAATGATTGTATATTGTATGAACATTAAACAGACATTAGACACAAGCCTACAGCTATGAGACCAATGTCAAGCATGGGTTAGAGGAGTATTAGGAGGAGAATTGCGCTGAGAAGGAGCTGCACTAGGTCCTCTAAAATGATACAGCTCCATCCAGTCCTTTTGGGATGAGCTGGAGTAATCTAGAAGTGATTAACTAACATCAGCAGCTGAGCATACTTATGCTTAATTAAGACTAAATGCAATCAAGTCCTCACAGTAATTTCAAACATATAATGACAAGCCTTCCCAGAAGATGGTACGACTGCAGCAAAGGAGGACAAACGTCTTCTTAATGTATTCTAAAATATCTAGCAGCCCAGATCTACTACCATATCCTGTTAGATATGCAGACAAAATTTTCATCTTCAGATTACTGACCTGATCTTAGATCCCGTGATGTCCAGTTCCAAGTGCATTAGGTGGCGATCACCTCCTTTGTTGAGCTTCCGGTTGACAGTGACAGGGGCCAGGAATGGGTTCTTAGCATCAAAAGGCCTGAAAACAGACAGTAATCGTCATCAGAGAGACTCTTCCTTGGCTGCTGTTATTACGCAGTTATTCGTTTTGAACTATGAACAGAGTAATAATACAATAAAATAAATTGAACAGTATGCACAATTAATTTCATGCATCAACAAGTTCTGAATCATTTACTACGCTCACATTTACTACTTTCTGCACCCAATCACCCTGCACAAGAGGATCACATTGTACAGCGCTTGCCAGTCTAGAGCTTCCTGCATTAGGCAATTGTTCTGCCATAATTTCCTATTCCACTGATTATACTGACTGCATGCTACAAGAAGGCACGCATGAGTGAGTCCTCAATAAAGGCGAGTAAGCAGAGCTAAATGGCAAAAAAAAATCTTTGTAGCCTTTTATACAGAGCTTATATTTTTGGAAAATAAAGGGGGGGGGGGTGTTAACTAACTAACTAACGAATTAACTAATTAATTATGTTTTTTTTTTATTTTTATTTATTTATTTTTATTTTTTTTTTACAGCAAACGCTAGATTCACCGCTGACCAGTGCTGCTTTGTGAGGCAATTAGATCTTTGGCTTATCTGAGTAAAGATGTTTGCACTCTCTGAGGTCATGAATGAGTGCACATCTATTACCATTTATTATTATGGCTCTGGTTTTAGATCCATAGAAGGTACCAATATATAAGCAAAGCTCAACTAAGGTGAGGTAAACACATGTTTACTTAACTTTGGTTAACCATTGTTGATGTATTACTACATGTTACATAATGCATTACTTCATTTCGTGCTACCGATAATCAACCCAGAAAGATTACCAAGTGCCAGATCTCCTCACAAGAAATTCCTTGCCTTTGGTTTATATGCAGCTGATAATGCAAAGGATGTTTAGACATGTGACATGTGAAACTATAACTCTTTCTCTTCTGCACTGTGTCAGATTTCACATGAAACAGAAACATTGTGGGAGGCATAAACTAGTGTCAGTCTGCGGGATAATTTTATTAGCTGTTATATTATTTGTAGAATAAGATACTGTAGAGCAACAACATACTCCCCAGGTCTTATTTTACTTCATATGCACAAGACCATATCTCCTGCAGCTGCTGCTTTTACACTGAACAAAGCATCGGCAACAGGCACTGCTGCTAAGGAATGCACATTTGTTTTCTCTGCCTTATTGTTTATTGTTTAGCACTCGGCCGAAGCAGTCTTGTACTTCCTGTTCGCATGCTCGTATAGTGCTCAGCATTATTTAACATGCTATACAGTTGCAGTACCCATGTCTAGTCTTGCTCCTATCTTGGTCTCAGTGTTCTGACTCAATCATGTCTTGGTCTTAAGGTAAGGAGGACTCTTAACGGTTCCCAAGACCAGAAAAGCACAAGGCCTTTTTCCCCCCCTATGAGAGCACAACCGATTAAAGTGAAGTGCATTTCCTAACCAGAAGTAGCTACTTGTGAGGCAAGCTATGCGATGTGAAAGCCTGGAGTGTGATGCCAAAATACATCTGAAACACTGCGTAAAAAGACACAGAGCTATTCTGCATTTATTCTTTTACGCCTATTCTGTTTTTCCTCAAATTCTATTTAACACTGTAGTGCACATGCATCACTGTGCTGACTTTTTGAATTTTTAAAATAGACCAAAAATCTAAATGTCTCAATTGAAGCTGCTATGCAGACGAAACAAATGGGAGGAAAACTGCTCCAAATCTGAACCGTGACTCAGCCTTGACTCTCTCACTTCTCAGGGTCTTGACTACAACACAAGCTGACAGTTTGGAATTTATTGGCTTTTGTTACCGTTTCTGTTTTGTCTACTGTTTTGTGCTACATGTAACACTAAGCTGTGGAGATTCATTCTTAGCACAGAGATGGCAGGAACGATAAAGCTGATGTAACCAGCAGTCAGGATGTGTGCGCAAGTTTGACTAAATTATACTTACGGTTTCTGGTTCTCAAAGCTCTTTAGACGTCCCAGTTCTCCTGTGTAGATCTTATTCATATTCAAGTCTTCATGGACCTTCAGCTCATACTGACGGATGCTAAGAGGGGAAAAAAAGGAGACGTGTGAACTACACGCAGCATTTCTCTGTCTGATATATGGTAAATATGTAAATAGTAAATATGATGGAACTGTGCATGAATGTGTATATTCTAGGTTTAAAACAATACGACAGTTTCGTGACTGTTCATAAAATTAGTTATTCCAAAAAACCCTAGTCATTCGTTAATACACTTATTAATTAATGCTTTACATTTTTACACACTGAAAATTGCATAATTTATTATTTTTAGATGTATTTTTGGATATTTTGGATTTTGTTGGCAACAGCATGACAAGACAAGACACATCAGAAATGCAATTTGCGAGGCATTCAATGCAGGGGCACAATAAGACAGTCCCTAGAAACTACTGTACAGGTTTAGAAAAATATATCATATATTTCTTCCTGTACTGTTGCATATTTCTAAATGAAACAGTATCATCATGGGAGGCAGAAATTAAGATGTAAAAGGATCAAGCCGAATCCTCACAAGTTACTGTGGAGCAACAATATATTGGCAACAGAAATGCTTTAAAACAAGTATGAAAATAAAACCCAAATAACCCCCCCCCACCCCCCAAAAAAATACATAAATTACCATTTAGCCTCTATAAAAACAATAGCACTTTTTTCTTTGAAATATTTGTGCTTTCAACACTTTAAGAGCTTTAAGAAACTTCAGAATGTGGAGTAAAAACAAACAACAACAAAAACAACTGTACAGTTTACAACAGGAAGGCATATGACCATATTCAATTATACTACACTGCACATAAAGATCATGCAGTAAAAACTTAGATTACGGATTGCTGCAGATGATTTGGCAAATAATAATAATAAAAAAAAAAAAAAAAAAAAGTGGTTTGACATCAACAGTCCTGTATCCTAAAAGGCCAGATTTAGGAATTTACACAAACTGGGACTTTAAAGACCTGCAGACATCCTGGGTTCTCCAAAAATCCTGGTGAAAATTCACATTCAGCACATGCCAGTGAAAGGGACAAAGCATGAGAACGAAAGAGAGAGAGTGTACAACGAGATACAGAGGGAAACACCAAGTCTGAATGAAAAGGTGGGAGGGGGAGTTGGGAGTCTCAGGTCAGCCTGCCCTGCACACAGCTGCACTCCATGGTGAATTCATTGTGACTACACAAAACGCTTGAGAGCAAAGAGGTTTGAGGGAGATTCACTTGGAAAAAGCAATGCGGTCTTTTCTTGAATCATAATAGAGTTGAAATATAAAAGAAAAATAAAAGAGTTGTAATACCTGGACTCTTCTCCAGTTGCTTCAACTCCGAAGTGTTCACATACAGCTGGCCAAAACTGCTCTCTCCACGACACAAAGTCCTCCTCAAGGCTACGGAGAAACAGAGAGAAAGAATGAATACAGCTTTAAGATGCACTCACTGGTAGACAACTGCGTAAACACCGCTTGTGTAATCATAGAGAAGAGTGGACTAGAAGGATCAAAAGCTCCTTAGCACAGTGGAACTGGGTTCTCTGGAGTTAGTTCTAGAACTCATCATCGAACCTCACTAATGTCCTGTGGCTGAATGCAATCAATGCAAGCTCACTAACACTTTCTGAAACATGAAAACCCTGCAGAATTAATCTTAAGAAATTGTATTCTGTATCTACTGGTGCATTCATCATAAACAGAAACATCGTATCATTAATAAAGAGTTATGAGACGGGTATTTCAGCACAGAGTTCGGACAACAACAAGCCACCACAGACCACATGTCTGCACTAAAGAGTTATGATGTGTAATAGCACAGGGATTAACATGACTGAACAGTCAGCATTCCTTACTCACTTGCCATCGTCGTCTCCCATGCCAAGATCAAAGATCCTGCTGGCACCCAGTTCCGACAGTCTTTTGTCCACATACTTGCCCATGGCATTGTAATGCTCATATGTCTTGTTGCCAAGTGCAAACACCTATAAAAAGAGAGAGAGAGAGATTTAATTCACTTACGCAATAATGAAGCATTCCGCAACTAGACTTCGAAACACTGTTTCTATGTTAATAAAGCTACTACAGCTGAACTGTCAAACCTAGGGGTCCGCTGGCATAATGCATTAGGCTTATTATATAGTAATGCATCATGGCTAGTGCCATTACCCTCGACTCACACATCAGCCTGTAGCTAGCACACTGGATCTTGGAATTATAAATCAAAGCTTTTGTTTTATGTTTCTATTTTGTTAAGAAACCAGTTTAAATTCACAACTGTGCACTTCTAGGTAAAACTAATTATATTTTATAAACTTCAATCCTTTTATAAACTCAGAACATGAAAACATTTGAAACACAAGGCAACACAAGGCACATTTTCAAAGCAGAACAGCACCAAATTTATTTATTCCGTTAATTCATTGCATTTTATAGTAAATGATAATTGTTTTTAAAAAGGGACGACCAGCACCCTATTCTGACATATTTAACATCCAACAATCACAGTGTTAAATGTACCATCTATAACTACATGCAAATTGTTCATCTTATAATACTGCACGAACACAAAGCTTTAAGGCACATGGGGTGGAGAACTGAAGCCATTTTTTTTTTTTTAAATCTAACCCCAAATTAACTTGGTAAGATGTATCAAGTATGTTTAAGCTAGAAAATGACCCAACCGTGCAGGAATTCATACCCTAGAACAGAAGCTCTCCATCCCTGGTCTAGTAAGTCAGATTTGCAACAGAGCGTTAAGAGCTACATGATTTCACTTCCTATTCAGTGAATGTTTAACAAGGAGTTCTGTAATCCTACAATGAATAAACCCTAATTAGTCTGGTTGTATCAAAATACAGGCTTCTTGCTTATTGGCAAGCCATGTCTACATGTCTAAACGGCGTTTTGAGAGTGTACAGGGCCCACAATTTGCTGCTATGCCCCTGCTAAACGGCAACCTTGACACAAGGTTTTTTTTTTTTTAGAAGAAGATGTCTGGGAACCGGCATACATTGTCCCAAGAAATGTACAACAACAAAACTCAAGAAAACACATTATTATGTTTTATGATTTATGTTTCTATTCTTAAGATTTTGCTTAAACCCCTTGAAAGGCCAGGAATTTAAATGGGATTAGCTTACAAGATGGAAAAACAGGCTTATTGACTTAACAAGTGCTTAGAAAGTAGCTACAGTTAGCAGCAATTATTGATGCCAAATTCAGAAAAACAAAAAATTGGCTATTACAAATCAAGTCAGGGTGACACGATTCTGAGGATCTCAGTTCTGAAAGTTAGATCATGAGGTACCTAGAGATTCCCATGCCAACAGATGTTATAATCAGTGCCACATGCAACGTTCCAAACTTACAAAACAGTCTGTAAGGTTCCATGGTTCCATGAATATTATCAATTATCCCTTTCCAGCAGATGGACAATGCAGAAAAGCACAAGCGGGCAAGAAAAGCAGCCAGGAGGGTCGCACAGTTCTGCCATTCAAGCCCAAGGACTGTTTAAGTTAATTTCTTTGCCGATGAATCAGCAAGAGGCAGCACACAAGCAAGGCCAGCTACCCAACCAAAGCCCTTTGTAGTCCGACTTCAATGAGCACTGCTCATCTCCGGATGCTAATGCATTCTAGCACGCACTTTCATCCGACACGTAATGAGGAGTTGCATCACAGCAGGACAAAAGCAGCAGCTGTTTTATTACATTCATGCTTGCAACACACAGTAACCTTTGTATACACCGGCACTAACGCTCAGAGAACATGATGTGTCATCTGGCAGAAAGCCAACAGTAAGCAAGGGTATGGGACATTACTCATTTTGCCCTTTCACATGCTGCTGGGTCACATGACCATGAAGCATTTGGTCTCATGTCTGTCCATTCATGTATCAGCAAAAGCTATATATCTGCAAAGTCACCAAATATATATATTAAAAAAAACCAAAACACATGATTACTGTCAGACACTAACTGTATATATAGTCATTAAAATAAAATAAAATAAAATAAAAAAAAAAAACAAACGATTACTGTTGCAACTGTTTGTCATTAGGGGTGGAGGGGAAGAAAAAAAACAAAACGATATTGCAAATTTGCATTGCAATAGTTGGGGTTTTAAAAAGTAGTAGCAATGTACTGAAGCCTGTTTTAAGGCAGGAGTCTATTTTAATTACTAATATTCTAAACATATTAATATTAAATCCACTGTCTGACTATTTAAGTACCAAAATGCATTCACCTATTCATCCAACCAATGATAAAGGCTAGGTTCAGGGTGATTCTCTGCAGGAGTCCGATAGCACAGTCGGTAAAACGCAAGCCTCACAGAAACACAGCCATGATACAGCATTATGAGTCCTCAAGATAATTTCAGAATGACATTTGCCAGAATAAATGGAACTGGATAAAAGCTTTTGCGAAATATGTATAAATAATGTCAGTCCAAACCAAAACATCTACCAACTATGTAAATAATGACAGTTTTATCAGGTTATTTGGTTCGCAATTAGGTTTTGCTTCGATACAAAATATTACATGTCACATTTTCCCACAGATTCAATATCAGAAAGAAATCAGTTCCATATATAGATGCAAATATTACAAAGTCCTTACTGCCTTAAATAAAGTTCTCCATGACTCAACTCTTAGTTACCATATTCATCGGTCACCAGTTTTTTTTTTTAAACCACATCCTAGAATTCCATAAGGGTGCTAAACACAACAAATGGCTTCCTGTTAGATTGTCCAAGCTACATGCCAAGTCAGTGAGGCATTATTCAGCGCTGAAGTATGACCTGATGACACCCACGGTGTCACTCCCATGTCACTGTGCACTGGTGTGTTTCAGTGGGAAAACACAAGGTTGCTGAGAATCTCTGGGGGACGAATCCTAAATGGTTTGCCTGTTTACAACATATCGAGTGATTCAGGCTTTCCAAAAGAGAATAAACTGAAAGCTTAGCAACAGGACACAGTGGTGGTTTGAAGCTGAATGTAAAAAGCTACACTTATGTCCAAAAGAATACAGACACCCTTTAAAATTAGAAAAGCTGGTGTAGTCTTCAACTACATTGACTAAGATACATGTAACCAGTACTTTTAATTTGATTAATTTGTACCTTCCATATTATTTTTAGAATAGTAAAATGTTTTATTTGAATCAATGACATTCAGTTGCCAATTCCTATAAAGCCCCCCAATTGAGCTTGCATTGGGCAATGGAGCAGTAGAACTGCATTCTCTAGAGTGATGGAGCTCAATCCAGTACCTGGACTGTTGGGAGGAATTGAAGTTGTCCAGAATTAATCACTCAACATCAGTATCTGAGCACAGTAACGTTACTGCGGCTGAATGCAACCAAATCCACATAGCAATATTCCAACATCTAATGTTAAGCCTTAACCAGAAGAGTAGAGGCTGTTACAGTGGCCTTCAGAAGAGATGTGCAAGTATCATTAAGCAATGTCATGTGGTTTGCTGACACTCAAACATGATAATTTTCTAATCACAGAAAGCTGTACTGTGCAAAGTCACAATAATAAAAACGCAAGATGATGCAATCCAAGAAACTTGCCGTGTAATTAACTCCATTCAGGTCAGCATCGCCCTCCTGTAACCAGTCATAGAAGTCCTGGGCGTTATCTGTAGGGTCTCCTTCTCCGTAAGTGGCCATGCAGAAAATGGCCAAGGAGTTGTCGATCTCTTTCAAGCGAGAAAGTTCACTCTAAAAACATCATAAAAGGGCAAACATAAAATTAATCTGTACATTCTTGATAACACGTATATCATACATCACCAGGGAAACAGTATATGAACAAGACCAAATCTGACCTGGATGTGTTTTTTATCATCGAGATAAAAAGTCATATTTAAGGCAATTTAACAAAATATAAGGCGAGAGGTGTAACAGGTTCTCTTTTAGTTACCAGTTAATAACTGCTTTAGAAAGAAAAAATTAACCAGACTTCATGGATCTCCCTTTTTATACGCTGTCACTACTGATTAAGCAGTCAAATTACACACAAGCAAACTAATTTAAATAGGAACCGTCAGATGTTTACTAAGTGTACACATACAGACATCAATCATTGTGGTTTGAAATGATATATAAAGTAAAACGTAGTTACTGGACTAAATGGGTACCAAAAAATCCCGTTACTGAATGCGTGTTTACTGAAGGCTGTAGTGTGGTATTACCATGTCATATTCCTCTGGATCTGCTGCCATGCCTTTCATGCCATAGCGTTGGGCATCTTTAGAGAGCCTGTTAGCAAACTCTTCAGCGGTTCCTGTTTGTGAGCCGTAGAACACCACAATGTTCTTGCCCTGGAGAAGGTAAAAAGGGAAAAAACAAGGGTTACTGTTTATTATAGCCTAACCTAAAAATATCCGGCCCGTGGCCTTTAGAATATAGCCAGGGTAATTCTCTTTATGGAGTTCTTTTCATGCTAAGCAGAAATGGTAAGTTCATGAACCACAAACCCACAAACAGTTTCAGATAATATACTTGCTAAGTCTTACACGTGGTACACATTTTATACCGTTTGGTGAAGTTACAGACAACTTCCCATGAGTTTTGTTTACTCGTTTCTGCAGGCCATGTGCAAACCAAATACTCTGGATTTTACTATCAAACCCACCATTACTGGAACACCTGGGGGGAAATTTACAAAGCAAGATTTTTTTTAGGAAGCTTGATAACTAAAGCTAAAAGCTGCCAATTACCCAATAGAATAGAAAGAATAGAGAGAAAAAGAAAGACAGACAGGGAGAGAGAGACAGAGAGAGAATAAGAAAGAGAGACAGAGAGAGAATAAGAAAGAGAGAAAGAGAGAAATGGAGACAGACAGACAGACAGACAGACAGACAGACAGAGAGAGAGAGAGACAGACAGACAGACAGAGAGAGAATAAGAGAGACAGACAGAGACAGAGACAGAGAGAGAGAGAGAGAGAGAGAGAGAGAGAGAGAGAGAGAGAGAGAGAGAGAGAGAGAGAGAGAGAGAGAGAGAGAGAGAGAGAGAGAGAGAGAGAGAGAGAGAGATTTGCATTCTAGGCTTCTTCTACACAAATAAAGCACTATAAGTATGTATGCTTACCGTTTTCTTCATCTTTTCAATAAAACTGGTCTCCCTGGCAGCCGGAGCTCTACAAGAAAAGATACGCACATTAGTAAAGACATAAATTTTAAATGATTACAACGATGTACATTTTACAAAAGATATTAAACAGCCCAAACCGGAGGCTCAAGAGCACTAAAACTCTTATCTCCAAGATTTTAGAGAATTTCTTGTAAACATACAGCAAGGCACAGATTACTGAGCTAATTATGTGAGCATTATCAGCACAACTGTGTTTGAATATAGAACAGACAGAATATAGGCCTGAAATTGTAACTATATTACGGTAGCTTACTTTATCAATAACAAGCATTAAGAGAGAAATCTGACCCAACATCAAGCTGTGAACAAGAGGAATTCATCCAATCAGAAGCAACCAAACACCTACATGCCCTGACATCATATCCAAAACTAAATGGCAGTCTGACTCACCATGTTTAGTGATAAGAAACCAGAACCAGAAAAAGAGGTTAATTAAAGTCAAATGTCAAAAATATTCAGTCCAATTGTTTTACGTCCTAATTTTATTTAATTTTTTTTGCATTAGACAACTATCCCACCATTCATTCAGTTCTCAGTGGTCTTACACGCATGACGAGAACATTTCTGATTCATATGAGAGACTCGCCATTCCCCCATCGCTAGTTTAAGGCTAATATTAAAACATTAATAATGTTTATAACTGAATAATTACAGTCATACTGTGAGGAGACTGGAGGAGTAAAGACTAGATTGTGTGGAGACATCCCACAAGGCAAGACCAGCCTGTAATCTGGACAACTTTTGTGACTGTCGACCAGCCTGTAAAATATCATAATGACATCACACTCAACAGGGAAGGGAGGCGAAGAGAAAAAATAAAAAATAAATAAAATAAAAAAAGCTGCAAGCTCATTTCACATGCAACATAACTAGGAATGCTTGATTACAATGCAGTGGAAGCATTGCTAAACAAAATATATTGATGGAACAGTGGCCTTTTACAGAGACCAAACACATGTAACTGTCCACAGCGGAAGACAAAAAGCCCAGAGAAAGGACAAAACTGTAAGAGACCTTAAAAGTGCAAAACGGCTCTCGGCACACTGTCAACAGCTGCAAAAGGATCTGAATAAAAGTAATTTAGCATGTTCAAACAAAACTTTTTGGAAGTAAATAGCAGTAAACAAAAAACAAATTAATATAAAAATACTAGCCCTGTATTAGAACTGTAAAGAGAACGATTTGGCTGTACAACATGATATCAGAAATGTTCTAAAATTAAAGAAATGTCATTTCTTTAAAATAAATCATAAATCATTTTTACATGACCATTTTCCAAAGTCTCTCTGCCGTAGAATTATAGAGGCTATTTTAAGTATAAGCCTTTAAGGCGAAAGGGCATTTAAGGTGAAGATTAACAAAGTAAACAATCTTTACAAAAGCAATGAATTAAAAATGGAACATTTTGTTGATTATCTTTCACATGTACAAGGTACAGACTGGGGAGTGAATGGTACACTTCCATTTGACCAATGTTTACATACTACTTTAAAAAATAAATAAATAAATAAATAAATAAAAGACTAATTTTGTTAGTCATTGATATGGCACCTGTAAAAGGACTGTGCCAATCTTTTTGGGACTCCATGCGCATCAAATAAATCTGTAATAAATTAAAGTCTTTCAACCGTGTGTGATGTACAACAGCATAATTCAGGATGATTAACAAGACCGATCTATGCTAACAACTCTATCATGCCTGGTGGAAAAGTTGTGCAAAACTGAGGGAGCCCTGGCAAATCATTAAACACTGGACAGATAGGAAGGAGCTTGGAGAAACAAAGCACAGCTCTGCAGATCATCTATCAAGTTCTCGGTGTTTGTCCAAAGTGATAGCAGCTTGCGAGGAGGAACTGTCATTAGTTTGCATAGCAGCCCAGCTCTGGTTTCTTATGAACTTTGGAATACGTTCATTGGTAACGCCAACACTTGGCTGTGAAGAGGTTTGTAAAGTTAAGCTCCATTTGTACAGTTGGAATAATGTTGATGTTGATTGAACAGCTATAAGCATCCAACAGCCCATGACTGCATGTTCTGCCTGCATAATCTTTTCACTGGAAGGTTTATTAACTACATAAATAATAGGCTAACAATACTGCGCTTCACTGTGTATTGTCAAGTACTTAGTTCATATTTATATACTTATATTTACTTTAATTTAGAGCATAATTAAACCTGTTTTATTGGATTTTAAGTGCATGACAGGACTTGCACCCAGTTTGTTAAAAGTGTTATGCGTGATGCTCCACATTGGTCTTAATTAAGTCCCTTATACATTAGATTATTATTATATTGTAACACGCAATGTATTGTGAAAAAGAAAAAAAAAGCACACCACATTCCTGCATGCAAATATATGCAAAAAATCACTGACTAAGCCAACTCTTTTGAGCCTAGAGACTTCCATTCATGACTACACAGAAATGCACATCAGAAAGACCACTGGGAAGCAAAGGGTAGGGTAGTTACCCACCTGTCTGCAGCGGCCAGTCGGTCCTCTGGAAGAGAGAACACGCAACCCATAGCCTCAGAGTAGCAGGAAAACAGCAAAATCACCACAACGGGATACAATCGTCCAACAGCCACACATCCACAAGAGGAAAGAAGGGCAGCCACGCATCACTACATGATTTGCATGGCATGCATTAATTTCTTCCTCATGGCTAATGAATCCTCATGAAAGCGAAAATTTCCCAAAGAACAGACCCAGTTGAGGCTGAATCCTGTGGAAAACTTCTCCAAACAGCGCTAATGTTAGTCAGAGATCGGAGATGGTTCCCTAGGATAAGCAGGCTTGCCAAAATCTTATCCCAGTATCCGGAAACATGGAAGACGTCAGGACAGAAATCCAGAGGTGAATAGCCAAGGCTGGGGAGTGAGCAGCATCAGAGCATACTGTTCAGAAATCATGCCCTGCGTCACTGAGGAGTGTGACGAAAGGAGCAGGCTGCGTGCTTGCTACTCACTCCCTCGCTCACCATCCACAGGCGCCAGCAACATCTGGCAACCACAAAGTCTGTTATGGTGGGAAAGAAACCTAGACCGCTTAATGAAACATCCCATAAAAAACCAGCATGCTGGCGCACACCAGCCCTCAAATAAACACTGACTCAAAATCAAAACCAAACGGGGACCTCACCAGATCCAGCCCCCTTTTCCAGCGTTTGAGTCGCATGGAAGGAAGCACACAAAGAAAAGCACAATGTCTGCAGTTCTGTAACCCTGGCAACTGTTGTAAGAATGACAATGCTGCTGCATTTGTGAGGAGAAGAATGACTGAATGCCCCCTTTGCGCTTGGACGCCCGCCCCTTACTCAACATTAACCCGCGCTGCCCATTGGAGCACCGGAGGGACGGAGGGACTCGGACTGCCATGGCAACCTCATCTGTCATAAGAGGACTCTCCAGTGACAAGCCAGGCCCTGCGCCATTCAGGGAAGCGGCAAGAGCAAATTAGAGATGGTCTCGGCTGGAGAAAGGAAGGAGTGAGAAAAAACAGAAAGCGAAACAGAATGGAGGGCTTGTCTCTCCGCTCAACTTTCCACCTTGAGAGAAAGCGCTGGCTGGCCTTTTACTCTCACGCTCTCCAGGGAACGTTAAAAAAACAAGGTTTTGGGACACAAAAACTAAAGGGGGGGTCCGGAGGCTCAAAACAAGATGCACTCTCTTTCATGAGGAACAAGAACGGAAACAGTATGGGGGCAGGGACTGAACCCAGGCACGAACAAGAGTTTTCACTAGTTCCATTCCTCAGAGACCCCAAGAGAATATGTGGTTTTACTTTCCTGCATAGCCTTCACTGCAGTCCAACAAAGATCCTCCCTCCCCAGTAAAGAGAGGAAACGAGAGAAGAAAGGGAAAAAAAAAAAGTCTCGTCTTAGGGCCGATCATGTTCTCCGAGGCGGGTCATGTCTGCGTGCGTTTTCACATGTGCTCAATGGTCTCGCATTAAGCATAAGAAAGAGAGAGAACTGGCCTTTAAACAGGGTTCCCATTCATGTTAGCCTTGGGGTGGGTTGAGAGGATTTTAAAGCAACTGGTTATGTCAGAAAACTTAAGCACTGACCAAGAAGTCGTGCGTATTAAGCTTTGTTAAAGGACCCACACTGTCTACAAAGCATAGCATCGACTTACAGCCTCATAAACCATGCTAAAACAACAAGTCATTCCAAGATCACGGGATTTGTGACGTCACAAAAAACACCACAACGTCCATAGCAGTCCAACTCTGCCCACTCAAACTGTTAGCTGCAGTGTTTCAGCCCATAACGCTTTTTGTATGCAGCACAATCAATCAATACAGGGCTCATTTGCATACACCAATTCTAAGACACAGCAAAAGCCCATTTCATTTTATAATTTTCAGGTTATGTAACAATAATTTAATCACTATCCTTGATCCAAAAATCTAGTACACAACCATCTTAGGTGGACCATTAAGTAAATTTAGGGGGAATTGTAAGACATGAGCCCTGTAACTGTAATTACAGTGTTGACCTTTAAAGCACTGAAACAAAGGCTGCAGAGTGTATGGGTGTGCAAACGACTGCAAACACATTAACCTAATCAAAAAACTCAACCAATGTTGGAAAAAACAATGCAGACCACTATATACTGCGTGTGTACTGTGTACTTTACATGTGTTGCTCAAAAGTTGAAGCATTGCAATTCATCGGATCTAGTTACATTTATCACAAAATGATATTTAATCTATATCACGCAGTTCTGTCAGGCGAGCTTGCAAGGGTTTATGCACCTCCTCCTATTGCACTGATAGGATCAAAAACGCACCAAAGCACCAAACCAAAGAAAAACAACTTGTCAGCCATCTGCAAAAAACTGCTCGAGATAAACAGATTGTGCTTCATGTAAGCATGTGTATAAGTGCTCAGTCAAGCATTCGCAGTACTGCATTATTAAAAAAAAACAACTAAAAATCAGATTTGACAAAAAACATACATAAAAAACACCAGTAGTGATGCATGTTAAACAAGAGACAGCAGTGCAACAGTTTCTCATGTTTGACCAAGTAAAATTTACATTTTTCTAACGGATATTTCTCTGCATAAATCATAAAATCTACCAAATCATCCACAGAAGAGAGAAGGCAAACGATTAACAGATATTTTAAAGTGATGTTACTGTATTTTGCATTTTAAAATAACTCAATTAACAGATCAGTTATACTGGACCAGTAGTACATATTAAAAAAAATCCTTCATCCTTAAATTGCTGTTTCACACTCAAGATGACCCGCTGCCAATCTGAAATACTGAATGACAGTCTGACATGACACTGTTGAAGTCTAAGGTGGTGTTGATGTGGTGTTATAGGGCAGGCATCGTAATAGTCTGTGTGCGTGTAGGTCTGCCTCATACAGCCGTCGCTCAATGGTGCTGGTACTAACAGGATGACTCATGCAGGGCACCACTGCTCGCTGAATATCTGCAGTTGGGTCAGTCAGGAACAGCGATAAGGGTCAACCTTAATTGCGTCACATCTGCAGCAAAACGTGAAACCCACCAAGTTTCATTCTTGTTGGTTGATTCTGATTCCTTCTGGGTGCAACTAATGTTTTGATGATGAATGCAAAAAAAAAAAAAAAACAAATTTTCAGCGCCACCATTTCACACAACCAGACTGCAAGGTGAATACTTACATAATCTCTTTAGCAATCAGATATTTCCTCATTGAGAATGGCAGTGCAGTCTTTTATAAGGTAAGCCTTTTAAAACAGGCTTGGGAATGGGCTGTATAGGGTTACCATTGCTAAAAACTTTGCTAAGTGGCATGCTATCGCTATAGGACACACCCCAGGAGATTAACTGTGAACTTTATAATCACCTCCAAATGGGAGTGGAGGACTACAATCAGTGAAAAGAAAGGTATGAGGTAGAATGTTCATGTTTGTGCAAAGGTGAGATGCATTAACACTAGTCGATGCACTACAGTTAGTAGTACAGCAACGATTTTGCTCAGCAATATTGATTTTTGGTGTTGAGGGGGAACAAATCAATAGTCTAGTCAGAAGATTCTGACAATCAGCCTACTAGAAACTATTTCTCAATGTCCTTCAGTGCACTTGGAAAATTATAAACCAGTTCACATTTAAAAAAGAAACTAGTAAATAACGGGTCACCAAGTTTTATTAACCCACTATAATATACAAACAGAATATGTTTAAGTAAGTTATGTTCAAATATAATAATAATTAAAAAATTGAATATAAAAGTGAATATAAAAAATAATTGCTGACATTGCTGCCTAAATTAATTCTAAATAAGTTTATTATGTTCATCACTTGATAAGTACAATATGTTCTATTGTGAGTACAATATAGGTCTAAGAGATTTGCAAATCATTGCGTTCTGTTTTTATTTACATTTAGGGTTGTAAAATAAAAGCAAATTAAATTGCATTTGCGTAAAAAAATTTATTAAAATAAGGGTGTTTAATTTACCTGGCTCTTCTCCTTTTATACCACGATGTTTCATATCAGTTGGTGCATTATTTGATACGTAAAAAATAATCTAGAAATTTGTAAATTTGTAACAAATTACCATTTTTATCAAGAAAACACAAATATACTTTGTTTTAGTGTTTTATTTATTTATTTATTTTTAATTGTTCCTCCAATGAAACAGATTACTAATTAGTGTTTGCATAGGAATTTGAATGCATGTGAAAGACCACAGAGCATCCAAAAATAAAGGCAGCATGAAACACAGTGGCACAAAGAAAGCTCTAATTCCACATGGTAATAGCTTTACTACGCAGATGTTGATGTGCATGTACATCAACGACTCTGGGGGCAGATTTTAGTCAGTTAGGTGGTCTCAGATTTGTTTAATAGGGTCAAGCAACGTAAACACTTAAAAGTTGTCAGCAATGTGATGCAGATAGCTGTGCTTCCCAGAAAACTTGCAGCCTCAGGAAAGACTTCACAGCGTCACATGTTATTGAGGTTTAATTTAGGTACTTACGGAGTTTCAAGTTTCTTAAATTCGGGGATGGCCTCGGCCTTCTTGCGGAATATGACCCAGTAAACGATTAGGCCCACAATGAGGGAGAAGAGAAAGATGTCTAGGTTACTGAGGAGAGGCTCTGCTTCTTCCAATAGCTCAGGCCCTGTTGAGGCCTCAGTCTGTGAGTCGGCCATGTCTGTAAGGAGCTCTGAAAGTACAAAAGAGTTCTGTTGTTAACAACAAAAATACATCCAGAAAGTCCTTCAAATGTGTGAATTCAGTCACCTATTGCTGATAACAGTGTTCAGGTACACACACACACACACCAATAGAGTGGGTAACTTTACTGATGCTAATTTTAATGTAATTTGGTGATTAGGTGATATCACTACCTCCCAGATACAGCTGCATGACAATCGAGTCGCATCACAAACAAAGGACCTTTGAACGCGCAGTGAAAACCTGTCCGTGGCTAGCCAGAAGCTATGCATCTCTAACTGAAGATTTTAGATTAGCCTGCTACTGCAGCACTTATTCGCACATGCGAACATTAATATACAGAACATTTATAATATATTCTTAATAACACTAATATGTTTGTATATGATGTTTCCACTAGAGGATTCTTCATGGCCCACAGGTTGAGAAACCACGATCTAGATCACGTTTTAATTACTACCCAGCATATTTATGCACCACTCTATTCCACAACTTGAGACAATCTTTTCAATCAGAAATATTTGGAACAATTGCATTACTCAAAACCTCACAGACCTTCATTGTGTTGGGGGGACATTACATTCCTGACAAGATTCTTGTGACTATGAGTGAATAAATGTATTTAACAATCCTACAGCCAACAAGGCCCCTGTTCATAAATTAACTATTCTGACAAAGCCTCTGAAGATGGATTCAGAGGAGAAGGCCGCTGACCCTTGGAGCAAACATGTGACAGGTTGACAACGGAAACTGCTGAGCAACATTTGCGTGAATGTGTGAATCACCATGAAGTGACAGAAGAAGAGAAACAACCAAGAGAGCACAATACGTGAAGCGAACGCTTCCTAGACTCTTAAGCGGTTTCAGCAGTCCACACATATCAACGTGCCTAAACAACATCCATTTTGCAGGAACACCAAGTAAAGGCTCACTGACCTTACTACAAATACTGAATTTTTTAATTTTATTATTATTTTTTTTTTTTGCACCCATCATTTGAAAATTACTGAAGAAATGTCAAAAAGAAAAACTAACTAACTTTACTGTTCACAGACAAGAGGATTTATTTACATCTCTGATATGGTAATGCTAGCTCACAAAAAAATCTGGCAAGTTCACTTCAGGAACAATAATCTATAGCTATAGAATCTGTAGAAAACAAGAACAAATGTGTTTCTCTTCAGTGTGCTCCCGTATACGTATATATAAAAGCAGAGCAAACGCCTGTTTCAGATATCTCTGGGAACATAATGCAGCTCTCTGTTCAGCCAGTAAAGATAAAATACAAAAAATTCTATAGATTGGCTAAATAAAAGAGTGCAGGGGTGCACAATACCGATAATGATACAACAATGATCGATAAAGTAATTGGATATCAATATGAAAGGTGGCTAGATGTGACAATTACAGACATCTGATAGAAATCTAACTAACTAACCATCTTTGAGCAAATAGAAAATACAAAATTATAAAAGCACGACTCAATATTGTGCAAAACAAACAGAAATGAAATACCAACAGCTACTTGCACCAGAACTGCAAGTACATTGCATGTGAACTGAAAGACAAACACGAATAAACAACAACAAACAAATATTTACTTTCCATATAAGGACAAAAGAACTAAGATATGTAGTGACATTTACTGCCTTGCACATTTGAAACCAGTACTACTGTAGTTCAGGATGGAGGACTGTCTGAGCTGATCACATGTGCAGTTGGTAATTGGCCACTTAGCTGAATTACTCGTCCCCCACTTGGGAGAACATGGTTCAATCCAAGCACAAAGAGGCCCTCATTATGCTTCTCACGGTTTGCAGTAGATAGATAGATATGACATCTACACCACCTGGGTAAGCACCCTGCACTATAGTCATGCTCTGTAGTACAATTTTGGTCTAAAACTTATTGAAATCTTTTTTTGGTTGAGGGATACACAGAAGACTTTGAGGCAAAATAGATTTCACACACTTTTACCAATACAAAAACTCAGAGACATATGGGTTCCCGGCAAAAGAGGTAAGATAGACTCTCAGATTTAGGATTACTGGTGGTTTCGGCTAGTGGCGATATTTGTGTTGTACAGGTGAGGACCCTAGGTCCCCAACAATATCAATTTAACGAAATCTGATTTGCTACAATCACCCATTTCACATGAAACCACTCTGAATAAGTTTTTGAGGAATCAGTGAAACTGCCCTTTAACCTTAGCTTATTGCCCACATTATTGCACATTTGAAACCAGTACTACTGTAGTTCAGGATGGAGGACTGTTTGAGCTGATCACATGTGCAGTTCGTAATTGGCCATTTAGCTGAATTACTCGTCCCCCACTCGGGAGAACATGGTTTAATCCAAGCACAAAGAGGCCCTCATTATGCTTCTCACAGTTTGCACTAGGATAGGTATGACATCTACCCCACCTGGTTAAGCACCCTGCACTATAGTCCTCTGGCAAAACTCCTTACACTAACTTCGCCTACCTGTGCAAATGCAAACTGTAGATGCCATAAACATAAACGTCTCCCTGGTGCTATATGTATGAGGTAATTTCATCCGTCCTGTCAGGTCTTTACAGCTCTGTGTATTTAGCACACAAACTCATATTGTGATGGCGAAATTTGTTTTTATTAATTGGGAAGCTCTTTTAGACAAGCCAAAAAGAGTAAACAGAGTAAAGACAAAATATCTAAATATTAAAAACTTTAATTCTGTGGATGTACTTAGTTAGTTAGTTGGTGTGCATTTCTTATACAACCGTAGCTAAAATAATTCAGTTTAGTTAATACTACTGAAAATCTAAAAAGTAATCTTCCAAGTCGATTTTTGGTTTAATTCAGTTTTCTGTTCAGTTTAACCGGCCTGCTTCTCCAAAAGACTCCAACGCTGAAAATGTTGCCTGGGGGTCATTCTTGGTAAACTGTGCTGTGCTACTACCAGCAAAAATGTCAGAATATAATATTGAAACTGCTGCTGTTGTCAATAAGACGTCATCTGCTGACAAAACGTTTGTCTTTTCTGCTTCAAACCAGACCAGCAGCAACATTTGGGAAGATTAAGAACACAGTGGGATTGCTGTACTAACAAGAATTTTCTGGTCACTGAAAACTCTACTTCCTTTTTCTTCCCCTTCTGAAACGTCAGCATAGAGATTCTACGGAAGTCTTACGCAAGGGCTAGAGTCTTGTTTCTGTCATTTGATTCAGCTTAGTCATGGTCTTAAAACTGTTTTCAGCAGAGCTACAAGATTTCAGTCCTTCTTGTTTCATTTTTAACATATGTTTTAGTGTATGCATGACTGTGCATGTTTTAGGCATCTGACAAATATTAGTAAAACGTTTGGTTATTAATCAAGACAGAAAATGTTTATATGCTCAGAAAAATTATACAATTAATATTGAAATTTATTCAAAAAAAGTTAGTATACAATAAGTAGTGCCCATATGTAAGTAAATAAGTGTAATTAGTCATTTCCCAACCATCAAAGGCCAAGTCTTCACTGTGAACAGTCAGGGGAAGCAACTGGGATGGAATATATCTATGCAATGACTGGAGGCATCCAGGAGAAAACTGGAAGCAAAACTTTTTTTTAACTGGTGCACAAATTATCAACTTTTGTTTTATTTATTTATTTAAATCATTAGTTTTTAGTGTGATTATTTGCACGTATTTAAATGACATATGGTGATTTTAAAAGCAAACAGACTCTTATTGTCAAGGTAAATGGCTATAAATAAATGTGTGCATGTGCCCAAGTACTATATTTGGCTATTAGAATTTCATTAATTTGCGATTATAATGAATAAAAACAGCAACACTTTAGAACCTGATAGAACATCTCACAAATACAATATACATTTTGCCTGTAAATTTGCTTTCTGTCTGAAAGCATCTTTGAAGTATCAAAAGGACAAAATGGATAAAAAAAAATAGCACGTCAAGCGTGTATGACATTATTCTAGAGTAGCAGCACACAATGAGTTAATTAACTTGATGTCACTTATTGGATTCTAGCAATATCACCCAGTCCTCATTCTCTGTGATGGATAATGTGAACCAGGACAGCCTTAATCTGTGTCAGTGTTTCAGGCAAATTCCTTTAGTTCATTACAGCCTCAGCTATAAAACATTACAGCTCGCAAAACTGCTCTGTGGTGAGTTATTCCTGATCACCTTGCCAACTATTCTGTAGAGTCATTATCCTGTGGGATACCCTGTGCTGCTCCCTAGCGTCAAAACGAACAGTTTTTCAAGCCAGAATAAAAGCAGCATGTTGAAACATGTACAGGCAGCTCCTTGATGAGTGAACTAAGGACCCATATTCATTTCAATGACATGATATGGTCCTGAGGTGGCCATGAAACCGAGCCAACACGTAACTGGTCCAGCTCAACAAGTGCCAGAGGAATGTGTCTAGCCAGCAATTAGCACTTAGTATAAGAGTTATTCAGTGCCCTGATAAGACAACAGCTACTACAGGTTAGGTGAAAACTATCCCAGCAATAAATTATTTCTTAACTTGCAGAAAGACAAACAGCCCAATAACACCACACTGGGATTAATGGAAGATATAAATATAATAGAAAAGAACCTGCAGGTTTGGGACTTTATCTGTCATATACACATCTACAGTATCTAAAATACATTCAAAAAGGCATTCAAAGTGGTTTGGTGTGAAAAGCAAGAAATTCTGGTGGAACTTACCAAGTCAGATATGTTCACAGTGGTGGTGATAGGAACCAGACGGCCACCTCTAAAAGCTCCCTGAAAGACAGTTCATACAAGGAATGGTTATGAATACGGTGCCTGATGTCTGTGTAGCACAATTTTGGTCTAAAACGTATTGAAATCTTTTTATGGCTGAGGGATACACTCAAGGCTTTATGAGGCAAAATAGATTTCACACTATTTTACCAATACACACACTCAAAAACTCAGAGACATGCGGGTTCCCGGCGAAAGAGGTAAGATAGGCTCTCAGGTGTAGGATTACTGGTGGTTTCAGGTAGTGGCGATATTTGTGTCGTACAGGTGAGGACCCCAGGTCCCCAACAACATCAATTTAACGAAATCTGATTCGCTACAATCACCCATTTCACATGAAACCACTCTGAATAAGTTACACAGAAATTTTGAGAAATCAGTGAAACTGCCCTTTAACCTTTGCTTATTGCCCACAGGGCAAAACTATCGCCATGCGATATGCACATCTGTAGGAGGCTCAAGCAATCACCTAGATATATAACTACCGTGAACCTATATATAAAGATAATGGCTTATAGGACAGCTAACCTAACTATACCTATGAACGCCATAGAAACCCCATGGGTTCGTTATTGCTCAACAACCATTCTTCAGTAGCATAAGTTACTCGGAGAATGTTCTGGTGATCATTAGTTCTGTGTTCTAGATAAGTAAACATGCACAGCTACCACATCTCGAGCAGATAACCTCGCTGAATCACTGACAACCCACTTCCAGTCAGAGAGGAACCGTGAACTGTAATAACCAAGGTTTTTGAGAGAAGCTCAATGTGAATGAGTGAGATAGCTAAGCTAGCTTACCGGTGAATGCGATTCAGTCACTGCTGCACATATTCGGACTTTACGCCGGCTGTTTTACTACTTTATACACACTGGAAATAGAAATAAATACTAGCGACAAATTAGCTAGCTAGCGGTAGCTAACTTCACATAACCGACCGAACAAGCAAACTAATGTTGGCTCGCGAGCTCGACACTCGGAGGGCCGGAATAAAAAACAGTTCAACCGAGGATTTCTGAGGGGAATGACATCAAGCAGCACGGCACACAAATACATAAAACTTATACTGAGGCAAACTGTGGTTTCATATGTCGCTCATATTCCAACAAAAAGTCGTAAAGTAGATCTAAACCTTAGATAACTCACCTTCCCTCTGCCCTGGCTCTGACAAGTGAGCTACACGATGTGGAAGCCTTACGTCACGCCTGACTCCACATACAACACAAGGTCAAACCATTCTGCTGGAAAAGCGGGGGGAGGCGGTTTTCTTTATCACAGCACTGCGTACCGTATACAACCAACTGAATGGAAGGAATATATGTAAACGTTTTTAAAACTCACGAATATTAGTCGACTGTGTCGTTTTCCGTGTTTAGAATTATTTTTGTATCTGTAAACTCTCGCTTTGGTTCTACTGTGGATGAATCCACCTTTTTGTAAGGTCCTCAGCCTGCCCAGATTGGTTTTGTCCGTGCAAGCACGTGAAATAAAACTCAAAGTACAGCGGGCAAGAGGTCAGGGTTATGTAATCTCTTATGCATAACAGTCTATCTTCATGGCCCTGAATCTTAGCCCCCCTCATCTCACACTAAATGAGAAGTCTCTGTAAAAAAAATAGACTTTTTCACACCACAGAGAGTAAGAAATATTTGACGTCTACTAGAATAGATTCACATGCTTCAGTTTTTTTTTCTCAAAACACATCTTTTTTTCCATACTGCATATCTGTATTCACCCTCTGCATGAAATAGTCTTTTAGAACCTCTGTGTCTTTAAGCCCCGCCTCCTGATGGTCCCAATCTATTCTCATTAGTCAGCCACCACTGATACAAGTTCCGCCCCCACCCTGCTGTGGCTATTCTTACAATGGCATCAGTGCTGCTGTATAAGCTTGAGCCAGAATCTGATCCTGAATGTCAAATAGAACAAATTGGAAGAGCTTGGCCCACCTTCACAAGCTAGACTGGAGCTGGAGCTTTTTTAGCTCTCTGTACATGTGGAGAGGGCATGCTATGAATCTTTTACAAGATGATGTCACAGAGTAACACAGAAAAGCGCTGAAAAAAAAGACATGACAGACAGTTAAGAAAAAATGGGTTCTGTAAGGGGAGTTTCTCCCTCTGGGCTTTGTGTCCTTGCGGATCGCTTATATGTGCAAAATGCTCCATTACACAATAAGGAAAAGGGAAAACCCAGAAAAGCATTTAATTACCAGCTCTAAATTATGCTGTGTTAAATAAGCAGAATCAGATGCTGGTGTAAGCGAAGCTCTTGTGAAAAGAGAAACAGGAGAACATGCAGATTTTTCTTTTCAAAGGACTGAAAATGAATCCAGGACTACAGTAATGGTGTTCTCAGTACCTCCCGCTCTTGAGTTTATCCCTCTCATGTGAAATAAGCTAAACCTTCATTATATCACTATAAATCAAATCAAATCAAATCAAATCACTTTTATTGTCACATCACATTTTCACAGGCGTGAAGGTGAGTGAAAAACTTAGGTGCGTAGTCCCTTACAGTACTTAAATACAAACATATACAGTACTTCAATACAAACATATAAATTAGACAATAAATATATACAATACTAAGCACTAAAATCTCTGTTTACATAATTTAAAGTTATGAATAAAAGTTATGAATAAAAACTATGATATATGCAGATGTACACATTACCATATAGCACTATGGTAAGGCTGAGGTAGATGAGAGATGCAGGGTATACACAGGGCATAGAATATTATATTATATATGTATATACATACACTACAGATATGCAGTGTGGATGGAAGATAACAGTAGGTCAGTCTATATGTGCAAGTGTAAATATGCTAATGTAAAGTGCAGAGTGATGACTGTCGATGGAGATCATCGTTTAGATGGTTTTGGTGAGATGTGCAGCTACTTAGACATGTGTAATTCTGAAGCATACCTATATCACCAGCTCTGGTGTTGTCTTGGTTCAATCTACAAGGAGCACAACCTACTTATTCACTCATTCAGCACCTCAGTACAGTTTTGATCGGTTTGTGAGGAAACGTGTGACTAATATTACAGAGTTTGTGTGGAAAGGGAATATGATATAATATCAATAATGGTGTGCATGCTGTTGCAAGTCACAATGTAAGGCCTGAAATAAGCATTTAAAGGAACGCTTATCTTAAACCAACAGTTCTGTTATTTTGATGGTACACTGACTTTCAGAGAGTAGCGTCTCGCTCACTCTGCCACACCGGAGTGAACATCCCTGCTACAGTTATTTATATAAGACTGTAACCTTATCTGTGTTATCCCTGTCTCAAGCCCAGTCCTGTTTCAGGATAGCATGCAAAGAAATAAAGTCATCTCACTGCTGAAAGGTCGTTTTGGTCAGTTGTTGTTGAATAAGCCATAAGGCTTTGGACTTCCTGTGAGAACACTTCCAGCTTGTAAGTCGAGATTTCTGTACTGGTGTTGTCTTTGCTGGTGTTGTGCTGGATTTTGACCCTGCAGAATCTTACTCCACTTTGTGTGCAGGCGTGTCTCGCAGGCATATGGACACTCCCGAGTACAGTACAGTGGTGTACAGTAACTCAGTAAATGTAATTTGTTACTGTACTTAAGTAGCTTTTTGGTTTGTCCTGTACTGTATTTAATTCGGAGAGACTTCTTACCTTAACTCCACTACAATTCAAAGTCTAATATCTTTACTCCACTACATTATGGTCAAATCTGTCCTTCTGTTTGGTTTATGTGAGCATAAAAACGGAACACATCAAAACAAATGAAGTGAGCCCACCAATCAGGGTAAAGGGGGTCCTTTGTTGTGAGCTTGTTTTGAACTGTTGGACAGAGCTTGGTTCGAGCTAACCTGTTCTCCTTCAGTGTTCTGTGCTGATGGTGATGTGAATAGACGTCAGTGTCAGACTAATGAATGAGCTTCTATTAAAGACTGGTGGACTGAGAGACACTAGAGTCTCTTCACCTACACTGAGCTGATGAAGAGTCCAGAAATGATAATAGGACATTAGAGCCGTAATAAACCATGCTCCTGTTACTCTCCATACTTAAGTACATCTGAAAGCAAATACTTTAGTCCTTTAACTGAAGTGGAGGTCTAAAAGGAGAGACAGCTGCATCTCATTGTTGACACTGTATTGAGTTGGTGGTGGGTGTAGCTCAGCAGATAACACCACTACCTGTTAGGGAGCCACCACCACACGTGGGAGAATGGAGTTCGAATCCTGGTCTGGGTGACTATGCTGCGCTACACCAATAAGAGTCCTTGGGCAAGGCTCTCAACACTGCACTGGCCCACCTGTTGTGTGATTAACCATGTAAGTCGCTCTGGATAAGAGCGACTTACATGGTTAAGAGCGTCAGCTAAATGCCGTAAATGTAAAATGAGTTATGAGTATTTCATATTTACACCACTACCATGAATACTAATCGCGCTTTGACCCTCACGGTCAGCTGTACATCTGCATATGTTAACAAGCGTTGCGTCTGAAACCGCCTACTACCGTACTACTCAGTAGGCGAGAATGCGCTCGAATTCACGGTAGGCATAAAGCAGTAGGCGAAAGTTCCCCGGATGACGCACTGCTGAATTTTGAAGTATTCGAGCACACACACTGTCCCATGATTCCACTGGAGCTGTGGAAGAAACAATGTCGGAAAGCGGGATGTCGGCTCTGTACAAGTGTAAGTAATCTACAACTTTTTGTGTAACCCCGAGTCACGTTATGAACCGCTATGCGGCGAATATGAAACCCATGTGACATGTTTATGTGAATGAATGGTGGGACTTCCGCAGTGGTGATGTGACGTCTTACGTCAAATGACGTTGATAAGATGGCGGATGTAGTATGTCTGAGGTTGTGTGGTTACTACGTACTCGCGTACTGAATGAGCCTACTGCTTCACCGGTCCAGCAGTGTGCTCTGGGTTCAGTCTAGTACTTTCTGACTAAGTAGACGATTTCGGATGCAGCCAAGCTGAACAACACAAAGTCCGACACTCTCTCTTTTCTCTTCCTCACGTCCTCTGAAAGCGGCTTCTGCAGTCTGCTCGCAGCACAATGATGTCCAAGCTGGGAATACTGTTGTTGGTCTTTGACGTGACGTCGTAAAGCGTCATGCAGGTCTCATAGCGCAGTACCATCACAGTGCCATCACAATGAAGTTGTAGCTGTTATTTTAAGAGAGAATCGTTACATCATTCATTTACATTAAAACACAAACAAACAAACAAAAACGGTCCCGAAATAGACACACAAATCAAAAAAATAAAAATACATATATGTAAAAAAATTAATGATCGTGAATTACATTGCAGGAGAAACCGAATTAAGCAGCCACATTGTGTGCATAAATAAAATTATTATTATTTTTTTTATTAAAAACAAAGATACAGATAAAGCTGTTTGCTGCTTTTCTCCTCGTCTTGGAAGCAGAGTGGTCCGTCCAGAAGGGGGCAGTAGTGCCGTATGAACTGCGGATCTGACCCGAAGAGGATATGAGGAGAAGAAGTGAGACCGGGTAGGGTTGTGTGGTGTGACGTTCCTCAAAAACACGAAAATGTCGATATTTACACCTACTAATCAAATTCGGCTCACAAATGTGGCTGTCGTGAGGATGAAAAAGGGCGGCAAGCGCTTTGAAATCGCCTGTTACAAGAACAAAGTGATGAGCTGGAGATCGGGAGCGTAAGTACCGCTAATTCTTGACATGTTGTTAGCATGAGTCTGACGTTGCTAATGTGGCTAAGCTAACGCGAGTGTGTGTTTGTAGCCACCAGGCTAAAATTGGCTTCTGATTCACCAGCTTCTTATTGGAAGTTTTAATTCCACCTTAAATGATGCAGTTATGGTGTTACGCATTTAAGATGGGACGGGAAATTCGAACCAGTTTTTAGATGCGTCAGTAAATAAAATCATTTTTATTTCGGTATGTTAAGTAGGTTGTGTTCATGTTGATCGACCAAACGGTTGATTTATCTAGCTAAAAAACTCCACCGGTCTTTTCGAAATTTCTGCATCGTTCAGCGGTTGAGATGTAAACAAAGTCATTTATAGTGGTTACTTTAGAAATGGAAAATTGAAGACTGGTATACGTGTACATAATTACATTGGTAGTAGTTTTATGTTTAGGTAGTTACTTAGAGGTCCCTTTAGATCTACAGATTGCATAGCATTCGGGCAATTCCACCCGTTTCTGCCTAATTCAGTGTTTTAAACAGACTCCTTCAGAGTGGTTTGGTGTGAAATGGCTGATTGTAGAGGCTCAGATTTCTTTACAGTGGTGGTGATGGGAACCGGGGGTCTCTATGTCTACAACACAAATAGCCATTTTATTTAGGATACAAAACAAAGAAATTAGCCTCATACCCTCCCCGGTATGTATCCGTCCCACCATGATTGCATGGTAACAAACAGATTAGCAAAAGGATGAAACTGTCGCCAAAGCAACGGTAACTTCCTAGATCTGTTGTGCATAACTGTGTTAAAGTCATGCATGTTTTATTTCCTATTCCAGGGAGAAAGATCTGGATGAAGTACTTCAGACACACACAGTGTTCACAAATGTGTCAAAGGGTCAAGTGGCCAAAAAGGAGGATTTGTCAAAATCGTTTGGAACAGATGATTTAACAGAGATATGCAAACAGGTAAGTGTTCCTTTTAGCTGAAAGTGTCCAGCATCTGAGGCTTTGTGATATTATGTAAGTGTTTCTGTTAGCTCAAGTATGTTGTGCATAATTTCATAGCCCTGAAATTGAACACCTGATGCCCAAAAGTACCTAAACACCCCGTCTTATTATAAATTGACCATATTGCTAACCCAGTTGCAGTTTCAAACGCTGAGCTAACTTCCATCGCATCCTTAGAAATAGAATAAAACTCCCAGCACTGTGCTGTGGAGCATTGAGCTGCATTCTCAACTCCTTTGGGATAAGTTGGCGTGATCCAGAACTGATCATCCGACATCAGTGTTAGGACTCACTAAGGCTTTTCTGAATATAGAATGCAATCGAAGCAATGTTTCAGTATCTAGTGTAAAGTCTTACCTGACAAGTTGAAACTGTTGCTGGAGTTAAGGAGGAAAAACTCCCCATTAATTCCCTTCATTTCGGAAGTAGCGCTGGGGTCTACAGGCTATTGCAGAGATCATTGTGATAGATTTTGAAAGTTGTGGGTTTTTATGCTTCTTAGTATTTGTTTTTCCTTTTGCAGATTTTAGCTAAAGGAGAACTTCAGGTGTCGGATAAGGAGCGACAGACTCAGCTGGAGCAGATGTTCCGTGACATTGCCACAATTGTAGCAGAGAAATGTGTAAATCCAGAAACCAAGCGCCCGTATACGGTCAACCTTATAGAAAGAGCCATGAAGGACATTCACTACTCGGTCAAAGCCAATAAGAGCACGAAACAGCAGGTCAGTCAAATACCAGAGAACACTGGTTGTGTAGCATAGACCTGCCATTTATTTTTATTTTTTTGGGAAGATAACTGCATAATTCCAAAAAGTAGTCATTTAGCTGTGAAATGGTTTGTTGTATAGAAACCTACAGGCATTTCTACAACACAAATACACCTGTTTTTGTTATTGTCTTTATTTAGGTGTCAGTGCTTTGTTCAATAACAGAGCAAAGGGATGGTTCTTCAAGTGTTCTTTAGTAATGAAAATTTCTCTGTTTAGAACCTTTCATTCGTTTGTACCGAGAGTTCTGCATAGGATGGCTTTATGCCTAAATGGTTCTTTGCCCAGTAAAAAGCTCTTTTAGATAAGTAGAGTATGTATTCTATGTTGTTCTCTATATTCCACAAATGAGTTATTCTAATTCTAAAATTCTATTCTAATATATTATTAGAACATTATTATTACTATGCCACCATAGAAGAACCTTTTTGGTGCTATATAGAAACATTTTCATTAAGGTTCTATATAGAATTATATTTAATACATTCTCTTTCTGAATAATTTTGTTACCATACAAAGAACCATAGAACCATCCTGTATTTAAGAACCCTCAGAGAACTGTGTAGGGCTGGGCAATGTGATACTGATCAGAATTGTGGTTAGTTTCAATTGTCACAGAGTGTCGCACATGATTATGTCATAGATATGGTCCATATTTAAAGGAAGTCAGACAGACTGCATGTCTGATTTCAAAGAAGCTAGATTTCGTGCAGCACAGTATCGAAAGTGTTTGTGGTTTCAGATAGTGTTTTTATGCGTCATAAAAACAAATATTGTGCATCATGAAAACATTCTGAGGTATCATTACATTTTTGCCATATTGACCACCTCTGCTGTTATCACAAACATCATGGGTGGAACACATCTAAACCAATCAGAACTAGCTGTTGTGTGATGAACTCTTTCGTAAGGTAAATCTCCAAAAGCATTGCTAATTAATAATCTGTGAAATGACCTGAGAGCATCAGGACACTTTTTTTGTGAAAATGGCAGACTCTCGTTTAAGCATGGTATGTGGCAAACATGGTATATAATCTCCATGTCCTTTATCCCTTCTAGGCACTCGAAGTCATCAAACAGCTGAAGGAGTCCATGCAGATTCAGAGAGCTCACATGCGGCTTCGCTTTATCCTGCCAGCCAAAGATGGCAAGAGGCTGAAAGAGAAGCTCAAACCGCTCCTAAAGGTGGTGGAGAGTGAAGACTTTGATGATCAGCTGGAGATGGTAAGTGGTTTAAGGCTGGTTTTATTGAAATGTTGGTAAAATGAATATAATAGATTGTTATATATAATATAATAGGTCATAGTTTCTGAGAAAGGAGCTTGAATACCTGTAATTTTATTAGATCTCCCTTATATATGATCACCACTATTGTTTTTATTCCCAACAAAACAAATTCAGAGTGGGCTCATGTGATGTGTTTAGTTGTAGAGAAACTGGGAAGCAGATTTTATTATTATTTATTTATTATTATTGGATTTTTTTTAATTTTTTTTATTTAACTATAATTGGAAAAATTTTGCCTTACCGCTGCCTCCATGTACTGCTAGGAAATCTTAATAAAAATACAAAAACACTTTGCTTTTATACACAAAATCTTCTACGAACTTTAGTAAAAGTCATAAACAATTCATGTACATGTAAGTGAAATTATTATTATAATTAATTATTATTATTATTATTTTTTTTTTACAGTTTAATATCTGGTTCCGTTGACTGCAGTTCTTTCTATGTTCCTCTGTAATAGTGCCTTTCACACTAACCCACTCTGAGTTTATTTAACTCACTTAAGATTTTATTCAGTCATATTTGTTACACGGTCAGTGGAATTCCCCATTATTCATTTTTTCCCCCAGCTTGTGGCTAAAACATGTTTTTGTGTTCTCTAGGTCTGTTTGATTGATCCAGGCTGCTTTCGGGAGATTGATGAGCTGATTCGCTGTGAAACCAAGGGAAAAGGTTCATTGGAGGTGCTGAATCTGAAGGACGTGGAAGAAGGGGATGAGAAACTAGAATAGCTCACCTGAGTCCCATCTTACCCACCACACTAACTATATTCATATTATTTGTGGTTTGTTTTATATCGAGACTGTTTTAGTCCGTTTAAATAACTTGGGGCCAGATTTAATAAAGCCCTCAGGGTCATTGGTTGAAGCATGATTAGTTATGATACCTATAACGGAAGCTGGCCAAAGTGTGTTAATGGGCCAGTAAATGATATTATTTTATTATTATATTATTATAATTCAAAAATATGCACAGTCCTTCAACCAATGAGGTCTTGAGGCTTTATTAATCTTCCCCAAAGGGCACGAAAGGCTATTAAGCAAGTGAATAATCCAACTCAAATCACAATTAAGGGGTTTATTTTCTGTGAAAATTAAAGTGATTTATGTGCTTGACTGTAAAACAGGCAGTGGTTTGAGCTATTCAAGTAAATACAAGCACACATTTAATGTAGTTGTTACCAAACAGCCATTACCTTTGATTAGGTATCCGTACTGATGAACACTGGTGTATTTATCTGGCTTGCCTTCCTCAAACATTTGCCTTTTTAACAGTGCAGCTTGATCTACTGAGGTAATGTCCACAATAAGGATATTTACAGACGGTGCAAATAAAACATGAACACAAACCTGAAGTCCTCATCTCGTTTCTGTACAGGAACCTTCCCATCTTGATTAAAGGTCTTTTTAAAAATGGGTTATATACAGCTTGCAGTTAAGAGAACAGATTGCGTTAATCAATTCTAGAGGTTAACAATTTTTGCAGTTGCTGCTCGAAGTGCTATGGGGACATGTGTGTGCACAACCTTGGAGTTTTTTATATGTAAACAAAGTCATTCAGAGTGGTTTGATGTGAAATGGTGTGCTCTATAGAAACTTGCTGGCGTTGGTTTCTATATGGTGGTGATAGGAACCAGGGGTCACAATATCTACTACAGAAATATAGCATGCACACGTTATGACATTGTGTTTATGATAAGTCACGTTATAAAAAGTTTGGTTCAGGTTTAAGGTGGTTTTAGGGCTCTCTATTTGGGGTCGGACGATTATGGCAAGGATGTTATATCGCGATACTTGAAGGCATTTTCACAATACATGACGTGCATAACCATATATAGCTTTTTTTGATTTTTAACAAATTGTGACAGACGAAATAGAACCTCTAGTGTCACTTAGCCATTTAAACATGATATAATAATAAACATGCCACTCAAGTAATTGCTATTCAGTGTGTTATAGACTGCGCTGCACTAAATCCAGTTCAGCAGGCCTAATTATGCTCATCTTGTAATTAAACATGTAGTCAATCTGGACTCCACATGTCCACAATGTGCTCGGAAAAGCATACCGTCCCATAATTCAGTGCAGTAGTAATAAAAATAAACTTGACATTGCCCACCTTTGCTGTGAATGGATTGCGTGGATTATATGTTAAGGCTATGAAACAATATCCCAGGCATCAGGTCGCGCCTTAACGTCATGTTCTGTGAGGGAGCTTTTGTAGGCGGGTGTCTGGTTCCCATCACCACCACTCCGAACGACTCTGACCCTGCAAGTTTCTTTAGAACGACGCATTTCACTCTAACCACTCCACAAAAGCTGTGTTCACATATTCTCTGTTTAATTATGCCGGAATTCTGAGCAGTTCTTGGAATTCCCTTTTCAGTTTCCCCGTCACAGCTTCAGCTGAGGTTTCCGGGCATATCACAGCAGTCAGCGGTTACAAGGTTCCATCAAAAGTGTGCAGTGTTGCTGTCTCTTCAGCAGGCTTTTCAGATGGGTCTAGTGGTCTCTCTGTATGGGCTGGGATTGAACGCCGTGCTGTGTATAGCAAAGAGAGGGTCGTCTGTCCCTGGCTCAGCTGCTCGTACGGGTTCTCTTTGTTCTTGCGGGGGTGCCATACAGCAAAAGACGCAAAGTGCTCCTCCCCCAACCACCAGCAACACCATTCCTGTCCATCCTGAGTACAAAGCTACTCCCCAGTCCCTGGTCAGATGGTCAGCAGTGCCCAGATCACTGTAAGTGGCGTGTGTGGTCCAGGACACGACCACCAGCAACAGCAGCCCTGATAAGACAAAGACCACCCCGGCCGCTGCCTTAATTTGCACACGTTGAGGAAACCTGAGAAGTGCTATGATGTAGACCACCACAGGGAAGCTTCCTGTTCCAATAGAGGCCAGAAGCAGGGCCTTCCACGAGCGAAAACTGCCGGCCAGGCCCAACAAAGACATGTAGAAGTTGCAGTGTAGGCTCCCTTTGTTGAGTTCCTGCCAGTTCAACCAAACGCCATCCCAGTACAAGGCGAGGGTGTCTGTGGTGTTGTCCACAGTTCCGGTCACATTCCACATGGGCAGGAACCTGGTGAGGATGGTGCAAAGCCAGCCTGCGCAGGCCAGCCCAAAACTAGCCAGCTCGATTCTCCTATCCATGCTCGAGGAGCAGAGCGGAGCTTAACTGACTAAACACGAGGGGGAGACCGGCCGCTCTGGATTCCTGCTGTGGGTGTGGAGGCTTCACAGAGACTCTGTAGACTGCTGCAGTTTTCTTTATGCCATGGTTTCAAAACAGTCCCTATTTGCTTTCAGTCTCATTAGTTTCCACCCCGAGGCCAAGACAATGATGTCACTGTGTGCCTCCTCTTGTGAGGATCTCTTTGTAGGACACAATGATACGCTTGAAACTTGGAAGTATGAAAACTGTAACCAAATTTTATTCAAATACCAAACACTATTAAAATAGACCGACAAGTTAAAGGCATCGCGTCCAGTGATTACGGCAGGAAGCTAGGAAGCAAGCCTCTGTAGTTGTGAAACAGATTGTAAACAGCTGTTAGTTCTAGCTTGAGTTAGTTGGTTTCAGGCTGTATTCAGTTTTACCGTAATGTTTATTTCACGCTTCTCTCGCTCTGTGTTTTTCAGTTCTCTGAGGTGTTAAAGGGAAACTTCACCAGGTTTCCAGCTTCTGCTTTACTCAGTGGTTGAGATGGAACCAGTCGTTCAGAGCAGTTCAGTGTGAAATGGTTCATTGTGGAGACTCTATACTGGGTTTGTGATGGGAACCAGGGGTCGCCATGTCTACAGCGCAGAGAGAGCCGTTTTATTTACTATCTGAAACCACCAGTGAACCTACACCGTGTCCTCTGGGCTTCTATAAGTCGATGATGATAGTTTTGTTTGGGGACTGTATATTATCTTTGCCTTGTGATTCACTGCATCTACACCTCCAGCACCTATTGGCTGAATGAACTGCCATTAAATTATAAACAATTTCATGTAATAGGGCTGTTTGAAATTATGGAATTAGTATTTTTTCTGAAATATGGAAAAAAAAAATTACTCGCATTTTGTCAAAGTGACTCACTAGATCTTTATTTGGAAATAATGATTCTAGATTGACTGGGGTGATTGTGTAGGGAAGTTCATTTGCATAGAAAATATAAATAATATTTAATATATATATTTAAAAGGTGAGAACTGAGTTTTTGTAAGCGTGAACTATGCTGATGAACTTTAGTGTTCTAGAGTTTGTTTCAAAGCATGTAACAAAAGTTGGGCCAGTTCTTCTTGGCATATTCAAGAACCATTCGGTTGGAACAGATTGTTATAATTTAGAGGTGGACGTCTGGTTACTATCAGCACCACTGTGAACAATTGTGACTCAGCAAGTTTCTCTAAATTGGAGCATTTCACACCAAACACCTCTGAAGAATGACCTAGTTCATATTTTAACAATTACTACTCAAAAATAGTCATCATTTATATGATCCATGGTCAATATAAGATGTCCATAATGATCAATCATGGGACTGTCACAGAAGTCTGTCACAAAAGAAGTCTCCTTGTACCCTGAGGGCCGCTCTCTCCTTTAGCCCAGTTAAAGCCACAGTTCAGCCAGAAGGCAAATTTACACAATTTAGGCCCTTATTCCAAAATGCAGTCAACCTGCCAAGACTTGCTGTCTCATTTTTTCCTCTTATAGGGAATTCCACTGATTTATTTTCCATAATAATAAGCTTCTCCATAATTAATCAGTTAATTCAGAGTCGTTTGGTGTGAAATTTGTTCGAATCAGAAGTGTTCACAGTGGCGGTGATGGGAACCAGATGTCCACCACTAAAAGTACCCTTGCAGAAAGTTACTACGTGACATGGTTATGAACATGCTACCAGATGTCTGAGACATTCATTGTTTAGTTTTCAGTCATTTTAAGAATGGTTTGGGTTGAAAGCTGAATAGTCTCGAGAAAATAATATAGATTTAGAGATTTTTCACTATTTTACCATCATTAAAATACTTCATAAAATCTCAGAAGATATGTGCGGGTTTACTGGTGGGTTTGGGTAGTACATAAAATGGCTATATTTATGTTGTATGTTCGGTGATCCCTGGTTCCCATCACCAACACTGTAAAAAGAGATAAACTGTAGAGTCTCTATAAACAACCATTTCACACCAAACCACTTTTAAACCATTTGTTTACATCTTATTTGAAAATTCTTTAAACATCACACCCACATCTGAGTTCTACTTGATACATTTGTATCTAGCCTCCACTTTAACCAAGCTGTCCGTCACCTGCAGAGGCCTGTATAATGAATGCTTATTACATACTTATAAACACACAATTTAAAACAACACATTTACACGTTGATTGGTCCTTGGGCAAGACTCCTAACACTACATTGGCCTCCCTGTAATATGATTAACCTTGTAAGTCGCTCTGGATAAGAGCGTCAGCTAAATGCCGTAAATGCAAATGTAAATGGTCCTTAGTCAGTCTACAGGGGTGTAGCCCCATGCACTGATACTGAAATTCGGGGGAGTGTTTCAGCTGGACTGTGTTTTGAATGAGGCACAATACACCACTCTCGTTTCCGAAATATTCATACAGCTACAGAAATACAACCAATCAAAATCCGTCCCTCCCAATTTTGAACTCATCGTCAAAAAAGTACCTTCTCAGTCATAGGTATAGTTGCACCCAGAAGGAATCAACAGACAGGAATGGAATTTGGTGGGCAGGTTTGACATTGTGAGACATGTGAATGGCTGAGCTGTGATGCCCTTTATGAGTCATGCACACAGACCGTTACGATTATCTTTAACACCACGTCAGTGTCGCCAAAGGCTGCAATTGTGTGGCGTCAGACTGTCATGGAGTGACTCAGAATGGCAGCGGGTCATCTTCAGAGGCCCACAAATCACAAAATCTGCAGGAACTGTGTGAGAATATTCATTTACGGCATTTCGCTGACACTCGTATCCAAAGCGACTTACAAGGTAGGCCAATGTAGGGTTAGGAGTCTGGCCCTAGGACTCTTATTGGTGTAGCTCAGTCACCCAGGCCAAGATTCGAACCCCAATCTCCTACATGTGGTAGTGGTTCGGTGGCGGGTAGTGGTGTTATCCACTGAGCTCACCAACCCAAGCTGCATGGGATGGATCATCACAGGACACCATTAGGAACCTCTACCACTCCATGCCGAGACGTCTGGCATGTTGGGTTAGCAAACATGGCGGCCCGACGCCATACTGGGAGACACTACAGACTGCAATCCCAAACCGCCTTCTGGGTGCAACTATTCTTTTGAAGATGAGTGAATATTTGTCTTTAAAGACAGTAACAAAAACACTTGGAAATGTAGGAATGACTGTTATGACTGTTTTCGGTACGTCATAAAGACACATCAGGTGAGTGAAACGAGACAAATGCAGCATATGCACGCTTTAGTGTAGTCCCTCAGACATAGTTCTTGAAGGCGTAGCTGCTTTGGGTGCCTGACTTTGCCGAAGTGTATCTATGCGAGTGATGGACTCTTTCTGGTGGGCAGCTGGTGCAGAGGACTGCCCCCCCGACGAAGAGGAACCCCGCCGTGACCCAGCCGACATAGATGGCCGCACCCATCTCCCTCTTTAAAGCCTCGTGCACAATGGGGTTATGGAAGTCCCTGATGATGGAGTCTGCCGTCCAAGATACGGGCACCACAGTGGTGAGGCTTGAGAGCATGAAGGTGATTCCAGAAGCCACCACTATGCGGGCCTTGGCCCGAGGGTTACTTAGGCAGTTGGTGCAGTCTGCCCCTAGCAGGAAGATGATGAAGGCCAGGCATGCGAGTGCCATGGTGGTGACCACAAGGCCACGGGAGGCCTGCAGCGAGGGGTCCAGGTCCAGCAGGGCATCGTATAACTTGCACTGCATTTGGCCTGTTCGCTCATACACGCAGGTCATCCACAGGCCCTCCCAGAAGACCTGAGCCACCACGATGTTGGTGCCGATGAATGCGGTGACCTTCCACATGGGCAGGGCACAGATAATGATGGTGCCAGCCAGGCCGATCATGGACAGGGTGATGCCCAGGACCTGCAGAGCCATTGAGGGGCCTGGAAAGGAGCACAGAAAGTGTATGAGGGATAAGAAACTGAATTTCTAAACTGCTAATTCTAGTTTGAATATTGGCTTTTAATCTGATGGTTAATTTCTGCATAACAAAATCATTTAGATGTAAACAGAGTCATTCAGAGTGGCTGAGTGTGAAACCACTTCACAGTGGTGCTGAAAGGAAGCAGATGTCCACCTCTAAAAGCTCCCTCTACGAAAGTTATTAGATGATATGGTTACATATCGTCGCTCTCCAAAGGAAAAAAGTCCAAAATGGCAACTTCACAGGAGAGGCCAAAAACCTCATTCAATTTCAATGTAAGTCAATGGAACCAGACGTCTTTCCAAACACTTTTGGGCCATTTCTGTTGGTCAATTCATCACGCAGTTCTCACACAGTGTAAACGGCAGCTGATGTATTCAAATGATGTACTAAAAAAAAAAATGGACAAAACTGGAGATACGTGTTTTTCATTGGGTAGCAATGATATGTGTTTCCTGGTGTTTAAGACGCTGTACAAAAATGTTCTCTTAAAGGTCTATGTACAGTGAAGGTGTAAATTCAGGGCCTTCTAAAGTAAAACAGACCCCAAAGAAGACCTTTCACTGTTTTAGCATCATCAACATTCAGTTAAAACTCAGAAGACACATGTAGTTTCACTGTTGTTTTTGGATAGTAGATCAAATGCCTTTGTTTGTGTTGCAGACTTGCAGATCCCTGGTTCCCATCAACACCACTGTAAAGAAATCTGTCTCGGTAAGAGTGACTTGTTTCAGTCTCAATAATTAAAGGAATGCAGAAATCTTTTGCATGCATTACAAAGTTCCATCACTAGATGGCAGTATTGAATAAAGGATTACACTCAGGCAGTCTATGCTGGGGTCACCATGAACAGTAAGGGTGAAGTTAGAAATGAGATGACATCTGTAAAATTATTACTATACGATAATGTCCAAATTCAGTTCAATTACAATTAAAATAGATATATAAAGATTATATATACATGTATGTATGTATATATATATATATATATATATATATATATATATATATATATATATATATATATACACACACACATACATACATCATACATACATACATATATACATACATATATATGTATAGTACATGGCATACACAATTTCAACGGCATGTATGTATACACATGATGTTATTAGCAGTAACGTAGATGGAAAACACTGAATATTAAATCCAGAATTCCCATTTTGTTGCTTCACTAATACTTACCATTTAATGACCTAATGCACCGACTGCTAATATTACTTAATGATTAAGAATGATGATGATGTTCTACACAGGCAGCATGTACAATACTATTCGCACATGCTTTCACATGTTTGTGTGGCTGGTTACCAAAATACTGACACTAAACTGGCATGCGAGACCTTTAACCTGGTTACAGTGGACAGCTACACATTTCTGAAACAGCCATGTGGGAGGACCTGTCTTCTATCTGGGCTCAGGAAAAGATGTTACTGTGCTTCAGAAAGACCTGCATCAAGTAATGAAAACAACAAAGGAGAAGCTGAAATGATTGGATTTGGGTTCTGGACTGTCCTAGAAGGACAGAGGAGAGCCGACAAATTCACAGAATTGCGGTCAGAAAAATCAGAGATATAAGAACTTGCAGGACTGGCACAAAACAGCTGTGTGGTAATAAGGAAACCGCTTGTTAGTGAGGCTAATCAAAAAAGGCTCCAGTTTGCTGGCTATTCCAGAGCGAAGGCCGCATCAGGGTAGGAAAATCATACACCTGTCATCCATAGTTCCTACTGTGCAAGCCTCTAGAGGCAGTGTTAAGACCTGGGGTTTGCTTCAGTTGATCAGGCTGAGGCTCAGCAAAATTATGGGTTGATAAAATGAAGTCGGCTGACCACTGAACCGTGCTGAATGACCAAGTCGACACATCAATGGAGTTTATCTTTCCTGATGGCAAGAACAAATATCAGGATGACAAGACCCAGACCAGGCTCCATCTGTAAAGGAGTGGTTCAGAGAGCATGAAAACATTAATCCAATGAATAAATCTTGTGATGTTGCATAAGGCTGTTGAAATAATGCCCGCACGCCATAATAGCGGGTAAGGTCAGTCCAGCTAAAGAGTAGAGCCTGCTACTCGACTTTTGGGCAGATATTTGCATAGATAATTACCACTGTACAGCCTTACTACATATACATGAAAACTACTGGTATACAGTCATCTGCAAAAGTTCACAGATGTGACTGGATTGGGCATGCACTGGACTAGTTTCTGGATGTAGGCCACATCAATATTCAGCCACTCTTACATCAAAGAATTGGTCAGTTGGTTCCAGATTTGGTGGATGCCTTCCCTGGCACAATTCCGAGGAGAATTCCCTGTAGACTGGGATTTTAGCCACTGCTGGTAGACCCCGTATGACCGTATGCTTCCACACACCTGCAGATTCAGCTACTTCCTTCACACTATGGTCTTTGGCCACGCCCACATGCAGTCCCTCCTTTTAGCCAATCATTAACATCTGCTCTGGAGCGTTTTCCACACATGGATCGAGACATTCCCTGCAATGTAGCTCCTCTTCCCAATCTATGAATCCTGTCACTCACCTCGTGCCGTGCCATCTGCAGGAGCCGGAGGTTACTACCATGGTCAATGAATGCCGTAATAACAGCTAAAGGCAATACAACAAATTAGTAGAACCTGCTATTTGACTTTTGGGCAGATTGTATGTATTATAATTGATAATTATCCTATAATTAACTGAAATTAATTATTTTATTCCCAGCTCTGATCACACACTGGCTAAAGCTGAAAACTACTGTTGTACAGTCATCTGCAAAAAACTGTATACCAACTTTACCAAGTTACTACCAGTTTGAGTTCCACAGTTTGGAAGCAGAACAACAGAAAGAGTACGTCCATGGTTACTGTATATTAACTGAGGCATCTGCAGAATGCTGGGATCTGCATTTCCTGCAAAACAGGAAAACCTGATTTCAGAAGCTAGAGCCATTTGCCATTTATGCTTGCACACAGAGGAATTTGTCTACCGCATTTAACCCATGCGTGTGAGGAAACACCCACATGCACACACCAGTATAGGGGGGAAGTAAGCACACATGCCCAGAGCAGTGGGCCACCAGTGAGGAGCAACTGTGGCTAAGGTGCCTTGCTCAAGGGCAAGTCGTTCCTGTTGGCTCAAGAAATCACACTGGCGACTCTCTGGTCACAAAGCTGGTTCCCTAACACATGACTGCCCCTGGAACAGGAACATCATGATGGCTCCCATCAGAACAACCTCCTCCAGATGACCTAAAGTCCCATATTTCGTCTCTCCAATTTTGTCCATTTTGACTTTTATGCATCATTTGAATACACCAGCTGCTGTTTACACTGTGTGGGAATTGCATGATAAATGGACCAACAGAAATGGCCCAATAGTGTTTGAAAAGACGTCTGGTTCCATTGACTTGTATTAAAATTGAATGAGGTTTTTGACTTCTCCTGTAAAGTTGCCATTTTGGAGATACTTGTTTTTTTTTTGGACAGCGACGATTTCTGAGAAGGTAATGTATGGGTTTCTATACAGCAAGTCTTTTTGAAACTGAGCTTCCTCTGGGGTCACAGCAGCAGTCAGAACTCTATATCGGTCATGAATTATGAAGTACACATAATAAGTTCCTCATCTGAGCTAGAAAACTCCTCTTAAGATAAGGAGGCCTGAAGCATCTCAAACTGTCTCATCCATATAAACAAGGTCAAGAGCACCACAGAGCTCGGGCTCCTTCTGTAGACTGAAGTGCTGCAGCTGTTTCTCTCCATCATGTGAATTTCGCCCGACTTTCATTTGAAATTCAGAAGAAGTGTGGGAGCAGTGTAAGCGCAGCACGGTTACGGAAACTGCCCTGTCTCTAATAGCACACGTGGTACGCTGGAGGCGTGGGTGTGCTGGCAGAGTGTACTCAGATGTTCCTTGGAGAACAGGTTTGTGTTGTGTGCTGACCTTAAGGGAGGGAACCTGCTGCCCTCTGCATGAAGCGAGAAAAGAACCACTCGTGAATACGTACTGGGAGTCTTCAAAATGGCTTGAACTTTAATATGTAAAAGCTTGACAAACAGAACATGTTCCTTACGGGACTTTTCAGGAGGAATGTATAGACGCGTTCATAACTGTTGCACAATTGCCCTGACAAGATGTTCAACACAGATGTATTTTTCTTGGACCAGTTCAGATAGCAGGTCCAGTTTAGATTAGATAGCAGGTGTGGTGAAAGTACACAAAGACAGAAAAGATAAGGTGGTGCTGCCCATTAGTGTCTTTGCAGCAGAATCTAAATCTATAGAGAAATCCATATACAGATGCATATATTTATGAACATGTCTATATATCTGTCCAAGATTCAGCTGCACTAGAAAATACAGAAATTACATGAGACAAAAGTGAGTGTTGCCAAAGGATATATTCACAGTGGTGTATATATATATGTATAAATATATAAATATATACGTATATAAATATATATAAATATATTTATATATATTATAATATAATATAAATATATTATAACATATATAAATATATATATACGTACATATATATATATATATATATATATATATATATATATGTCTATATCTATATATATACACATACATATTCATATATTCATATATATATATATATATATATATATATATATATACACACACACACACACACACACACACAAATATATATATATATATATACACACACACACACACACACACATATATATATATATATATATATATATATATATATATATATATATATATATATATATATATATATATATATATATGTATAAAATATTGTATAAAAGTGCAAATAAAATGTCAAATGTCAATTAATATACACACATATGGATATTTATAAGCACACATGCATTTGTATACAATTGTGTATAATACATCACCAGATGTATATACTGTAGCTATATACACAGATGTCTACCCATTACCGGATGTATAGAGGTATGTACATCTGTATATCTATATATATATATATGTGTGTGTGTATATATATATATATATATATATGTGTTTGTATACATATATATATAGGTATATAGTATAAAATATTCTATAAAAGTGCAAACAAAATGTCAAATGTCAATTAAAGACATATACACACATATGGATATGGATATTTATAAGCACACATGCATATGTATACAACTATGTATAATACATCACCAGATGTATATACTGTAGCTATATACACAGATATCTACGCATTACCGGATGTAAAGAGGTTTGTACATCTGTATATCTAAACATATATATGAATGTTCTTCTGCATTATAATGTCCGCCATGTGTGTTCAGATGTAGGTCTTTGATGTAGGCGTAAAAGACCTTGGTGTTGGAGGCACGTGGCTTGGCAGTGAGTATTTCCCACTTGATCTAGATTTGCTGACCGTTCGGTACTTAAGTGATGGTGTTCGGTCCTCCTGCCGTGGGCAGGTGCTGCAGAGAAGTCCCCCTCCTAACACCAGCAGAAAGCTAGCCCCCCAGCCGATGTAGAGCGAAGCCCCCAGCTCACGCTTTTGGGCATCCACCAGCGTGGGGTTGTAGAAATTTCGAATGATCATGCTGGCCGTCCAGCACACGGGGATCAGGCACAAGACGCCAGAGATGATCAGAACCACTCCAGCACCTATGGAAGTCCTCCTTTTGCTGATTTCGTCCTGGATGAAGCTGGTGCACTTTCCGGCAACGAAAGCCACGAAGAGCCCGACGATGCCCATCACCAGAGAGATGACCATCAGGGCACGAGCGGCCTGGAGGTCGGAGGAAAGGGCCAGCATGGAGTCGTAGACTTTGCACTGCATCTGCCCAGTGCTCTGCACCACACAGCTCATCCAGATTCCCTCCCAGAAGATCTGGGACGTGACAATGTTGTTGCCGACGAAGGCCGTCACCCGCCACATGGGCAGTCCGCAGACGAGGATCACCCCCACCCAGCCGAGCAGGGCGAGTAGGCATCCCAGCAACTGCAAGCCCATAGACGCCATCGCCTAACCAAGAGTGTCCAAAGCTCAGAAGCAGACTGCTGTTCTCCTCAGAGAGTCATCTGAGAAACCCAGGCTCTGTTAATGTGCACAGGAAAGAGGCGTGTGCTGTTGTTCAAGAACATCCCAGCCTGCTGTAAGAATACCAGCTGTGCGGGATTCTTTGTGTTTGGGACAATGAAGGTGTGTTGGCTTCATTCTGCAGCTCGATTTACAAGCCTGTGGTTGAAACCTCTAAAGGAATTGCACCTATTTCAAGCAGTCAAATGTCCTACATTCAGGATTGCTTTTGCTTTGGTGTGTACAGTATTAAGCCAATACGTCATTTAGTCTATAGAGCAATGCATTTCCCTTGCTTCATGTGTGGACCTTATATATTTGTTAGGTTATAAACCACCCTTCCCTTATTTACATGGTTTTCCCAACACACATCATCAAACTGATCAGCTAACAACCACCTGGAAAACCACATAAATACACAAGATGGGACTCCAAAGCAAATTGTGGGATCTACAAGATTACATATTTGCTAAAAGAGGGCAATAATGATAATTCAGCTCTATTTAACCCATGTTTCAGTCTATAAAGATGCCCTGTGGTGGCATTTTTTGACTGTTGAGCCATGAGATGCGAGATGTGTCTAACCGGTTTGGGAGGACTCTTACCCAGAGTATCACACAAACCAGTGCAGTCAAGAATAGTAATCTGATCATCACACAGCACAGTGCCAGACAAGCTTTCATTTATTTAATGTCCAGTCCGAATGGCACAGTTCAGCACACATACAGTAACCGCATACTGTATAATAGCAGATGTTTCAGTGTTCCGTGTGTCTACTCTTTACCCCTATTACAGCTTACATTCTTCTCAGGAGAAAGTATGGAGACTTTCAGTTTCTCAAAGAAATCTGCAGCCACACCTCCAAAGTTTAGTCCTACCAGAAACCAAAGTTTCTGCTTCCCACCACCCAAATAACCAACAACACATTCAGTGACATTGAGTTTTCGACTATTCGTCAATCCATTGGTTCAGACCTCCATAGTGTTGAGGTATCTTCTCACAGTGGACGAAAGGACAGAAAGCGAGAGTGAAGAAAGAGTGTCTCAAGTTGAGTCTTTTACCAGTGTTAGTCAAGCAAGACATTAAATTTGCAACTATAGTCATGTGACTTGAGTCCCCCAACTCTTTAGCATCAGTCTGAGGCTGGTCAATCATCAGTTGATTGGATATCAGAAGATAAATTATTAAAGGTACGATCCAGTATAATTCTTTAGCCTAAACCATGACATAAATTATTAGACTATAGCAATAAGCTCCACCCTTAAATGGATTTTGAATGTTTGATGGTGCAGATCGCTGAAATATGCTACTAACAGTAGGTGAAATAAAAAGAAACAGCAGTCTGGAATAACTTTTCTTCTCTCAGGGAAGGAAAACGTTTGTTTGTATGGTTTGATCATGTTGTTATTGGGACAGCTGGATGATTTGTATCCAGTCCAAAGTATTATAAACAGCTTTGTTGCTTACCAGAGAGAAAAAGATGCCACTGGATTGGTACTGGCATTGGCCAAGGTGAAAGTTAAGGTATCAATTGAGCCATCCCAAATATTCTATACTGACAGTGAAGTATGAGGACGAAATAGCTTACAAAATATTCCAGATGAACAGTGACACCATTCCCTATAAATCGCAGTATAACAACAATATCATCGGATACATAAGCTCACCGGACAAACAATTAGTCACCATGCATGTTTATAATGGAAGTAACTTCAGGCCAATCACGGGGATGATCAGGCTATAAATACCTGCGGGTGTGAGTGACGGGATCCATAGATTGGGAAGAGGTGGTACAGTGCAGTGAATGTCTCAGCCCATGTGTGGAAAAGGGCTCCAAAGCAGATGTTAATGATTGGCTAAAAGGCGGGACTGCATGTGGGCGTGGCCAAAGACCATAGTGTGAAGGAAGTAGCTGAATCTGCAGGTGTATGGAAGCGTACGATCATACGGGTCTACCAGCAGTGGCTAAAATCCACCAAATCTGGCCCAACTGCCCAACTGAGTGGCTGAACATTGATGTGGCTACATCTAGAAACTTGTCCAGTGTATGCTCGTGAAAATTTTCCATGCTATTAGGTACGTTTCACACACAGGTGACTCCTTTTTGTCTGGTGAGCTTCTACTCTGACTTATTACCCTTTGTAAAGGCAAACTATGTCTCTAAAAGCAACACCTGGCACTGGCACAGTAACATAAACATCCACTGCCCTTGACATGATTGCATCATAAGTTAGAGCGAACCTTATAGTGTACTAATATCAAAAGGTTAAGCTGCAGTTCATATAATACAATATCAATACTTGGTGCTGTGAATTAGTATGATATTACCATGCGGAATATAATAAGAATATGCTGTGTCCTCTTATTACCCCACTGAGTATTCACGTGTTTTGACATCTTTCATTTTTGATTGGCTGCATAATTGTGCCCCACAGCTCATTATCGAACGCATGTTGAACACGCGCACAGGTTTTCATTTGCTCACTTGATTAAACACACACTGGCGGCCCGGCCTCAATACTCACTAGCTAATCGAAAACTGCTGAAAGTACTGACCTTATACAACAGGTACAGGGGTATTTTCATTAGTATTGGGAACTACAGGGGTTGGACAATGAAACTGAAACACCTGGTTTTAGACCACCATCATTTATTAGTATGGTGTAGGGCCTCCTTTTGGGTCCAATACAGCGTCAGTTGGTCTTGGGAATGACATATACGAGTCCTGCACAGTGGTCAGAGGGAGTTTAAGCCATTCTTCTTGCAGGATAGTGGCCAGGTCACTACGTGATGCTGGTGGAGGTTCGTCCTTCTTGGTGGTATGCTGACATTACCCTGGATACCGTGGCTCTTGATACATCACAAAGACTTGCTGTCTTGGTCACAGATGCGCCAGCAAGACGTGCACCAACAGTTTGTCCTCTTTTGAACTCTGGTATGTCACCCATAATGCTGTGTGCATTGCAGTATTCTGAGCAGAACTGTGCTCTTACCTGCTAACTGAACCTTCACACTCTGCTCTTACTGGTGCAATGTGCAATTAATGAAGATTGGCCACCAGGCTGGTCCAATTTAGCCATGAGACCTCCCACACTAAAATGACAGGTGTTTCAGTTTCATTGTCCAACCCCTGTACTGCCATTTTCATACGTTAAATACGCAACAATGTTATAATATTTATATAACTTTCTAAACAGAATTTTTGATTATGTCACACTGCTTCACAGTGGCCCATAATGTAGAGACGTCCCTACCCCCCTCCCATGTAAAGTTAATGTAATGTAAATATAGCTATAACTGTGTTGTAGACATGATGACCTCTGGTTCCCATCACCACCATGTTCTGTAAAGAAATCTACAATAACCTATTTCACATCACACCACTTACCATGACTTTGTGTGCATCTCGCTGTTTTGTTCTTGGAAATTTGGGAATTATGGCAAAATGCTGAAAAACTCCGGTGGCATTCCTCTTTAAATGATGTGGATGTTGTTATGTTATGTGGATGCTATTTTAATAACATTCCAACAGCAACGTGTTTATGATGGTTCAGTGAGAAGTCATCAGACCAGCCGGACGGGTCTTACAGCATTCTGAACCCAGACCAAACAGAGTATTTGCAGAGCCATTGTACCTGAACCAAAACCCATTATTGGGATTTAAGGTCGGATTCAATTCAATTCAAACAAAGGTCTTATTCATGAAACACGACAACATGAATTATGACAAAAGAACAGTTTATTATAATGTACAAAAAATCCAAGACAGTTTGTAGAAAGAAAATGTTAACATATAAATAAAAAGACATTTTACATTTTAAAATGTCTCTTAATCAACATATAGTTTAATCTTGGGTGAATTTACCAATGTGCTTCATTACAGATAACAATTACATACATATACATGTATATATAATTGTACATGTTGAGTGAGAGTTAACCAGCTTAATTTTTTGAACCCAAAGTCCATATTTTTCACTAAAAGACATTTTATAGTTTTACAGTTTGAACGAATGTACTGTTTGTATAGCCAGCATATATTTGATGAGTTTAACTGGTTAATTTAACTTCTATCCTCCAGTTTTCCATCGTTTTTTACAACAGCTCTCACAATCAAGCACTAGTCCATCAATAAAGGCCTCACCGAGCCCATTCACATGCCCCAGCCAACATCTACACGTCTCATGTCCATCTCCTCTTTACCAACAAGTAGAAAGAGAGAGCTTGGTGAATTAAGAGTCTTATCTTGTTGGTTGCTCACTCTCGTTCCTCCTCAGACGTACGCTTTGCTGGTAGTCATGTTGGATCGTGGCTGGGAATATTTGTAGACAGGTTTGTCCTCTTGGGGTGGGCAGGAACTGCAGAGCAGACCTCCGCCAAGGATCAGGAGTGCTGCAGCGCCAAAGCCAATGTAGAGTGAAGCCCCCAGCTCCCTCTTCTGAGCAGCGGTGAGAACCGGGTTGTAGAAGTCCTGGATGATGGTGTTGGTGGACCAGCAGACGGGGACGAGGCACATGACTCCGGCGATGATGAAGGTGACACCGCTGGCGATGGCCACCTTGGCCTTGCTGTCGTCATTCTCCACAAAGTTGGTGCACTTCCCTCCGGCAATGCCCAGGAGGACCCCAAACACGGCCACCACGATGGAGATGATCACCAGTGCCCGGGCTGCCTGAAGGTCCTGGGGCAGCGCCAGCATGGAGTCGTAGACCTTGCACTGCATCTGCCCTGTACTCTGCGTGACGCAGTTCATCCACAGGCCTTCCCAAATGATCTGCGCCGTCACAATGTTCGCCCCGATGAATGCAGTCACCTTCCACATGGGGAGGGCGCACACAATGATGGTCCCCAGGAAACCAAAAATAGCCAGGGCAAAGCCCAGCATCTGCCGGCACATGGATACCATTTTGCTTCTTGTCTGGTCAGCGAGGAAGCTTCTGCTTCGTCTTCGTGGATCGTCTGCAGTAGTGGAAGAGTGACAAGTGTCCTGCAACTACCCAAGTTATACGGTTCATTTTGGAAGGGCGGAGCTAAGCCTTCATGAGACTGTCCAGAAACCAGTTCGCAGGTTTGGTTTCAGGTCTAGCAGGATTCCTCAGCAACAGTTTCGACGAGATGCACATTTGACACAAGGCATTTGAAAGAAAACAGACCAGATTATCTTAGAAGCGAATGTCCAATACACAAAGCACCAGGAGAAAGTCCCGTTCCGGCGGAAGGGAGCGGCTGAGACGTCATTTAAAGGAAATGAAGCAGTTATTTTTTGATTCTTTACAAAAACAATATGCTATATTTGTATAAATTAAAGTTTATAAATGTGGTTACATTTGCTGTACTGTTTACCATGCTAACTTCAACTCTGAGGAGCCATTGTATAGCTTCAAGGTTATATTACTAAGTAATTACTAAGTAAATACTAAGTAATTACTAAGTAACACATTAATTACTAAGTAATTTATACTAATTACCAAATAATAATCTAATTACTAATATAATAATACGATTAAGGGATTAATTAAGCCCAGTTTATGTGCATTTGACAAACATCTTGGATGGTTAGCTTCTGTCATGTTTATAAAAGACGTCATCCCGGAAGTGTAGTTTCAGTCTAGGCAATAAAATGACTGGCCTTTACTCAGATAGTCAGATAATGTTAATAATTGTTAAATTTTTCTTTTTTATTGTTTTTTTTATATCAAATAAGCAATGTTTTATAGAAAATATTTAGTTCCTTTACTATATTTTATAAATATATTTATAGATTGTTACTTATAACTTATAGATAAGTAAATTGTTACTTATAGATCATTTTTATTTGCTTTGTTCACAAACACCAGTTTACATTGCATGAAAATGGCAAATGGTTACTTGAAATAAAATATTGTTATTTTAATATTTCAGAGGTTTTCTTATAAGATATTCTCATAAAATAATTATTTTCATATTTTTTCAAAAAAAAATTCATAATAACCCACAATGCAGTAGTTACACAATATGCAACTGAACTTTATAAAACTTTGTACGCGGATTGTTTTAAATGTTATGCATAATTAAATAGTTAAGATGTAAACTAGGTCAGAAATGTTCACAGTGGTAGTGACAGGAACCAGGCATCCACCTCTAGAAGTTCCCTTACAAGAACTGAATACATAAATGTTTATGAATACACTGTCTGAGGCCAGTAGATTCACGATAAGCTTCCAGTTTGTATATATATTGTATACATATTAATTATAATGCTGGATGTTGTGAGAGAAATACCCCTCATTTAAAACTTTTTTATAAAAAATCTTTAGATTCTTGACTTTTATACCATCATTAAAATCATATATAGAAACTTAACAGACATCTGCAGTTTCTCTGGTGGTTTTGAACTGTAATCATATTTCATCCAACCGTCTCAGTAACTGAATTACAAAATAGTTTATGAATATAAAAAGAAAGTTTTTGGACACAGAGTAAAAAAATGAAGAAAACATGCATGCAAAATTGTCATACCAAATTTTGTTTATTGACAAACGACGCTCCCAGTCTGGGAGAGTACAACTTTATCGCCATAAACATTTATTTTTAATAGCAACAATAACAAATAGCACAGAAATAACATAAAGACACAAAACGATATATATAAATCAGCCATTTAATCCGTCAAATGTGATGAAATATACAAACAAATACTCTACAGGCATTCGCAGCTTGATCAGCAGGAATGTGAACTTAGCAAAAGTCGCTAAACAAGTATTACTGACGATACATGATCAAAAGTCAGCAGTGGACAACAATCAGTAAGCAGCTGAAAGCTGACTACTGTACAAATGTTCAGAATAGAGCCTAGTTTACAGCAACAGGAGTCCGTGGAGCGTGTGTGCCTTATCGATATTGTCCCGGTACGGCTGAGTAAGCAGGAGCCGCATATGGCTTGTTTGGAACGTAAGTCCCTGAATACGCTACACTGGGTGCGTATGTTTTGACGGGTGCGTAGGGTCCTGCTGGTCCCATCATAGGTCCTTGGTAGGGATACATGTTCGGGTTATTTGGGTATAGGTCCTCTCTCGGTGGGCAAGAGGTGCACAAGATGATTCCTCCGAGTAGAAGAATGAGGGAAGCGCCCCACCCGATGTAGATACAGGCACCTAACTCCCTCTTTTGAGTGGCAGGTACGAGAGGGTTCTCGTAGTCGTTGATAGTGTAGGCCGCGGACCAGCATACAGGGATTAAACAGATCACTCCGCCTATGATGCAAAGGATACCTCCCAGGATGACCGTTTTGGCCATGGAAGACTCGTTCTTCAGGCAGGTAGTGCATCGGCCGCCAATGAAGGTGAAGACCACCCCGATGAAGCCGACTATGATGGCGATGATGGTGAGGGCGCGGGCGGCCTGCAGGTCCCGGTTCAGGGCCATGAGTGAGGACTCGATCTTGCACTGCATCTGGCCCGTGCTCTGCATCACGCAATTCATCCACAGGCCGTCCCAGATGATCTGGCCCGACACAATGTTGGCGCCGATGTAGTAGGTCACTCTCCACATGGGGATGCCACAGGTGAGGCACATGCCCACGAAACCGATGAAGCAGAGGGTCTGACCCGACACCTCCTTGCCAATCCTACCCATCGTGAAGACCGAGAGTGGCTGAGACACAAAGCAGCTGCGACCGAGGCTCCTCACACTGCCACATCTGAGCGACAAGCAGGAAGTGGCAGCCTGTTAGAGGAGGAATCTTGTAGGGAGGAAGCCTGTTCTTCCAGACTGGCCAGATTCCCAGTAAGAACTTTCAGCATAAGTCTCCATAAAAACACAGTCACGCTTCCCCTGGTCTGTTTTGACTAAGCAAATACTAACGCGTATACAAACAGATGTCTTAGCGTTTGTAGTTTCTGGAATATCAAAACTTTTTAACACCAATCGAAACAGCAGCTGTGCTGAGGCTTCTTTGAATGGACCAATAGGAGTGGTCCAAAATTGCTAAAACATTCTAGCATGTGCATATCACATATGGATATCCACTCAGTCACATTTATACAGTGGCACTTTGGTATCTATGACATGACGATGCTATAACAATGATATAATTGTGATGTAAATGACATTGTGTTGCCATAAAGGGGTCTTCATACAGAATTAAGTGGGTTCCCATTTTTATCTATTCAATGTCTTTTACTTCGTACTGCCTCCCGATTACTGGCATAAGCTGTTCACTCAAGTCATAGAGTTTATAGACATGTTATTAATGCTTATGAATGCACTATGTATTCATACATACAGATACCCAGTTTTCTTACTAGTATATGGTATATGTTTTTGAAATATTTAGTGTTTACAGTTTTTGTTTTTCAGCCATACAGGCCATAAAGAATGCCTTGATGTAAACACAAGGAAAAACCCTGTTATAACACATGTGTACCTGAAACCTATGAGTCACTTCACCAAGCAGTGTCTTATTATGCCGTCACAGGAACATGTTTGGTGATGTGCTTGCGATCAGCAGATAAGAGCAGCACTGAAAGTAAAGAAAGACTATTGCATGTGATTGTGCAACAGTAGAAGATATGACTCTCAACATGTAACATGCACTGTACAATGCACTTCATTGGTCCGACCAAAAAAAAAAAAAAAAGGGCTCTGAAGGACCGATTCTTTCAGTCACAGTATTTTTTGAGCTGAGTAAAAATGATTCAGTTGCTTATTACAAATTCAAGTAATTTTTACAGTGTGATAATCTAAAAGAGCGCAAATCCTGGAGGTCCACAGTAAGGACACTATAGAAGATCACAAATTTTGTAATTTAATAACATTTAATAACATTGTGTATGTTATTTAATAACTTATTAACATATTCTTAATGTGTAGTTTTATTATTGGATTAATTTTTTTACACTTTACAAAGAGAGGCATAATTAGAGGAACTATACTAAAAAAAATATAAACTAAAATTTTAAATTTGTTATGTATTTTATAAGGTGTAATAAATGCTTAAGTAAAATTAATTAATTAATAATTTATATAATTCTGTTGTCTAATTGGCTCCTGTAGTGTTCTTACCCTGCAGTTTCCCAAAAGAATCTTATATATATGTATATATATATAATATATATATGTATATATATATATATATATATATATATATACACACACACATGTATAGTAACACAGTTATATATAGGGTAACACAGTCATCATTACTGTCATTGTTACTATCATTATTTAGTAATTACTGATTAGTAAGATTTATAACCTACTGAACAGACCTTCAAATCAATGTTAGTCCTTATTTCTATCATTAGTCAGTGACTAATTAGTAAATTATTTAGTAATGCTTATTAATGTCTTAGGTACTGTTATTAGATGTAGTTGTATTGTGACGTGTTACTGTTTTTTGTTGTTATTGTTGAATTTTGTTGTGAATTTTTATATATAGGCCAGCTGGAAAATCAATATTAAGAAAATTTTTTTTAGATAAATGAAGATACTGATAATAAAATTCTCCAGGTGTTTGCTGGTGCTACATAGAAACCAGTTATGCGTGACACCTTTCTGAATGGCTGCTGCCCTACAACAACATTTGCGTAATTGGTATCAAGATAATCCCAACAATTTATCACCTTCAAATGAGACCATTTAGGGGCTCACAGTTCAGCTTGACAAAGAAACCCACATTATTCCATTACAGGAAGTAGAATTTAAAACCGTAGTCCATGTCCAAGTTAAACTAAAAACGAAGACTGATTTGGTAAAACCAAAAGAATTCCATCAGCTGTATTCAATAACTCAAAATGTTTAAATTCTCAAGTTTGCTTATTTAGTTTAGCACTGGCACTATAAGCTAATGTTGCTAATAACCCCTGCTAAAATACCAAGCATACACCAGCATGGCTAATCACCAGGAAAACCAGCACATCATTACTGTCCAATGAAAAAAAAAAGTCTCCATTTTTTGATTTGTTGTGTGAAAATTTCACGACGAATGGACCAAAAGAAGAAAATGCTTGGATTAAGGTCTGGCTCTCTGGCCTGGGCCCATGGTCCAGATGTACCCCTCACGCTGTAAAGTGTATCTGGCCAAACTACATTGCTGGTCCACAACATTTATTCCAGAGTCAGGCTAGAGATATAGGTCAAATCCAAAACATGACTGCACCGCATGTAGGACTACCGGGTTGGTGTGGCACAACAGGTAACACCACTACTCACCAGGAAGCTACCGCCCCATGTGGGAGACTGGGGTTCGATTCCCGTTCTGGGTGACTTTGCTGTGCTACACCAATAAGAGTCCTTGGGCAAGACTCCTAACACTACACTGGCCCACCTGTAATATGATTAACCCTGTAAGTCGCTCTGGATAATAGCGTCAGCTAAATGCCGTAGATGTAGATTAACCGTGCTAATGAAGGTTGAACAGTACTAGCTAGTACACATACAAAGCCATGTGATAACATTGTGGTGGGTGTAGCTCAGCTGATAACACCATTACCCGCCTAGCAGCCACCACCACACGTGGGAGACTTGGTTTTGAATCCCGGGCTCAGTGACTATGCTGTGCTACACCAATAAGAGTCTGTGGACAAGACTCCTAACACTACATTGGCCTACTTGTAAAATGATTAACCTTGTACGTCGCTCTGGATAAGAGCGTCAGCTAAATACCGTAAATGTACTGTGGCCTGTATAAGTCATAAGGGCCTGGTGGTTAACCAACACTCTTAGATTAAAAAGCCAGAATCATTCCAGAACCGACTACATTACCTTGTAGCTCCAGTGTAAAGGCTAAAGAAGCAAACCTCAGACACTTAGCATGTCTTTAATAACCAACTGTACTTGGTTTAAAGGGGGGAGACCGTTTGGCTGAACCACTGCTAAGATTTAAACCGAAGATCTTAAAACTTCTACTTACTGCAGTCTCTACATTAGACCTCAGTTAGGGTTAAACACTAGCAACGCAACACTGTAAGCAATAGTGCAACAGTTGTTCTTGGCCAATGGAGTGTTTTGCATTTGCCCAGCATGCCGTCATGAAAACCGGAACCACGCCTTCGTCTGAGTTTATTTACAGTCACATTCTCACAACAAACAGCGAAACCAGAATCTCAAGATAAAGACGAGCGTGGGTTCTTCAAAGGTCAACCTATCAGCCAGTGTGGCTGACACAAGGAAAGAAAGTTGTGAGCTAGAACATTTCTTTAAAGAAAAGCTTCAAGAAATAAGTGAATTTACAAAATACAGTTTATTTAGTTACCAGTATAAATCTGCCTTCTACAAAAAAGTCAGACAGTTTAAGTACACGTCTATGTATGGATTACGTATTTAGAATATAAACAGGATACAAAAGTAAGAAGTGGGGCATTTTTCCAGAAACTAATATTATATTTTATTCGGAATAACAATGTTTTGGTGTATTGAAGTTTGAAATCAAGTTTTGAATAATATAAAACCAAATTTTCTGCAGAATAAAATTATAAATAAATATATAGTACTGCTCATTCAACCTCAAGGCCACTAACTTTGTGAATAAACATTTACATTGTATTATTTATCATAATGCCTGGCTTGAAATACTGAATTAGGCACAAAACCTACATTGTGCTATATATGTATATTTATTGGTATATATTTAAGTCTAGGTCTCATTGTATATAAATTTGCTAATATCACAAAATGATAAGCAATTCCAAACTTTTGAGTGCACCAAGCCTCGTATGACTATTTAGACAAAGTTCTTTACATTAAGCATAAATACTTCTACACTGTTGCGACCAAATTTCATTTCTCCAAAACGCTAAATTCTCAATTAATAATTCTCAGTTAATTATGGATGATTCTTATTCTTCCATTCATCATGAAATTTGACCAGAGTATAAAGTTGGCATTTTGAAATTCTGGAGTTGTAAATAGAAATCATAAAAATGGATACACAATATTTTGCTCCAACAGTTCAGACAATACTATCACTGTTCTGCTTCTGGCTCAAATCCTGAGTCCAGTTTATGTTCTATGACAGAACCACTAATCTGGAATGGGCAAACAGTGAAGTCTACCTTCATGCTTTTTTAAACCAAGAGTCCCAAATGCTCAAGCTATCCAGAAGCCTGATGAGCCTGTTGTTTTTTTTTTGCTACAGCTAATAATTCAGGTAGTCCCATTCTTGAGGAACACTGGCTAAAGCTTATATGTTGCAGAGAGCATTTCTAGTTAAGTATGTCAGCATATGAAGGTGTATATAAAGCACTTGACGCAACAGTTGAGAAAGATAGTAAAAATTTTCACGCATTTTTCCGGTAGAGGGTTGATTGGTCATCCCGGTTTTGAGGCGTCAAGCGAACTAAATCTAAACGACACAAATCATAGATATACAGTCATTTGAATTTTCCTATTAAATAGAAAGTCAGTGAAATATCAACGTTCTAGTCTCTTAGACGTATTCCCTGGAAGTGGCGGTGGATCTGACGGGTGAGAATTTAGGGTTGTAGATGCGCTGCTGCTCTTTTGGAGGACAGTTCCAGCAAAGCAGTCCTCCACCCATCATCAGCAAACCGGCAGACGCCCAGCCGATATAGAGAGACGTCCCAAGCTCCCTCCGCTGTGCCTCGGTTATCATGGGGTTGTAGAAGTCTGAGATGATGGTGTGGGCCGACCACGAGACAGGGATCAGACACAGCAAGCCAGCGATTATGAAGAGTGCTCCAGCGACGACACATGCCATGGCTTTGCTGCGCGCATCCTCAATACAGTTGGTGCACTTGCCTCCAGCCATAGACACACAAATCCCAAAGATACCAGCCAAGATGGAGATGATGATCATGGCCCGGGCAGCCTGCAAGTCCGGGCCGAGGGCCAACATGGAGTCGTAGACCTTGCACTGCATCTGCCCAGTGCTCTGGACCACGCATGTCATCCAGATTCCCTCCCAGATGACCTGCGCTGTCACAATGTTGGGGCCGATGAAGGCCGTGACCCTCCATTGAGGGAGACCGCAAGTGGCGATAGTCCCCAGCCAGCCCAGCAAGGCCGCGACAACGCCTATGATCTGAATTCCTTGAGACGCCATGTTCTGTATCCTCTCCCAGCAGAGCAAAGAGAACCCTTCAAAATCTGAGAGGCAAAGATGTGCATTCAGCAGGTCTTTGGTATTTATAGCTTGAAGAAGGTGGGGTTTGCTTCTTCTCACAATATTGCTGCTACTTGACACTGGAACCCCCATGGTCATGTGTACAGACAAACAGTCTGAGTGACCTTAGAGAGCGCTGACACACAAAATGCCAATACCTCAAGGTCAGGTATCTAATACGTGTTTTTTCTGGATTGATTGATTGAAGGTTTGGACACCACCTGCCAAACAAACAACTGTTGTTATTGAATATATAGTAAAAGTCAGAGACCACCGTATTTAGTAGCTATCAAGGACTAAAGGTCTAGTAAGTTCTTCTTTATTCCAGGAATATTTCTGAGGAGTCTAGATGTAAGATAATATGCTTGCATAAGGAAGAGGAAAAACAGGAGTTTCCAAAAACAAACATTTGCAAATCAAACAAAGAAGCTGCTGGGGTCCTCGGAACAATGGACTGACCACCTCAGACCTCAACTTCAGTGAACGTGTTTGGGAATACATGGAATTGTGAGAAGCTGAATGAAAATGCCCAACCAACTTCTGAGACTGAACATTGGAAGTGTGGAAAAACTGTAAGCAAGACTCACGAAATTTGGTAGTAGTACCACTATAGACATTTATAACAGCAAACTTGTTGCATATGTATGTAAAATGGTTATGATATGATTCTGTTGTTCTATATGTTTAAAACAGTTTATAGAAAGCTGTAAAATAAAGGCATTTAAATGAGGATATTTTGAGTTTGATTCTATATTATGATTCTATAATAACCAAGAATGTGGTATAGCACCAAGAGTGAACTTTATTTGAGCACCGGTGGATTGTGTACTGCTTTATGTCGTATTTATATTATTAAAAAAAAAACAGTTCAGCTTAACTCAGATTAATTTTAAGAGTATTAATACGGAGTTTGGATTCTTTGCTGCAGTAACAGCCTCTACTCTTTAGAAAGTCTTTACAGTAGATGCTGGAATTAGTTGGGCATGTAAAGATCCAGGGGTCAGTCTAGTTCATTATACTCCGTTTTGGAGTATCCAGACCCACGTTGGTCTTAGTGAAGGAAACCCATCTGTCGATGTGCATGATGATATGGTAAAACAAGCCATTCCATCTGGGTAATGTTGTGAGGAAGCCTAAACCTGATGACTCCTACAGCACATAAGGTTTTAGGCCAAGGGAGGGAGTATTTTTCATGTAATAGAGATTTTATGCACTAACAATTGTTCTACAGCACCAGAAACCCAGGCCAGGGGCTTGGAACCCTGATGTAAGGATTTGATTTCATTCAGAATTTACAAAAGCACTGGTAGGGTCTGGTACTGATGTTAGTTCTGGATCTCTCTAACTCACCATCCCAAAAGTACCAGATAGAGCTTCATGTCACCAGAGAAGGCAGTTCCACCGCTCTACAGCCCAATGCTGGAGGGCCTTGTTCTCCTTAACCCCCTGCGTAGCATTGGGCATGTTGACCTCAGGCTCATGTTTACGTCAAAAACTGGTTGAACGGACAGGACTGTTGTAGATAATGAGTTTACAAGGCCACATCTTCCAAAACTATTTATGCAGTATTTATGTTTACAGGCTTTCGGACAGCAGCCTGAGGCACCTTTCGGGTAATTCCAGACCGAAAGAATGACTCAGAGTTTGCCTTGGCTTGAGTATCGGCAGTAGAGGGCAGTAGTGATCAGACGTGGGATTTGATGAGTAGCGAACTGGTGCATATACACACCCAAAGCACCCCTGGGTTTGATTCTCATGTGCATACGCTATTGTCTTGGGCCATCTACCATTTCGGTAGATGAGCACGTTTTGTTTGTTGGTTTGCAGTAACTTAACATTTAGTAAACAGTCAACTATCTAGATCTGTTCTTTGTAAAGGAACAAGAACCAAAAGCCCTACCTACTTTGGGAACAAGGCTAAAGGCCACCCATTTATCCACTTGGTGGTGTCAGTACTCAAAGCCTCCAGGTGTTTCAACCACATCTGGGACAAGAGAGTTTCAGTATGTGCTTTTACAGTAGTGTGGGAAATACAGCCAGACAATCATTATTTGGGCAAAAGCTGCTCTTCACACCAAAGAACAAAAAATTAAATATGGTGCTGCACAGCACGTCTTCTCTGACCTGAAAATGTATCAGTGAAAATCAAACACTGCTCTGAAAATTTCATAGGAAAACAAGGTGCTCCCAAACTTTTGAAGGACTGTGTTCAAAAACACCCTCTCAAGCTTGAAATCACTGTTTCCAATATTCTAACACCAGTTATGTTGCAGACACGTGTATAGAGTGATTATAATATGTTCTATAGCCGTATAAATTTATACTGTCTCAAAGACTGTAGATGATGCTATAATAACTGAAGGTGAGCTGTATGAAAATGAATATCTAGAAAGTGTAATAATAATTACAGTTTAATATTTAATTAGATTTACTGTTTTTATCATATCATAACTTGTTCCTAAAATATAGAATAAACAACCCCCCTCCACAAACACACCTACACACACACACACACACACACACACACACACATACGTATATATATATATATATATATATATATATAGGTATTATGTGGATGCTGGTTAATTCTTAGCACTGCAGTGACACTGATGTGGTAGTGTGTTGTGCTGGTCTGAGAATCCCTACCAACCAAAGCTATCTAGCCAAGAGCGTCCTGTGGGCAACATCCTGTGGGCCGCGTCCTTGGGCAGCGTCCTGTGGGCAGCGTCCTTTGGCCATCATCCTGTGACCACTGATATAGGACTAGAGGATGACCAACACTGCACTGTGCAGCAGCAGATGAGCTATCGTCTCTGACTGTCCATCTACAAGGTGGACCAGCAAGGTAGGAGTGTCTAATAGAGTGGACAGTGAGTGGACACAGTGTCTAAACACTCCAGCAGCACTGCTGTGTCTGATCCACTCACACCAGCACAACACACACTAACACACCACCACATCAGTGTCACTGCAGTGCTGAGAATGATCCACCACCCACACCATACCTGCTCTGTGGTGGTCCTGTGGGGGTCCTGATCACTGATGTAAAAGAGAAATGTTTATGCAGAGAAACAGGTGGACTATAATCTGTAATGCAGAACTACAAAGTACACTAACATGGTAAGTAGAGCTGATAAAATGGACAATGAGTGTAGATACAGGGTAGTTGTCCAACTAAAATGCTCTATGAATATATATTTATAAGTTTTTTAGCTATAATGAAGTCTCAGCACATACATTCCTCCTGCTGGAAAACCAGTTCAGATGGCTCTTCAATAAGCAGAAATGACCAGTTCATGAATACAATGCTGACATCTGCTTTATTTCTCTTGGTGTGCAAAATTACATTTTCTTTGGCTATTCACCACACTGACATTCCCAGAATGTTCTTTCTATAGGTAGAACATTCTCTCACACATCATTCTCACAACATTCTGCCATGTCAGGTCTTCATAATCCATAAAGCGTTTTCCAAATGTTGCCCTGAGAATGAATTCCTCTTCAAAACATCCTCTGAATGTTGTAGTTCAAATATGTCTTAGTTAACAGTGAACCATATGGTTGCATTGATGGAAATTATGAACATCTGATAAACCCTCTTTGAACATTAGGCTAAAACTTTTTTACTTTAAAGCCTTATTAGGACCTGTAGGTAACGTTCTGGGGACCTTCCCTGCTAGCTGGGTACATAATCAGCTCTGTCATGTCATGGTCAGTAAGACAAGCCACATAAAAAGCATTCAATGTCAAAAAGAAAGGTTTATAAAAAAACAAACATAAACTTTACACTGATTAAAATACAACTTCATGCATGTTTGAAATGATGCTTCCAATGCAATGTCACAATCCAGAAACTCAAAAACACAACAGAGCGTTAAAAAGAAATGTTTGCATGTGGAATAAAAAGAAAGCATACATGAAGGAGTGTCGCACCCAGTTCTGGCAGACGCTGCCACCCATTACAGCCCCCTAGGCTGTTGTTCTGTTGCGTCTTTGTCTTTGTTTGGCATCATATAATACAGCATAGCAAATCATGTGGCAGCTGAGCAACATACACCGTACCATGATACTGATATCAGGAAGTCCAAGCTAAAAGCATCTTCTCACACATATCCCCTGGTCCCCGACTTGGCTGTTGAATACTTGGCCGAGTAGTTGTCCTTAGGGGGGCAGTTGCAGCAGAGCAAGGCTCCTCCAATGATCATCAAGCTAGCAGCACCCCAACCGATGTACAGCGCAGCTCCCATCTCCATCTTCTGTGCGCTAGAAACTACAGGGCTGTAGAAGTCCCGGATTACGGTGTTGGCAGTCCAGCAGACAGGAATGAGGCACAGCAAGCCTGAGATGATGAAGACAACACCGGACGCGATGCCCACCTTGACTTTGGCGCCTTCGTCATCCACGCAGTTGGTGCACTGTCCGCCGGCCATGGCCAGCAGGATTCCCACTATGCCAATCAAAATGCAGATGATGCAGAGGGCCCGAGCGGCCTGCAGATCTGAGCTGAGGGCCAGCATGGAGTCATAGACCTTACACTGCATCTGCCCGGTGCTCTGAACGACGCAGGTCATCCAGATGCCCTCCCAGACGGTCTGCGCTGTCACAATGTTGTTCCCGATGAATGCTGTGACCTTCCACATGGGAAGAGCACACACCACGATGGCCATGATCCAGCCAATGATGGCCAGGGCTATGCCCAGCATTTGCATCCCGGCGGACACCATTCTGGTTCGATTCCTTAGTCCAAGTGAATGTGTAGCAGAGTTGCTGGAGATGTAGCGGTATTGATGAGGAGTGAGAGCAGGCCCCCTTTTTATATGCTTCAAAAAAGGAGGGGCAGTGACACACACGTATGAGTCATCTTGTCATGACTTGCCCCCCTGTACCGATTGTCTTCAGGTTTCGTGTTTTGCTAATGGAATGGTCCTCATGTGAGTCACAACAGAGTCTACAGATCATGGAAATAATGGGTATTAGGTAAATCCCTGTTTGTGTTCGGGGTGGTTCCAGACAGAACCAATTAGGTAATAAAAAAACCTTTACTGATCAAACAGTATCCTTTTAAGTGCTACGTCAGAGAGATATTTTCAGCAACAAACACAAACCATGACTGGAGAGAACTATTCAGCAGCAGAAACCATGAAAAAAATCACTTTTAGAAAGGTATGAGGCAAGCAAGCGAATACAGGTGAATAGGTGTGTCCATGGTGTGACGCTAAAATGGACCAGAGTTCAGTTTTAACTCATTCATTATGAATAACCATCATCTATTTCTGGATGCTTATGCAGTGTCAGGTATGTTGCAAGCAAGTGAATACAGGTGAATAGGTGTGTCCATGGTGTGAAGAACGACAGAAATAATGGAGTAATTAACTTTCCACTACCTAAAATGCCAACAGGAACAAACCTTGCAAAGCCACAGTGTTAACCCAAAATGTCAGACACCTAAAATGGACCAGAGTTCAGCTTTAAGCCATTCATTACGAATAATAATCATCTATTTCTGTAATATCGTCAAAAACAGCTGTGCAGATGTAAGGTATGTTGCAAGCAAGTAAATACAGGTGAACAGGTGAATAGGTGTGTCCATAGTGTGAAGAAATACTAGAGTGTTTAACTTTCTACCGCCTGAAATGCCAACCTTAATGTCAGGTAAACTATATCAACACAGTGCTTTGTATATTGTTAGTGATTTCTTGGCAATGGAAAAGCAATAGGTTCCTCAGGATGCATTAACCTATACTCACAATAGCGGGCTGATCTTGATATCCTGTATCTATATTACACATATTTCATGTCTGTGAGCTAATGCTGATACATAAACATTTATAAATAGTAGCAAAGCAGAGCAGATCCGGCTACATTAGCATTGCAGTGAAATACAACGTTCACAAAATCCAAATTAACTGTAGTCCTTTATTTCTGTAGCATCCAGTGCTAACACAGTGCTTATCGCAATATCATTTTACATTTTCCCAGGTCCTTTCAGCTGGGTAGCTCCAAAATGTTCCACCTACACAGTTAAGATATTTCTTAAAGTGTACTTTATTAAAGACAATGGTTCTATTCAGAGCCATAAGTTCAATAATCAACCATTTCATGCATAAATGGTTCAGTACAGCTCCAAAAAAGTAAAGCTTGATACAACAGAAGAACCCTCTGTGGAGCTTTATATACTATACTATATAGAACCATATACAACACATTCTGCATACGCACCTCCACCTGAGGAAAGTTTCTCGCCATTTCAGCATCAAATAGTTCTATATGAATAGCGCCAGTTAAAAAAAATAATAAACACGTTAATTCAAGAGCCCTTAAAGATCCATTGAAGAGCTATCACGCGTGCAACGATATAGGAATTGTGAGATGGAGCTGATATCCGATATTGTTCATGTACTGACTGCGATATGTAAACATCTTTAAGATACAGACACCTGGATTAGCATTACAGGGAAATGCAATATAGGTTTCTGTAATACAGTGCAAAATCAATAAACTGCAGATGTAACCCAGCATCACCGTTCACCCCAACGCCACCTAAACATTCCGCTCTCCCAGAGCACAATCCAAGTCCAAACCATCAGCTGATACTGACATCATTGTGCATCCCTATCTCTGCCCAAACAACACCACCCTGCACAGATCACTTCCATTACACAAGCTGTGATATCTACAGTCCATGCCAAATTAACCAACCTCTGC
>JAMWET010006276.1:332500-470000 GCA_024036415.1 Prochilodus magdalenae
GCGTTCTCTCCCAGCTAACTGTTACGCAGGATGTTTGCTTCTGCCTGTCACTTATTAATGAATTGACACCTGCGGACTGGCTGAGCAGGTTTCTGCTCCCACACTCGAAAAATAGATGTCAGCACAGGCCTGTTCACGCTCTGCCCTCAGGGGCCCCTATATGCACCTGCTTCCTCTTTGAAGCACCGCCGTCATATTAATCTTGCATTCACATTCTACAATACAGACCACCTCTGCCACTTTAGACTGACAGGCATTCAAAATTATTCAATGGTATCAGTCCAAACAGAATTTGTGTCATTTAGAACAGACACTGAAGCACTGGAGATTTCAGCAAACATGTGATCTGGTGATTTGTTCTTAAAGGGCCCGTATCCTATATTTTCCTGCATTACAGGTCAGTAATAAGTAAGTAATGATATGACCATTTTACGGAAATTGCACTGAGTGTTAACAAGGCTGTAATGAAAGATGGATAGATTCAGATCGTCTATTCCTGGGTGAGAATACTTATCTACAGGTGGGCCATCATGTGAAGCACTAGACCATGTTGAACCGGTGTTATGAGCTGATGGGGCGTGTAATAAGTAAGAAACAAGATGGAAATAAGTCAGTTTTGCTCATACGGCTCCAGTACCATGTAGTTCCACTGTAATTACTGCCTGTGACTCAACAGGTACGACATAAAACAGAAACAGGTGTATTTGTATTTTACAGCTCAGATACCAGGTACTTACAGCAGACCTACTTCACTGATTATGGGCTAGTAACTCTAACACTATATATTATATATATACACATGTACTCTATTATCATTCTCTCTTATTGTTCTTTAAGAACTATAAAATAAGCGGCTGAATTTTAGGTAAATAAAAATCGTTACCATTTCTTTAAAATCATTTTATTACTAAATACTGATACAATCTTTTCATTCATTAATGACTAGAAGATGTGCATATAATATTTAGGAAGCTGTTTCTATTGTGTTTCTATCACACTACTGACTTGTTACCACTACGACTGCTCATTTATTATACATAAAGAACTATAAAATCAGCAGGTTATTTTTAGGTAAGTAAAATGTATCATTATTTTACCATTTCATAACGGCCTTGTTAACACTCATTACAGTTTCTAGTTTATTAACTAGAAAATTGGCATATCATTACCTACTTATTACCGATCTGTGAAGTGCTACTGCATTGTTCCTACCAGGCACATTTGTGCAAGCTTAAGTAGCAAAACTCTTTTTTTCATGCATTTAAAATACTCGTCGCTGTCCAAAGAAAAACAGGTATCTCCAAAATGGCAATTTTACAGGAGAGGCCAAAAACCTCATTTAATTTGAATGGAAGTCAATGGAACCGGACATCCTTCCAAACAGTTTTGGACCATTTCTGTTGGTCCATTCTTTATGAAAATTCCACATGGTATAAAGAGCAGCCCATGTGAGCAAATAATGCATAAAAGTAAAAATCAACAAAAATGGAGGTACATGTTTTTCTTTGGACAGCGACAATATGCAAATTAGTTCTACTCTGCTCTAAATCTGGGCTGAATCACACCTTTAGCATGGGTGGGGCTAGAAACCAGATATATGTTAATGACCTCTGTTCTGATGTGTTGCTTGAAAAGCAGTTCACCCCATTAAACTTCAGTGTAAATGGACACGGCTAAACCGTTTTGGGCATATAGGAGGAGATATGCTAATGCATAAGTTTCATGACATCACAGAAACAAGGGCTTCAAAGCAGACTTAGTATCCATAGGTTGACTCTAGAGGGGCTGGGTGTGACTCAGTAAGGTCCTGGTAGGTTGTCACAGGTATCTGGGGCCATGCTAACGGCAGTGTATTCCACAGCTGCTGGAAGGTGTGTGGGGGAGGGGGATCCATAGAGGAGAAATTAGGGGCCAGGGTAGTATTTGAAAGGCTTGGTCATTCTCTTCCAACCAATGTCGGACATTTCTAGCTTTGTGACATAGTCTTGCTGGAAGACCCCATCCACCCCAGGGAAGACAATCAGCATGATTGGCTGTATGTGATCTGGATTCACACCCAAATATACAGCCTATGGCACATCTTTTACATCTGCCAAGCAGGCTAACAACACATGACTTCCTTCATGAGCTACACGGTGTTAATGTTGAAAGTTGGAAGTGGTCATAATAATGTGCCTCCACCATGTATTTCAGTGAGCCCGTTTGGCCCATTTCACCAAACTTGGGCTTTTGTTGTTTTCCTCCTTCAAAAAAACTGAAAAGTTTATAAGGAAAGTTTTGTTATAGGTTTGTAAGAGGCTGAGCTTTTGAGACAGATATATGTTAATGAGCTATTCTTTGATTGTTACAAAAACTATTAAACACAGCATTATTATTATTATTATTATTATTATTATTATTAATATTATGTGATATTTTGGTTTCATACCGATGATTGTGACATAACACAATTCCTGGCATTCACTGAACAGTAACAGGAACACATTTGCAATAGAAGTCAGAGGCAGGTGGTGACTACGAGAGTGACTATGGAAGTGACTATGAGAGTGTGTGTTTAAAGGTACAGTTTCATGGAAAACTGTGTTAACATTAGCATAGCTGAATACTGAGAGTTCAGCACATAGAACTTAAATAAAGTGAACCTCAAACCATCAAAATTCACCTAGGACAACAAAGCAACAGCAACAAAAACAATGTTGGCTTCCTATTCGCCAGTTTCTTGGTATAATGTCCGGTTCCATCTTAAATGCTACAGCTTGTACAGGTGCCTGAATGTAACTTGGGTACCATTAAAGGTGGAACAGGACATTCGCAAAGCAAGCTGGTAAAATGGAAAGCCAACATTAGCTCCCACATCTCTGACAAGATCATGGATCACTTCAATTCAGAGTTGTTGGTTTGTTCTGCACATTTCACCCCAGATAGTTTCTCAAGTCTGGGACAATATGGAGCAGCTGTAGAGACCAAAGAGAGCAGCTTTTCCACCTTTATTAGAATTACAACCCCAACTGCAACCTGTATACTGACCTAAATGACCATCGCTACTGTCAATGTTTCACTGGTGAAAAAACGGAATGTTCACCCATTTGTTTAATACTACTACGGTAAATAAAGGCTTTTAGTCAAAAGCCAAAGTCCTGTAAAAATCTCAGATGTGTTCCGACTATAGGTCAGTTTATTTCTACACAGCTGTTTTCGAACCTGTCTTTATCCACGCAGCTAAAGAGGCTGCTTTCGTTTCTGTGACTTTAACACTGTTACACACTCATCCTCAAAAAAACATAGCTGCCCAGAAGGAAGTGTCGAATTACAAAGCTATTCAGAACAATACATGATGAAACGTACTCCTGCGTCATGCAGCCGTCTACCAATGGTTTGACTCATGGATATCCGCAAGCATGGCAGTTGGGTCACTCCGTGCATGTTGGACATGTATCGGTTCTCCCTCTTTGTGGTTCATGTAGGTCTCACAGATCCTTCTTTAAACCCAATGCCCCTTTTAGAAGACATCACTGCTCGCTGGTCAATTGGTCCTCTTTACACACATGACGTAATATTCACTGGCTTGTCTTCATTTGTAAGACTATTGTAGGACAATCGCCACGCTACTTACAGGCCCTAATACAACCGGTATCTGCCCAATATAACACCAGGTCAGTCTGCTACCGCACACGACTGGAACTCACTACAAAAACGATTGAAACTGGTTTTTGTTATCTCCGTTTTAAGATCTTAACTTTAAGAATGACAATTTTACTGATACCTGTGTCTGTTTTCCCACCAAATGAGTATTTTTAGGCCCATGTGTCTGTTGGTGTTTGATGTTGTGTTGATCTTGAATTGATCTGAATTTTTTTTTAACTTAATATAATTAATTTTTATTTAATATTATTTATTCATTTAATAATATTTTATTTAATAATTTAATTTAATTTTTTAATTTTAACTCCGCCCCCTTTTGTGTTCTTTACTGTTGTTTATTTTATTCCTCTGTCTCTCTAACTCAAGTGGCTTTGCTGCTTGCCAGGCCGCCATTGCAAATAAAAAAATTGTTCCTAATAACTTGCCAGGTTAAACAAAAAGGTTAAATAAAAAAAACCAAAAAACAACCACCACCAACAGCCTGTTATGGTAGTATCCCCATGACCGATATGGCGCGCAATGTATCGGTAAGACTGTCTCACTTCCCAGAGCCCTATGATGTAAACACTCTCCAACTCTTCCAATGGCTCACAATACTTTTGAACTGTTCTCCGAGGCATACTTCACTTGCAAAGGATGCCACCAACACAACAGCAGAGTCACAATGGAAAGCACACACAACAGGATGACCTTATATAGTCAGTCAGGTACAGTGATAAGGCCTGTCCTTGCTTACATCACATATGAAGTTGAACATGAAACACTCTCATGTCTCACAATGTCAAACCTACCCACCAAATTTCTTGTTATCCCGTCAGCTTTTATGTTTTGATGATGAGCGTATGTAAATGAGCTGTATTCTGTTTGGCTGGCCTATATTGCACCTCAATTCAAAAAAAGCAATCCGGATTGAACACTACTGTACAGCGAAGCTAAGGATGTAAAATAAATGGTTTGGTTGTTGTGGCATCATTAAAACGACTGTATGAGCTCTAAAGTGGATGGTTCTTTTAAAAATAGAAACTAGCAATGTTTACATGCCATACTAAACACCATTATTTCAAGAAAGTGGAGAAACCTCAGTTTCACATGATCCAGTCCCTTTAATAATAAAAAAGCTGTAATAATATACGGTAAGTGTTTGAAGATATGCTTAATGTGTTATGACAAAATAATTTCCATTGGTTTTCATTATTTAGTCCGCCTAGGGCTTGGGGTTCATGCTTATCAAAGATTTTTCAGAATTCACAGACAGGTATGTGACGTATGCCACTTTTATATCTTATCTCAGCTGCTTTGCTCTCGGCCACAAATATTCTGAAAGTCTGAGAATGTAGAAATAGCAAACGGCCTTGTGTTGAGTCAGTCTCACATAAGAACCAATCTCACATAAATATCGATACTACAGGATTAAGGATTAATAATTACCCCCTTGTACCATAGAGCGTTACCGTGATGTGCTCAGAAACTGCTAAAGATTCTAATTCATGACCGTCCACCTTAAGAGCAGCTTTCCAAGTAATATGGAGCAGCGGGTCAGTGCCCTCCCTGCAGTTCCCTCAAGCTATCTGTTGGTGACGTCTGCAGTTCGAGTTGAAGCCTGTGGCTCTATTCCTCCACCAATAAGCACAGCTGTTTTGATTTAAGATTTACCGCAGTACGTTATAAAAGACGTGTTTTGGCTCATGATTGACCAGAACAGGGGCATGACTCCAACATGGATGTAATCAAATGACCACACCTAAACAAATGAGGTGCGAGATGCCAAAGTGAAAGCTGTTTTAGACTTTTATTGCAATCTACCTGTCAGTGCTTCTTGGTTGTTTGCTCAATAACAGAAGAATTTAAGAGCCTCTTTCTGAGCTGAAGATTGTTTTGATAAGGCCGATAAATTACTCTGACATGCCTGCGGTTTCAGTTAAACCATGCGATGTGGTTTTCACTAATCTGATCATCTTGTATATCTTCTATATCATTTTTTGTATTTATTTTAATGTTATATACACTATACAATCAGTGCACCCAGAAGGAAGTGTGGGATTGCAACACTGTTGGGAAGGAAGATGAAGGTTACCAGGAACAATAAGACTGAGAACAGTCTCTCAGTTTTGCCAACCCAACATGCCAGACGTCTCGGTATGGAGCTGTAGAGGTTCCTAATGGTGTCCTGTGATAATCTGAAGTTTGAATATTCACACACAGGTCCTGCAGATGGTGCCGTAGGGGTAGAGATGGAGTGACACCAAGCCTTCTGGACGTGTGACAACAAACTGTTCATCTTGGCGATGACCACGGTGCCTCCACATACAGATTCGTTAATCGTCTCCAGAAATATATATTATATATATTCAATGTCCCCAAAGTTAGATTTTTTTAGGAGATATTTCTGAGGGGACTAAATGTGAAGATTTGGTCTCAGAATTGTTAGGGATACAACAAACTCCACTCCTGCTTAATATTTAAAAACATCTACAAGTGTTTCTGTGTGTCACTCTGAGAAGACTCAACAGAATGGGCCTGGAAGGATGATAAGATGTATAAGAAACTCTTCACATCAAACAAAGAAGCTGCTGGTGTTCTCAGAACTATGGACTGACTGCTCTGGAGTCCAGACTTCAACTTCACTGTATCTATCTATCTATCTATCTATCTATCTATCTATCTATCTATCTGTCTATCTATCTATCTATCTATCTATCTATCTATCTATCTATCTATCTATCTATCTATCTATCTATCTATCTATCTATCTATCTATCAATCAATCAATCAATTACTGCATGTGTGTTTTAAGGAGGACCAATAACTTTTTACGACTAACATTGCCTCAAAGCAGCTTCACAGAAAAGCAGTTTATGTAAAGGAAAAGAAAAACACAGAGTCCATGTACAGACGTAGGAAAAGAATCCGGGACCAAGCATCCCGTGAGCAAGCCAGAGGCAACTGTGGAAAAACTCCCATGAGTAAGGAAGAAACCTCGAGAGGAGGCATTCTCGAGAGTCCTCCTCAGGTCGAGCAAGGAGAGAAAGACAAGTGTAAACATCTATTAGATACAGTCTGATTTAATCAGGAGGTAGTAAACGCAAAGATTGAACCAACACATAGGTTCTCTGTGTAAGTGAGAAACAGGGTTCCTGATAAGAGCCAGAAGTTGGTCATTTTAGACGCTGGGGTCATGTCGGGTGACGAACTGTAGAAACCAGGGCAGGAGGCTCACCGTGGAGCTGATGCTTAGGTGACTCTAGGCGCTCTAGAACCCATGTGACTGTATGTGTTTTCCTGGATGGTGAGAAGCTTAGTCAACTTCTAAGAAGGTGTAACTGCAGATTTCCTTAAGAACCTGAACGTGAGTGTCCTAAAAAGAAGGGACACTGTAATACGGATAAACACACTGAACACTGTAAGAACAGCGATTTTCAGTTACAGCTGCTCTATGGAAGAGTTTATTGTTAACACTAATGTGTCATTATTGAGTAAGAAGAATTAAAAACAGGGTTACAATATGAGCGTGCTGTTCTGCGAGTTAAAAATGTTAGGTTAAGAGTTTTGTGACCATAGCATACATCTTTACACGTGAACATCTCACGTACAGGCTAAAAACACAGTATATGATACACTCACGTTTTGTTTTGACTGTGTTCTCTTTAAAATCTGTTTTAATCTTCAGATTCATCCACTCAGGGAAGGGATTTGAAGCACATTACAAAATGTTCTGCATGCAATTCTACAACAGAACTCCAAATACCCAAATCTTACATAGTACAGCTTTAAATAGATGTTACATGCTTTTCACTAGAGGTTAAAAAAATCAGGACTTGAATGGCCTTTTTAGCTAGTGGCTAAAGTCAACAGAATGTGAAGACGGTTTACCATATAACTTACACATCTGAGAAAACATGTAAGGTCAGCTGCGCACCCTGCCCACATAACACTGAACACCTATTCCTTATTTCTTTAATATTTACTATTACATTGAATCATTATTAAGAGTTCTTGCACTTTAACATTTGTTTGATTCCCTGAAAAGCATCAACAGTGATTTCAATCACTGTACATCAACGACAGACACATTTTGGTAGGATAGAGTGTAGGGACCTATGAATTTATAAATTCATTTTAGTGTAGTCCATCAAAACAGAATGAATCCTGAGATGCCATGCTTAGCTAGTGGAATTCTACATCGTTACACAGGGAAGATAATCTGAGATCGGATAACGTTCCTTACTTCTTCCATAGACAAAGACCAGAATTGTCCTACCTGCACGCATGTCTTATTGAAAAGGTGATTCAGCAGTTTTCCTCAAGGTTAATGGGAGAAATGCACATATGAGACACTAGCGGAGTCCCGTTTCAGCCTGAAAACCCCTGTGCTCCTGCACAATGACAGGGTACATAGCACACATCCATAAAAAGAACAATTGTCCTGAAACTGAAACCTTATAATTTCTTGGTTACAATGGATAAAAAGATAGTTGCTAGTGGTGGCATAAAAAGCGGGAAAAAGCCCATTGTTAGTCTTAAAATGAAAGAAAACTTGATAAGCTAGATAAAGCAATGACATTATCTAGCTTATCAAATCGGTTTTATCAATTTACAACAATGCCACATAAGAACAAAGTGGGGTTCTTAGCAGATACTGAAAATTCATTGTGGTTAAAATCATTTGCAGCAGATACCAAATACTTAATGGCAGTTAGTGAAATTAGTTAACAATTAACAATTAGTTAAATGAGTAATTAACATAATTTGAATAATTTCATTTACCGAAAATATTGACCAATACATTATATGTACACAACAGTTCACAGTGTAATGAATCAAAAATCATAGTAGTTAGTTAAAAATATATTCTGATTTATTCATTATGAACCTGCAGTAGTTGCATTATAATTTAAAGCAGTTCCTGAATAACTAGCAAGCATTATCTAATAAGTTAAGATGGACACTGAATAATTAAAAATAGGTACTGAAAACTTTGCAAGTGAATAATTCAAAGTAGGTTAACATGTATAGTAGATATTGAATAATTCAAACAAGATACTGAATAATTCATTGCAGTTGATTAATAATTTACAGCAGTTTCTGAATATTTAGTAATGTATGTTACAGAATAATTCATATGAGCTACTCAATATGTAGGGACACTGAAAAATTGAAATTCAATGTAGTTACTGAGTAATTAATTGTAAGTCAAAGTAAATAATTTATAGTATATCTGAAATAATTCAAAGCAATTACTGAATAATATGGCTTAATAACAATAATAAGTGAGTTTAGGGTTTGAGTATAAGTGTAAGTATACTAAACTAGCAGCTCAAACTACACTACTACACTAGCAAGATGCTAAGACTGCTAGTTGTTTTGATTTCAAAGTGCCACCTAATGACAAAAAGGGGACAGAGGGTCTCTGTTTGCTCTTATACCAGTGCAAAGATGATGCCATCGTGGTCTGACTCCACCTTCAAACTTCTTAGCAGTATAAAGAAGGTAGAATCTGTTTCTCTCTCTCTCTCTCTTTCTCTCTCTCTCTCTCTCGCCCGCCCTCCCTCTTTCACCAGTCTCCTTTTAAGAAAGCTTCATCCACTGGTGGGAGTCTAATATCACGGCTGTTTACCTGGGGCGCATCAGGGACACAAAGTCTACAGAGCTCTCAGGACGATGGCTTCAGCCGGCCTGGAGATCCTGGGCATGATTTTGGCCGTGGCTGGCTGGCTGGGCGTGATGGTGGCCTGCTGCTTGCCCATGTGGCGCGTGGCAGCCTATGTAGGCCAGAACATCGTGATCACCCAGGTGGTTTGGGAGGGCCTGTGGATGAGCTGCGTGGTTCAGAGCACGGGGCAGATGCACTGCCAAATCTATGACTCCATGCTAGGGCTTCCCGAGGACCTCCAAGCAGCCCGTGCCCTCACCGTTGTCTCCACGTTCGTCGGGGTGGTGGGAATCGCTCTTGCGGTGGCAGGGGCTAAGTGCACCAACTGCACCTCGGACGTGTCCAACAAGCCGCGCATCATGCTGGGTTCTGGAGGGGCGTTCATCGGGGCTGGCCTGCTGCTCTTAGTGGCCGTGTGCTGGACGGCCAACACCATCATCCTGGAATTCCACGACCCGCTCCTGCAGGAGACCCAGAAGAGGGAATTTGGGAACTCGCTGTACTTCGGCTGGGGCGCCTCCTGCCTGCTGATCCTAGGGGGAGCCATACTGTCCTGCTCGTGTCCTTCCAGAGGACATCCTGCACCAGCCAGAGCAAATTACTCCACTGTGAAATCTGTGGCCGCAAACGGGTACGACAGAAGGGACTACGTTTGAGTGGTGTTCATGCTTGAGAGTCATGAGTCACAGGCAAGGGACAAGCATTCCGAATCCCAGAACTTGCAGCAAATGCCATTGAGATGGAAAGCATGTGTGTGCTGTCAAAAGTAAGGATGTAGTTAGAACTGTGGAGGTCCTGTAGCGTTAATACTGCTTACCTGCGAGTCAGCATACCTGATCTTTCAGTGAGTTTCTAAATGGGAAACATACATATGATATAATAATTTTTGTGGCTTGATTTTGACAACCTGACACTAAACATGGAATTCTACCGATTTTTTAAATGTGCTGTTAAATGACTTTGATGTATTATCTGCAGCCTGTAGGCCTTGTTTTACAGTCTGTCTGAGGTGTAGGTTCACTGCTCATTATGGATCACAAATAAAATGGCTATATCTGCTCTGTAGACATGCTGACCCCTGGTTTGCTTGTAGGTACTACTGTAAAGAAATCAGAGCAGAGCAGAGCAGTTTCTCTACACTGAAGCATCTTCCATTAAATCCATTACACTTTGTTTACGTCTCAACAGTTTACATATGGTGAAAATCTGAGACATGGGTGGAATCCCTCTTCTAAGGACAATAAGCCTGTTCATAAAACAAAAGTGCGGTAAATTATTCTGCCATTTTGTCATCACAAAAACTGTTCTGGATTCATCTGTCAACCTGCAAAGCCTTAAAAGGCAACAACTGGGCTTGTAAAGTTATGTGTAGGTGTGTCCATAATGTTACTGTCCATTACAGGGTTTAGTGGTGTAAATGTTATCTGACAGTGTTCTAATAAAGTTCTTATCACAGAGCGATCAGCACATGAATGCCTCCTGGAACGTTATTTATTTATTTAAATATATATTTCGAGAGTTTCCAACTATGGAAGAAACAGGACACCTGAGAACCCGCAAAGCTAAGCTATAGCCAGGCTTAGAAGCAACGCTCACCACCCCATATCGTCTGAAATCTACCCAGCTTTTAAGAAGCTACTGCACATTCGAAATGAGCTTTTCTGCTTCAGTGTGGACGTGACAATGTGGCCGTTGTTCTGGGACCTTCTGCTGCGCCTTTGTGTCTGCTACTCAATTCAGGGGAGCGTAACTGAAACTAGCCACCGTGAGATGAAAGCACCTGCCTTGTTGCTAGGTGGATAGCTCTCTGGACCCAGGTCTTCAATAGCCTCATTGATTGGTGAACATTTAAGCCCAGGGCTCTGGCATTTCTTTGAGTAGCTGGTTATTAGCCACATTTTTGAGTGAAGGAAATATCAGCTGAAAGTGAGTGCTAATGATGACAGGATAATTTGACAGGAATTTGACGATCATGAATAAACAGGATGTTTTAAAAATGCTTAATCTTAAACAACGAGCTTTTGGGATCATAAAATTCAATGCAATTCTACTTTGTAGGCTCACAAACACACACACACACACACACACGCTGGCCACTCATTATGTTCACCTCCCTGTAGCTACACTGATTATCCATTTTATCATCCCCATCTGTGTAGGACTTTGGACTCCTACAATAACAGATTGTAGCCCATCTGTTTATCTGCATACTTTGTTAATCCCCTGTCACACTGTTCCCTAATAGGCAGGACCTCCATAGAGCAGGTGTTACGTAGGTGGTGGACCAGTATTGGCACTGTGGTGTGTGTGTTGTTGGTGAGAGGAAATCAGACACAGCAGTGCTGCCGGACTTTATAAACACCTCTGTATCCCTGCTGGACTGAGAATAGTCCACCAACCCAATCTATCCATCCAACAGCGTCCTGTGGACAGTGTCCTATGATCACTGATGAAGGAATAGAGGATGACCACCACTGCACTCTGCAGCAGCAGATAGGCTATCGTCTCTGACATACATCTACAAGGTGGACCAGCAAGGTAGGAGTGTCTAATAGAGTGCACAGTGAGTGGAGTGCACCGTGTTTAGACACTCCAGCAGCACTGCTGTGTCTGATCCACTTGTCCCAGCATGACCACGTCAGTGTCACTGCAGTGCTAAGAATGGTCCACTACCCAAGTATTACCAGCTCTGTGTCCTCTGGGGTCCTGATCAGTAAAGAACAGGGTGAACGGGCGCTAGCGAAGTGTTCACAGAAACAGGTGAACTACAGTCTGATAAAACGGACAGTGGGTGTAAACAAAGGCACCTGTACCTAATGAAGTGGCTGGTGGTGACTTCACTTCATTAGCCCTGATTGTTTTGATGTTTTGAAGGTTCTGGGCCACAACAAGAATGAGGAAGTGTGCAGAGAGGAGGTGAAAGTCCTCACGGAGTAGTGCACAGACAACTATCTCTCAGTGTAAACAGAACCTTAGACGACTGTTGATTTCTGAAAGTGGAACAGAATGCACGCACCACACGCATCCAGGTGACCATGGAGGAAAGAGTGACCTGCTTTAAATTTATATAGCCGGGCATCTCACCTGGTGGATCTGGCTTGAGTGTTCTGAGATGGCAGCAGGTAGAACACAAAGTAGAGCTACCATACCAGACTGGGAAGAGCTGGTCACCATGTCCTCTGCTATGGCCATATAGAAGTTGCAGTGGTGCTGTTGAGGCGTCACTGAGCCTTTTTGACAAGGTGCGATGTGTTGAGTGACCAGGTCAGATCACTCTTCTCCATTTTGCAAAATCAATAGTTAATTTCTTTGGTTTCGTTTACATCGATGGAGAGATTGATATCCGTGAACCACCTCTCTGTACACTTTAGTTAGGGATGTACCATCAGTGAACGTGTCGCCCATGTAAAGAGTGAACCAATTCAGATTGTTCCGAGTTCATATAGTTGAAGATCTCACCTGTTCAAAAAAGGTCCAACGATGCTGAATCTGAAAAGAATCAACCTGCCAGCAACAGCTCTACTGCAACTTCTACAGGTCCACCATGCACCTACATCACATGCTGGTATGGCAGCTCCACTTGCTGTTCCACCTGCTGCCACCAGGGAAGAGATATCTGCGATATTTGCACCAGAACCAGCAGGTGAGATCCTCAGCTATTTGAATTTAAAGCAGTTCACTCTTTCCACCATGGTCACCTCGATGTGTACAGATGTGAGCACTCTGGCAGATACAGTGAGCGTCTGGTTCATAAGAACAAGGTCAAGCAGAAAACACACAGGACAACACAGCTACAGACTGGCAGAGGGTCAAACCCACTCTCTACTGACCGTGATGAGCGCCACCTCATTCCAATGTCCATTAACCACCATAAGATGACCTCAAGTGACCTACAGAGAGACTGGCGAGCGGTGGCTGGGGTGAAACGCACAGCGAGCATGGTTCTAAAAACAGGCTTCTGGAGGTCATTAGTGATTTTCTAAATAAACAGATCTAATACAATATCTGATCTGGAGTTTGGGAGACATGCTTCCAGTAGTGTAGAGAATCAAACAGAACTGAGGAATTCTGGTCCAACACAAACCCAGAACCTGTACAACTAGAGGAACTGATCATTTTAAGATGCTTTCATAAATTCTTCCAGAGCTGTATAAGCACCTCACAGCTTTTAGGTTTAGGTGAAAGCCCTGTGATGGCCATGCCAACAGCTTGATTCTGTGATCTTTGAACCTTTATTGTGCGGATTAGTACATATGTGTTGGATGGTTGCCCTGCTGGAAGGTCTGACCCAGTTTTTATTTTCACAGAGACAGATTCTCAGGTAAAATCTCCTGACAGTTCATGTAGTCCATAAAGCTGTTCTATCCTAGGAAGGTTCTCAAGACCTACTGAGAGAAAACAGCACAGACCCTCTGTCTGTTCAGCAATGAGGACGGGGTCGTTTTATTTGCTTAACTCTTAATTTTTTGAACACCAAACCAATCTTGAGAAAAGGCTAGATCTATAGTTCAATACAGAATCTCTCCAGATTCTTCAGGCTCCTCTCTTTAAGACTCTCCTCTTAAGCTCGCCCTAAATCTTTTAAGTTTTGGTGAAGGTCCTGTGATGGCCATGCTAAAAGCTTGATTCTGTGATCTGTGGACCTTTATTGTGCAGAATAGTACATATGTGTTGGATGGTTGCCCCGCTGGAAGGTCTGACCCAGTTTTTATTTTCACAGAGGCAGACAGATTCTTAGGTAAAATCTCCTGGCAGTTCATGCAGTCAATGGCGCTGTTGTATTCTCAGGTTCTCAGGACCTACTGAGAGAAAACAGCACAGACCCTCTGTCTGTTCAGCAATGAGGACGGGGTCGTTTTATTTGCTTAACTCTAATTCTTTGAACACCAAACCAATCTTGATCTACAGTTCAATACAGAATCTCTCCAGATTCTTCAGGCTCCTCTCTTTAAGGCTCTCCTTTCCAGCTCGCCCTACAGCTTTTAGGTTTAGGTGAAGGTCCTTTGATGGCCATGCCGACAGCTTGATTCTGTGATCTTTGGACCTTTATTGCGTGGATTAGTACATATGTTTTGGATGGCTGCCCTGCTAAAACGTCTGACCCAGTTTTTATTTTCGCAGAGGCAGACAGATTTTGTTATGTAAAATCTGCTTGAAAACTCCAGTTCATGGAGTCCATGATGCCATGTATCCTAACAAGGCTCACAGGACCAAAACATCACAGGTCCTCCAGCTTACTCAACAATGGTGATGACCTTCTTTTGGCCAACTCTCCTTCGTTTTAGGCCAAAGCCATCTTGAGAAAAGGCTACTCATGGTACACCTACCAAAAACTATTTGGGATTTTATGGCTACTGCAAATCTTCAGCCATGAGCCCTTAAAGCTTCGGCCAGTGCGTGTAGGTAAAATGAACAAGCATCTTGTTTCAGGCATGTTCACTATAGCTCTGGTTGTTTGAAGCTTTTTAACTATTGCCCTAAGGGTAATATTAATAATTTTTAAATTTATTTCCAGATTTATGAAGGCTAAGACATTACAACATGTTAATGAATGAAGAAATGGTTAGGTTAAGTCCAAGTAAAATATAAATGGCGACTTTCTTTGGTGACATTTTCTTGATAAGAATTTCTGCTGGTGCCTACAAATGGCCAATTTTAGAATTTACTAGAGAGACTAACTTTCATTTAATTAAAGCTTAGAACTACTCATAATAATGGATGTCTTTTTACTCCACCTTCCTTACACTTTCTTGGTACAGGTGAAACGATCAGTGCAGAAAGGTTTAAAGTAGGTCATGAGATGTCCTTTATATGTGAAATGGACACTAAATAGTTATGTCCTTTGATACTGAATCAAACACATGCTCTTTGATTGTGCTTTGGTCATGTGGCTTACTGTTAGCTCCACTTTTTAGTGAAATGGATCTGAATCATATCACTCCCAAGAGTTTACTTTAGTATTATATGTCAACACATAAATCACTCTATTACCCAGCCTATATCCCTGTATGACACATTTATTAGACTCTATTAGACTTTATTAGATGTTTTTAATTGCTCTGCTTGCGGTTGTTCATGTTTGCAGACCTCCCCTCCCAGGTCATACTTGTCTCCTGAGGTTTTGTTCGTTTTGTGGTTTAAGTGTAACCTACCAGTTATCCTTTAACCAGACGCCCCTGGGCCTTGGTTATCAATTCACTTCCCTTGTGTTGGGCAGAATGTTGAATCATTACAAAAGTTTCCATGCCAAGGTTACACTAGGAGGGGGGAAAAACATTATTTTGAAAAGTTTGACCAATCCCCAGGAGGCCTCTTCCTTTTGAAACTCCACCTTCCGCTGCGTAGATAGTTATAAAGCACTGGGCCACTGCTGAGAACCTCCCTCAGTTTATAATATCTGTGGTGGAGTGAAGCACTTTGCAAGGGTACAGAATGGTGGCACTGGGTTTAGAGATACTGGGCGTCACCTTGGCGACTCTGGGATGGATCATCGGTCTCGTATCCTGCGCCTTGCCTATGTGGCGGGTCACGGCCTTCATCGGCTCAAACATTGTGACGGCGCAGCTCATATGGGAGGGAATCTGGATGAGTTGTGCTGTCCAGAGCACGGGGCAGATGCAGTGCAAAGTCTATGACTCTATGCTGGCCCTCAGCTCGGACCTGCAGGCTGCCCGGGCTTTATGTGTGATCTCCATAGTGCTGGGGGTGCTCGGAGTTCTGGTCTCCATCGTAGGAGCCAAGTGCACTAACTGCATCGAAGAGGAGGGAACCAAGGCCAAAGTAATGATCGCCTCCGGAGCGACGTTCATTTGCGCTGCTGTCATGCAGATAATCCCAGTGTCCTGGACGGCCCATGCTATTATAGTGAACTTCTACAGTCCGGTGGTGACGGATGCGCAAAAGCGGGAGATAGGCGCCTCGCTCTACCTGGGATGGGCGGCCGCAGCTCTGCTGCTCGTAGGGGGAGCAATTCTGTGCTGCAGCTGCCCCCCGCGGGAGGAGAAAAGGTACGTTCCACCGAACAGGATGGTCTACTCCACCACCAGATCCGCAGCGCCCAGCGGCTATGACAGAAGGGACTATGTCTGAACCTAGACTTTGCCAGGAGAGATCTTTGGTAAGAGTCTAACTTTCTACCTGCGTTCATCAGACTGATAACATCCGGACCCAGAAGAGAATGTGCACTGGAGGACTGCGAGTTGGGGAACGCATATGAGCTAAACATTTTGTTTCTGGTATTTTTGTCATCCAAAGGTCATTCAGAAGAGTCACTCAACATATTTTGCCTGTGGTTGCATATTAACTGTACAGCCGGATGACTGTAAAATGGCTTCATTTCACTTTTTCTAGTTAATGGTAAATATAGTTATGTATGTTATGTTTGTATATCTTATTTTTACACAATTACACATGCTGTTTTTTTAAAAAGGCCTAATAAGACTGTATACGTTTCTTTGTATTAATATTTGAGTCTGATAAATATGTACTGTACCAAATGTTTCATAAAGTGACTGCTGTATTAAAAGCATGAAGGGCGGAGATCGGACTGTTACTACTATTCCTTTCACCACTTCTTAAGAGAGAATTCCACCAACCTTTCAAAATCTCTGCAAAACGTATGGTTATGTATGTAAACAAGGTCATTCTGATTAGTCTCATGAAACGAAAGCCTCACATTTCTATACAGTGGTGCAGTGCCGGGTCATGCTAAAACATAAACGCCTTTTATTTACTATCCAAAACCAACAGTGAACCTACATGTGTCTTCTGAGTTTTATATGTAATGATGATGATGGTAAAATAATGGAAATCTGCAATTTGTTTTTCCTGAAGAACACATAGAACTCTTCACCATGATTACATATTAATAATATGTTCATCCTAAATTTCTTTAGGGATCAATAAAGTACCTATCTATCTATGTATCTATATATGTATCGATCTATCTATCTATCTAACTATCTATCTATCTATCTAAAACAATGTTTCGGTCACCAAGTGCTTTATTTGTAGTGTGTACCAGTTTTCTGTGGAGGGAGCTTTTAGAGGCCTTTAGATGTCTGGTTGCTATCAGCATCACTGCAATGCATTCTGGGTCAGTATGTTTCTCTAGAATGGAGCATTTTCAATCCAGGTACCCTGAATTTGTTTACATCCTAACAATTAAATTATGCAAAAAGAACAAAAACAAAACTAAACTGTATTATTTAAGACTCTGATGGTAAAAAAAGTGCCTTTGCGGCCAAGTGTCTTAAAAAACCAAACGCAGACCTTATTGGCTAACAGGTTTCATCACCATAATTAATTTTAAATACCTTTTCTTTGGTAAACAAACTTTGACAGTTTAAATACAGCTAATTTCAGTTTCAGCCCACCATCATAAAGCATATCGGAAGGGTGTGGTGCACAAGCAGTCAACCAGGCAGTCTCAAACAGGTCTCCAAGTCTTCAATAATGAGGTGCTGAGTTGGAGCCTCCGTCAGTGTTGTTATCTACCTCCCTCTCAAAGGTCTATTAGCTTTCGGTACAAGAATCTTGCCTTTGTTAGGACCCTAATCCAACTGTCCAAGTCACTCTGGGACAATGAAGCTGTTTCAGGGCAGGGGGACTGAGGCCAGGTGGCTGGCTGTGGAATGTCAAGGAAACACATTATGTGAGTTTCTGGGCCGTGTCTAAAGCCCATCCCTGTAGTTAAAACTCTGAAGTGATAAGCAAACACCGAATGAGCTCCACAAACAAGGCAGGGGTCATAGGGTTCATAGGGGTTGCCTTACAGGAAGGTAAGAGTGGGTGACTAAATATATATATTTCAGTTTGATTGGGAACTTTGGAATGCTTCAGTGTTGGTCATTCAGAGTGGGTTGGTGTGAAATGGTTGATTGTAGAGACAAGGTGTCCAGGGGCCACCATGTCTACAACACAAATATAGTAATTTTATTTACTATTCGAACCTACCAATGAACACGCATGTGAACCTGCTGAGCGTGTAACGCTGATGATGATAAAACAGTAAAGAATCTGGAGAAATAAAGGTCCTTTGATTTACTTTCTTTGACGATCAGGTTCTTATCGTCACCACTATGCACAATGCAGGCTTGGCAAAGTTCTGTAGAACATAGCATTTAATACCAAACCACTCTGAATGACTTCGTTTTTCTGAAAATGTGAAACAAATGGAATCCAAATTTAAGAAATGGAACATGGGCCCAAAATGTAAAAGGTAAAGACACAAAGAAGCACAAAAGCTATTTTAAACTGGAACAAGGTGCACATCCAGATAGGCAGACTGTCCAAATGTGGAGAGGTAGACACCGTACCTTTGAACACTTTGAGCTCATGGTCCTAGACCATCTAAGGAATGCATGGAATGCAGAGATGATTACAAGTGCTTTTATGCAAGTCCAAGTTCCTTTTTGAGCCTCTGGGATGGGAGACACAGTCAAGTCTTGAGTCCCTTAAGTCACAATTCTATAGGGTGTCAAGTCAAGGTTGGGTTTCAGGTCTCTGGAGTACTCAGCCATGTTCTAAGTCTCTAGAGTACAAATTAAAGTCATCTTGAGTCTCTGGAATGCAAGTTTGACTCATGTTGCTAGTCTCGGGATGAGAGTCAGCGTCATATTTTAAGCTGCTTGGTTGCAGTGCAAGACTCACGTCTTTGGGGTATTAAACTCTTAAGTCACATTCTGAGTCTCTTGGACGGAAGTCAGAGCTGAGTCTAAAGTCTGTGGAGTGTCAATCTGAGTTGAGTCTAGAGTCTCTGAGGTGCGAGTATGAAACACAAGTCTCTAGGGTGCAAATCAAAGTCACATTTCAGGTCTCTGGAGTGCAAGTCTTGGTGCAGACAGCGGTGCGGACAGCTCAGTGCATCACCGGGGTTCAGCTTCCAAACCTCCTGGATTTATACACCAGCCGCTGCCTGAGGAAAACCAGAAGGGTTCTAAAGAACTCCACCCACCCAAGCCACTGTCTGTTCTCACAGCTGCCAAATGGGAGGAGGTTCCGAAGTATAAAGTCCAGAACCAGCCATCTCCGAGATAGTTTCTTCCCCCGAGTCATCAGGCTACTGAACAGCCAGTAGTGCTGATGCACTGGTATATGGACCTGGTTCAGCACATCTCACCAAAACCATCTAAACGATGATCTCCATGGACAATCATCACTCTGCACTTTACATTAGCATATTTATACTATACATATAGACTGACCTACTGTTATCTTCCATCCACACTGTATATCTGTAGTGTATGTATATACATATATAATATAATATTCTATGCCCTGTATCTACCCTGCATCTCTCATCTACCTCAGCCTTACCATAGTGCTATATGTTAATGTGTACATCTGCATATATCATAGTTTTTATTCAGAACTTTTATTCATAACTGTAAATTAGTGTAACAGAGATTTTAGTGCTTAGTATTGTATATATTTATTGTCTAATTTATATGTTTGTTTTGAAGTACTGTATAGGACTACGCACCTAATTTTTTAACTCACCTTTACACCTGTGAAAATGTGATGTGACAATAAAAGTGATTTGATTTGAAGTCATATCTTAAGTCTCTGAAGTACGTATTAAAGCCACATCTGAAGTCAGACTAAGTTGTGAGTCTTAGGGGTGCAAGTCCGAGTCACATTTTGAGTCTATTGGGTGTGAGTCTGAATTCAGATCTCGAGTCTTTGAGGTATAAGTTAAAGTCAAATTTAAAGTCAGAGTCGGTGTTGCGTCTCAAGTCTCTGCTGTGCAAGTCTAAGTCAAATTCTGAGGTGCGAATCCAAGTCACATCTCAAATCTCTGGAGTGCAAGTTCAAAACATGGAGCAAGTTGCAATGGTGAGAGTCAGAGTCACATTTCGAATCTGTGCAATGTATGTCAGGGTCACATCTCAAATCGCTGCAGTGCAATGCCGAGTCATGTTGCGAGTCTCTGAGTGAGTCACATTTCAGGTCTCTTGTGTGCGAGTCAAGCCTAGAGTCTCTGAGATGTGAGACTGTGTGAAGGATGAGTTTGTGTGTCTCAGGGGATTTTCCAGCACATTCTAGAGATGGTGAAATTAAAGATATTAGACATACTTCTGTTCGAAGCCAAATATAAAAAACAAGCAGGTCTGCTCCTACAACTCCCACTTGCTGAGACAGCTCACTTTGTGATGTACAAGGTGTGCTGCCTCTCTTTCAAACGCTTAAGCATGTCCTAAGAGACTATTTATAGACTTGTTTTGAACGATTCAGTTTAAAGGGAATTTCTTTTTAACTGTTGGTATAATTTAGATGCAATCAATCATTTAAATGCTTCATTATCAAGAAACCTGCCAAGATTTCTGTACAGTGGTGGTAACAGGAACCAGACATTCTCCTCTGAAAGCTCTCTCACAGAACGTTATCACATGAAATGGTCATGAATAAGCTGCCTGGTGTCCGAGAACACATTTTACGATAGTTTTATGAGCTTATGGCTTTAAAATTCATTCATGGTGGAGGGATACATGCACAGAAAACTGTACTGTTTTATCATCATTAAAATTCAATATGAAACCTCCGGCATGTGTAAGCTCACTGCTAGTTTTGGATAGTAAATAAACTGACTGCATTTGTGCTGTGGGCATGGTGACCCCTGGTTACCATCCCCACCAATGTAAACTATTTTAAATTGGTAAGTTTCTCTAGAATGGTGAATTTCATTAGTACACTTCGTATTCCACTTTTAGGTGACCATATGCCTTGCTAAGCATACCCGTTAGCTATGCCGTTTCTAGCTGCTACATAGTAAACATTATTTCTTACCATAAACCGGCCATTAGAACTAATCCTGTAAAATCTGGTTATTCATCTGTGGTTTTCCCGATGAGGTCACACTGCTGGAAATAGGATACGTTACCCACTCAGTTACAAAGACACCTCAGAGGCATGGCTCATCAACTTAGTTAATTGGAGGTTTGAGACACGCAACAACAACAGTGGTTCTTTGAAAAAGGACTTGGTTACCAAACAAATGAATGTCCAGCTAATCCCACGGCAACACTTCGAGACTCCGTATGAAAGGTTTTTACTATCTGAGCATTTTTTACCCTCCTGGATTCCCATACTCATCATCATACTTAGTTGAGTAAAGCAGATTCTACACTTGCAGTCCAAACTGTTTCTGTATTCTATCCAGATTTGAATTAGATTTTAAATTATGGTTGAACGTACACAGGCCATTTCTTAAGTAAGTAAGCCGTTTTAGCGACAGGAAGCCCCAAGAGTGTGCTTTCTTATTTTCATTTGTTAATATATCTTGTGCGAAAAATAGCCTTGTTTTTTCTTTAGTTTGATAGTTTGCTTTTTCAGGTGTTTTTATATTTTGTCCCATCCAAATATGACAAAATGTTATTCTAAATTGAAGTTAAATTCCTTTTTGTTGTAGTTATTACAATTTACATGTTTGTATGTCTGTTTATGTTAATATATCCTCCCTCAAGTATAATTCATTGAGAATAAAAATGAAATCTTAATAGTCCTCCAAAGAGGGGAGGTGGCGGCTGGCCAAAAAAACCCAAAAATTTTATGCCAAATTGCAATAATAAATCAAGAATCATAAAAAGCATCCAAATATCACAACAAGATTTTTATGCAAGGAGAAGATGTATACGTTACCACTAAATGCGATAAAGGGTAATAGAAATGGGTATATTTAAATTAATACTAACGTATCACGCAATAAGTTAGGTGATTCCATTCCACCTGATCTCCATACCTAACACACAAGGCCAAATTCTATAATGCAATGGTGATTCTCTTATCAGGTGGCATGGGTGATGGTGACTATAACAGAATAGGTGGATGGGGGACCCCAGTTGTTCAGAATCAGCTTTGGTTTTGGCATTTTACCATTTAGTAAAAAAATAAAAAATAGTAAAAAGACATAGAAATGTATTTTGAAAGTAAATAATTATGAAAGATGTATATGAAAACATTTGAACACCCCCAAATCTTTCCTGGTTCTGCAATGCTAACATTGCATTTCCAGACAATTCTAACACTCACCAATGTTTTTTATTTTGGATTTATTCTTTGGGTAATAACAGAATCTAAGCACACTCAAGAGAACAAAGGTACAAACAATTCTGCAGTTTCTGCAATGTCAAGAATCTGATGTACACTCAAAACCTCAAACTTGGGAAGACTGTGAACAAGGCTGTGAACGAGAGATGTACTTAAATACCTTTAGTTTAAAAAAAAAGAACACAATTCTTCTTTGCCTTTTTTTTACCTTCCCCACTTTAAACATTGCACAATGAAAATGATCTAGCCCCCCTGTTCTGGACACTCATTTTTGACAGGTGCAGACAGGCACACCCACCTGCTGAGGCTCGATTTGTCCAACAGTTTGTGTACGTTCAGTAACTAGGTGGTTTCTACTCCCACTTCTCTTTTAATTCATAACCTTTCGTACCATCATTTAAATCTGGCAAAAGCAGGTCAGCAGAGTCCAAGCCCTTCCTCTGGATGATGTCACTGCCCTGAAGGACTCCACCCCTCTACCTGAGCTGGAGTATAAAGGGATACTTGTTTCTGGAGAAGACCCACATCACTGACTCTGAGGCATCTGGTGAATCTCACCATCACTGCAGAAACTCAACCAGCTGTAGAAAGAAGGGGAACTCGACGTCCACCATGTCTGCCGGCCTTGAGCTTATAGGCATCGTGCTGTGTGTCCTGGGGTGGCTCCTGGCCATCGTCTCCTGTGCCCTGCCTATGTGGCGGGTCACTGCTTTCATCGGCTCCAACATCGTGACGGCACAGATCATCTGGGACGGCCTGTGGATGAGCTGCGTGGTTCAGAGCACGGGGCAGATGCAGTGCAAGGTCTACGACTCCATGCTGGCCCTCTCGCAGGACCTCCAAGCAGCGCGGGCGCTGACCGTCATCTCCATCCTGCTGACCGTCCTGGCTGTGCTGGTTTCCATAGCCGGCGCCAAGTGCACCAACTGCATCGAGGACGAATCCTCTAAGGCCAAAGTCATGATCATCGCCGGGGTGCTGTTCATCGTGGCCGGGCTCATGCAGCTCATCCCAGTTTGCTGGTCAGCCAACAGCATCATCAGGGACTTCTACAACCCACTGCTGCCCGACGCACAGCGGAGGGAGCTGGGGGCCGCACTCTACATCGGCTGGGCCGCAGCTGCTCTCCTCTTAATGGGAGGCTCCTTGCTTTGCTGCACCTGCCCGCCTCAGGAGAAGAAATACAATCCCTCTAGGATGGCGTACTCAGCCCCTCGCTCCACAGCTGCCGGTGGGTACGACAGGAGAGACTACGTATGAAAGGAAAATGAAATCCTGAACAGGACCTGTTAAACTGTTCCACACCTCTGTTCGGTGTTGTTTTTTGTTTTTTACAAGGGTATGTAATACGAACACCCTCTCAGACTCCGCTATGAAGGAGAACGTTTGTCGGCCAATGAAAAGATGGCCTCGGTTGTCTTTTTAAGTTAATGATGCACTGAGGGTGAGCCCACGAGCCCGCAAGACATTTCATACTTTTTTATATTTCAAGAAAGGTTTAAAGGGGAATTCACCCAATTTTCTGCTTAATTCAGATGCAAAGAGTCATTCAGAGAGGTTTGGTGTAAAAAGGTTGATTGTAGAAACTTCATTACAGTGGTAGTGATGGGAAACAGGGCTTGCTGTATCTGTAAAACAAGCTGAGTCATGTTATTTACCGTACAAAAGCCAAAAAGACCCATAAAACAATGTCTCATACATCAGGCAGCATCTTCACACCCATGTAATCACTTTCTGTAGAGAGCTTTTATTGATGGACATCTGGATCCTATAACCTGCCCTGTATAAGAACAAGTTGCTCTCAAATGGAGCATTTCCCATTAAACCGCTCTGAATTAATTTGTTTACATCTTAACCATTTCATTATCCAGAAAATGAGAAAAATCCCTTTTAAAAATTCCTCAATTGCTTATTTTGTATCGATGTTTTTTAACTCCGAGGGGTTGACGATGTCGAGGACATGAGATGAAAAGACTCCTCCGTGAGAAAGAGACAAAACCCAGTTACCCAAGCTGGTGTACATTATAGTCTGCTCTACACAAGGGGCCTTGTGGCTCAGCGGAGTGGGAAGGAAGCCAGGAGACACAATGTGAGCACCTCATTGTGGGCAGTGAGGCGTAGAGGAACGCTTGTTTCGAGTTGTGCCTGCACTGGAACACATTGGTGCTCCTCTGTTCTTTCAAGAAAGCGAGTGGTTTGAATTCTGTGTGTTGGATACCAGTGTGTTACAATGTAATAAATTCTGTTTTTGATAAACCTTGATGTTCAGTTCATTCATTATTTACCATTCGTTCTGACTGCAAACTTCTGGGAACGATAAAAGATCGAGATTAGATTAGGATTAGCAGATGTCTTATCACAAGTCTCGTATCAACTAGCAACAAAAGCACATATACATATACTCCTTTAACAGTTATCAAAAATAATAATACCGCTTTTAGAAGGGGTTCGTTGAGGCTTCTTTAGCAAGGGCAGTGTTGAGATATAGAACCATAAAAGCTAATTAGAACATGCTACGGTTAACCCCTTAAATTCCCAGACTTAATACTTAATAAGACTTGTTACTCAGTAACTACAAGAACCACACTGCACACTGGTGGGGTTTTTTAAGGTCATGTAAGGGGTTAATGGTTCTTCTCTATGACTGCATAAAGTGTTCTTTGGCTTTTAGCATATAAGGAACCCTTTTTAATGCTATCCTTAAGAGGAAGAGTGGTTCTTAGTTCTAGACACAGCCCTGCCTTTCCTAAAGAATCATTCTTTAAGACTGTATGTATATTCCTTTCAAAAACAAAATCCATGCAGCACCAAAAATAGTGTACCACTACTTTTAGGCCCTTGCCACCAGTCTAAAGGTTCTTAATATATCCATCAGCCACTAACACTACGTAAGCAAAAACCTGATTATATAGGGCCGGCTGGGTTAATGAACATTAAGCTTAGTCCTGGACTATATAAGATTTTCCTTCGAAAGAAACATACAGTGCATGCAGAGGCTTAATTACTATCTAGGAACCCAACACAGCAGTTTATTAATCAGCACTGGTCCTAAATTTAAGCTTCTCAATGAATGCAATAGCACCAAATTATTTAGTTTATATATGAACCCAAACAGCAGAATTTTTGGCAAACTCCACTACTGAAAATACTGAACATTACAGTACTGGACACACCAGTTAAAAAAAAAGCACATTTATTGGACAGTCCTTTGAATGAGTGAATTCAGCTACTGTAAGGTCACTTATTATTGACACATTTTCCGACCAATAGAATGCTACAGCTACACATAAAGCTAAGGTAACCATGCCCAATGACATGCACAGAGTCACAATGCCCAATGTCATGCACAGGGTTACCATGCCCAATGTCATGCATAGGCATATAAAGCCTTCAGTTCCTTCAGTATCATCTAGCATCAGTACCTGACCTCACATATGCTCAACCAGACTCATACAGCAATGTTCCAACTAAAGCCTTCCCAGAGTAAAAGTACAGTTACTGCAGCAAAGGGGGACAAACCTGATGCTAATATGGACATGCTTTTAGACCTGTACTCCAATCCAAACACCATCTTTATTATTCAGAATTCCTGTTTTATGGAATTATGGTTGCACATGATTAATATGTGTACAGAAACCAGAAGAATTTCATCCAGTCATTTTGTGTTATCTAACCACAGGACTTGTAGCCCCTTCCAATAGGTGCCATGTTAAATATTGATGGTGTCATGTGTAAGGTGGTGGGAGACATGGAAATATCACTTTACCTGCCAGCAGCACCTGTTACTCAGGATCATACAGGATCAGTATCACCCTGACAAAGGCCATCAAGCTACCTCAGCAACAAAATTACCTGTTGCTCCTTAATAAAGCAGCTACCTTTTCAAGGCTGGGCAGATATTAGCAATAGATTTCCGGTCAGCTAATGCATGGTGACCCAAACACAAACAACCGAACACATGTCAACATCCAATCAGCCTGCATGATGTCACACTTTAGACCGTAAACCGGCAATTGACAGTAATTACACCTTCTTGAATAATGCAGTACTCTAGCCGGGTCAATTGCACCTCTTATAAACAGAACACAGCATTTGGTTTGTTTAGTCACCGTTTTCATCACAGTTGCAAAGAAACTTCCTTATGTCACACTAGGGCTGTGTGACGTAAAGGGACACTCTAGTCTGGCCAGAATAGGATGATGTATGAGGTACAGCTTCAGGGGGGATTTTGAGGTTTGCCTACAGGCTTTCTCCTGCAATGAGCAGCCAAGAAAAGAGTCCACTGAAAAGACAGAGAATCATCAGAAGCCATCTTTAACCTGATAAATGATCACTGATTTGACTTTGTTAGCCCCCTTTCACCCTGTTTTTGAATGGTGAGGACCCCCACAGAAGCATCACATTCTCAGCACTACAGTGACACTGACGTGGTGGTGTGTTAGTGTGTGTTGTGCTGGTGTGAGTGGATCAGACACAGCAGTGCTGCTGAAGTGGTTAAACCCTGGGTCCACTCACTGTCCACTGTGTTAGTGGCCTACTCTCAGACCAATGGTGACATTGCAGCACTGATCCACTGAGTCTGATCCCCTTACACCAGCACAACACCCACTAACACACATCAGTGTCACTGCAGAGCTGGGAATGATCCACCACCCACATAATAACTCACTCACAGGGTTTTCAATACTGAGGAACAGGGTATAAGGGGATAACAAAACTCCCAGAGAAACAGATGGACCATAGTCTGAAACTGTAGAACTACAAAGTGGACATATGGTAAATGGAGCTGATAAGATGGAGCTGATTAGACTCTGGGGAGTGTAGATACAAGCAGGTGGTTTTACCGTTATGGCTGACCAGTGTGGGATGTACAATCATTGACTATACATGTGATACATTTGACATATATACTTGACAGACACTGACTGGACACTGGGTTCACTGTGCTTGACATTCTGACTTTCATGTTTCGTTATAGTACATAGCATGTCATAAAATGTCATAAAATTAATTAAAGTAAAAAACACTTTTTGATGAAGCTCATTTAGTCCACTTGGTTAATGGAACAAGCTCCTTCTCCGAGGTCAAATTTAAGTAAATATGACAACATGATTCATCATTTCAATATGACGTTCTAAAAAAACTGTTCTAGATTAATCATCGACATTTTCAGCTTATCAAATATGTTTCAAGTGTTTTATCTGAAGCTTGTAACGAACATGAGCATATATTTGATCTTAGTTCTGCATTGACTATTTCAGTAAAGAGTCCTAGCATAGAGCTATCTGCTTTCTACTCCATAGAACTAACCGGACCCTGCTTAGACCATGACTTGCATCGGCCACAATTTATCTGAAACTTTCAGAAAGCTTTTTTCTCTCATGAAACTGATCTCAAAATATGACTGGTTATGTCCTCTGTCATTTTCTACTTATGTTGGTAGTTAATATAATGTGTAAGTGCCTTTAGTACAGTTCCTGAAGTCCCTTCGCGGTATCTACCTACACAACACAGAAAAACAATCCAGAAAAGATCATTTTCAAGATTTTAACTCTAAAATTAACCTCCTGAGACCCCAGCGTCCTCATATGAGGACATTACATTTCTGCTTCTCTGCACCATGACACTTTTTAAAATGTTGACCCTTTGGCCTCATATGAGGGCACTGTTTTTTGCCAAAGCAACTTCCTGTACAAAGACAACGTTTAGCTTTTATACATGTTAGGTCCTACTAATTACAAATAGCTAGGAGAAATTAAAATTGCACACCAAGCAAGTCCGGGTCTCACGAGGGTAACAATGAAATAAGAGTTTCAAGTGAGGTTTAAATGATGATCTGAAATGATCCAAATATTATAGGCCCTGAGCGTCCCCCTGGTAAACTGTTCCTTTAAAGGTAGGGGAGGTGTCTGTTAAGTCTAATAGGGAAGTGTCTTCTACCGGAATATGACACGAGAGGCTGCGCAGTTAGTCTTAACTGGTTACAACAGGTGCTGAGCAGCTTAGTAAGGTGAGACAATATAAACGTATTGTCCATGACTCAAAACATGCTTCGTCACAGGGTACATGACCCTGAGTCACAGACTGAAGCATGAACATGACACAGTTTCTCTATTCTGTAAACAGGAAGAAAGAAAAAGGAAGAATGTTCGTTTATACGTTTGTATATTTTTATGATTATAATTTCACACGATTCAGCAGTCGAAATATGAATTGATTTTGACACATCTTATTTCCTATCCAAAATGCAAAAACTATCATACACAGTGTCTGAGACATCAGGCAGCACACTCATAACCATTCCATGTAACTTTCTGTAAGGAACTTTTAGAGGCGGACGTCTGGTTCTCATCACCACTGAGAACAATCATACACCAAACCACTGTAAATGACTTTATGAACCATTCAATAAAGCAGAAATTTTCCCATTTCAAATCTCAGATTATTTCCTATGGTTTAAAATTCAGTATCTATACAAGCTACAGTGCAAATATTAAAACATGTTTAATTTGGTTTAATTTTACAGTTTCGACTTTTAGGTGTTTTTTCAGAAGCACTATACTATTCTAAATAATTAATGGTAAAAAAGGTAAAAAATGATTATAATTTTATAAAAATTAAAATTAAATTTTGTGTAAATCCAAATTAAAACAAAACAAACAAAACTAAGTTCAGTTAGCACTGCTCAAGTTTCAATATGTGCTGTTCATTCTCCAGGCCATATATGGAAACTAAACCTCCATTTTTGCTGTTTTTATGAGGTCACAAAAACAAACATATTTTCAGCAGTTAAATCCACCTATTCAGCCTACAGAAGCGCACTACAGTGCTACTGTGGAAAACGGTCATGTCAAAAAACTTGATGACTGTATTTAGTACATAAAGCCTTACTAATTTAATAATCAGACCTCAAAAAATGCGCTCTATAGGTATGAATTGTTTATAGATTACAAAAGATGAAATATTACACAGTAGAAAAGTTGTGCACTGCTGCTGTTTAGCCACTTAGAAACAGAAATACAAGCGCGTCTCTTTGATTTGACAAGAGTTCCTCTGATCATAGCCCCGGGGTTTGGATACAGACAAGGTCTCGGTGCCTTTAAACTGGTTGAATCTAGTCGCAGCTTTTTTTTTTTTTAAAAAGCAGATTTGGGTTTCTGAAAAGTTAAGGGTTCCTGGGGAAATCTAAGCCTCCATTCGCAGCCTGGTGCTTTCTCTGAAACTCGTCGTCACATGACCGATACTTAAGGGGGGTGGGAATTCGGAGTTGCTGGGTAACTAGAGACATCAGAATGTAGGACATAGAAACAGAGTGTCTTTGTCAAGGAAACATTCACTTCCAGATCAGGCAGGTAAGCAGAGGCTGGAGGCGGAGCTCTGAAACCGTATCTAGCATAGGCCAACAGCCTAAAGGCATCCTCAGATAAGTCTTTGGTAACACTTCCCCCGGTTCCTGTATTCACATTGCTTTATAGAAGCCTGTAAAATAATCTTAATAGGGAACTCCAGCAGTCTTTCAAAGCTGCCACACAATTAAAAGGTTATGACGTGAACAAAGTAAGTGGTTTGGTGTTCAGAATCGTTCGTAGTGGCGGTGATAGGAACCAGATCTCTAAACGCTTCCACCCAAAAAGGCCTTATGAAATGGTTATGAATACTCAGCCTGATGTCTAAAATGTCTATTTTGTTTGTCTAGCAGACATGGTAACCCTGCTTCCCATCACCACCACTGTGCAGAAACCCAAGCTTCTACAATTATCAACATGAAACAAAAGATTGTTTTTAAAGGGCTGATATCTGACCACCTAGCTTCTTCTTGCATTGTACTATTTTTTTTCCATGAGCTCCACTTATGAACTTTGTGCGGTTCAATGTGCCAAAAACAGACATATCTTATTTCTACATGATTTTATGCCTGAGATGTAAACAGGCTGCTTTTGTTACTGTGCCTTTAAAGGTGCAATCTACAAGGTTTGTAATTTAAAACATTCCTCCTACGACACGTCTGTTCTGATTGGTTGATCTCTATATTGTGCCTCATTCAAAACGTTGTCTGGGCAGGAACAGACTGGGCATAACTGTGTGACTGGGTGGGGCTAAAATGCTGACTGAATAAATGGATACATGCAGGCTGGTAAATTTTGATGTAAAAGAAGAAAGTGGATACTCTTGAGAGGCATTTAAATACTTGAAATTACAACTATATTTATGTGTACACCGTAAATAAATGTTAATAAAAACAGAATGCAATGCAAATCTCATATTTTATTTACAATAGAACATAGAACACACATCAGATACGTAAAAGTGACACATTATAGCACTACATGAAAACTAATTACAATTATTATTAGAAAAAACACCGCAGAGTCACATGACTGGGTATAAAAAGAGCATTTTAGAAGGGCATAGCTGCTCAGAATCCAGTATGGGCGGAGGTTCATTAATCTAAGAAACTAAACCACATCACAAAATTGTGCAACAATTTTAGAAGAATGTCCCTCAACATAAAACTGTGAAGACTTTGGATATTCCATCACCTACAGTACATAATATCATCAAAAAATTCAGAGACTCTGGAGAAATACCTTTTTTGGAGTCCCAGCTGCTTGAGACAACACAAAGCATGTAGAAGACAGCTTGGTTTTGTTTCAGGTGATCATTTCAAGATTTCTGGATAATTCCATGGCTAAGATGTAAACAGACAAAATCATTTACAGGATTTAGCTGACATGCCTATCCAGAGCTACTTACAGGTAGGCCAATGTAGTATTAGGAGTCTTGCCCAAGGCCTAATCATTGTGGTAGAACAGCATAGTCAACCAGACTATGTCTCCCACATGGGACGGTAGCTTCCTGGATGGGTAGTAGTGTTATCCGCTGCACAATACCAACCACCCCAGATTGGTCTGGTTTTGGTTTGGCAGTTCATATTCATAACTATTCTATGTACTCATGTTCTATGAGGGAACTTTACAAGTGGACATCTGGCACCTATCACCCAGTGCCTCTACATTGTACATGTATTAATGTGAGCATGGGCTAAGACACCTAGACCCTTTCCCCACCCTTGTAAGCTTGGTGATATGGTAAGTTTCTCTGGAATGAAATGCTATACATACAACGCTGACTTTGTTTCCACGTGTATCAGATTTATGTCATTATGTAGAATAATTTGGGAAATTGTTGGAATTCCCCTTTAGTTCCATATATGCCATTTTATAGTTCTTACGTCTTTGGTACTATGCTAAAACACAGACCGCAGCAACAATAAGCTGTTTACAGTGTGTCCAACCATGTGACTGGTAACCAATTTTCAGGTCTTCTGACAGGTCAATCTTTATTTTGGAGTACACTTTTTAGATCTGACATGTACCTATGTAATAATAATGACGTCTGTAATCCCTCTGAGTCAGGGCATATCCAGCTCTCTCTGTTTATATGTTGTACACAGACTCCATCTAGGTGTTAGCATATGCCAAGAACATAGAGTACATCGCGCTGCGGTACTGACAAACACCTGCTACAGAAAAGCAGAGCAGTGTATCTTGTACTTCGCAGTTTCAAGAGAAAATGGGACTTTTGGTCAGAGTGAATCGCAGGGCTCTGAAAGTCTGAGGGCATTACATTTTTCATAGATAGCTCAGATCTTTCGCTGGAAGTTGATACCTCCTTAAATTCCTGCGAACACTCATACAAAAGTACACATCACTCACAGTTTCAGCCGCACTAGACTACACTGGACTTATGCGTTCTCACTAAGGTTTGGACATTACTTGTCAAGGACTCCTACAACCTCCCTAACTAGGAATTTCATACAGGACACATCCAGAAGTGTTTAGACAGTAGAATGTCTGAAATGAAGGGTATTACTAGGAAGTTTGTTCCTCCTGTGCTGCAGTAACAGTCTCTTCTCTTTTTTTTAGATGTGGAAACACTGCTGGGAGGACTTTTACATTTAACATTCCCAGGAGCATTACTGAGGTCTGGTACTGATGTTGGATGATAGGTTCTGGGCCACTCCAACTTTCCAAAAGGTTTGCCTCCTGTTTTCTGCGTATAGTAAGCTGTGACAGCAGGAAGTGCCCTAAAAGTAGCGGACTTCATTCATTAGAAGGCCTTTCCAGTAGATTTACACATCTGGAGAAATTCAGTACTATTCCAATGCTGCAATGTGGCAGGGAATTCTAACCTCCACTGTCTTGTTGCATATTTAACCAGAGGTCCTTGTTTTCTGGGGAGAGTGCCCATTTTGGTGACCTGTCTTTAGCTGGAGCTGTCACTGGAAATGTCCCCCCACACTCAACCACTCATTTTCTAATCCTCTTATCCTTTTTGAAGGCATGGGGTGCTGGAGCCTATACCAGAGCTCAGTGGTGGAAGGCAGGAGATACTATGATCTGTGCAGGTCGTCAGTCCATCACAGGAGAGACACACCAGCATGCACACACACTCACACCTAAGGGCAATTCAAACTTTCATTTATTCATTTCATTCAGTCACTTTTCTTTCTGGGATACGGGGGTGCTGCGAACATTCACACACACACAGCCACGCCAAGGAGTAATTCAGTATCCCCAATAGGCCTCACTGCATGTCTCATGTTTGTGGGAGGAAGCCTGAGCACCCAGAGGAAACTGTCCATTTGTAACCATGAATTAAAAAGTCTTAAGAAACATCCGGTAGCCAGAGGCATCACTAGAGGATCCTGGGTAAGGGGAATAACCTATACTAGAGGTTCCTGGATAAGGGAAATAACTTATAGCAGGGGGGTCTGGGGGCAAAGTCTTACAGGATCATTTTTAATGGCCCAAACTGTTCCTTAACATTTAGGGCAGCAACACTGAGAAAATTTATCAAAACTTTCTATTTGTTCAAGATGGCCTACGTTAGATTGGTCGTTTGTATTAAGCATAAAGCTAGTATGACTTAACTACTACATCCTTCTACTTACAAATGGCACAGATCAAGCAACACAAGTGAAGTTAAGCAGTACCATCTCATTTCTCCTAAATAAACCACAGTTCCTACATATATCATTCAAATACAAAGATTATAGAACAGTTTAGAGTCAGATGGTGTGATTGAAAGATTTTGCTCTATAGACATTAATAAGCCAGGTGTCAGCATTCCATGATCTTATCGACAGATATTCTTAGATTTTCGAGTTATACTCGATTCAACTCGGTAAGAACGCTTAATATAACTGCTCTCTTCTTGATCACTAACCTCCATCAGACCTGCACCTTCATCCTTGTCAGTCTCTTTCAGCTTCCTCTTTCAGCTCTCACTCTTTCCACCACTGCTAACAATACATTATTTTGTTAAACTCAGATTTACAAAAACTCAGGAAAGTAATGGGCTCTTTATTGTTTTTATATCATTATTTTTATTATATATATGATCTAAAGCTAAAATAGCTGGCTTGTTAACTAGCTAGCTAATGTTAGCGTTAGCCTAACCGCTCTCCTTTACCGGAAGTTAGCAAGCTAACAAGAAACTGAGTGAAAACCAGACAGCAGTTATACAGACCATAATTTACCACAAATTCATATTTTATGAGGATATATATTTACTTTGTAACTACTTACTGTTTAATTCTGTATATTATGAATTATAAAGAAGGTCTATCGTGTACTTTTATTCAATCCTGCCCCACCTAGCGCGCGCCGAGTGAGAGCGAGTGAAACCAGAGCCCTGCCCCTAAGTCTGATTTGATTGGCTTACAACGTAGAAAGTCTGATATGATTGGATGAACCCTGGTTTCTTCTTCTACTCACGTTGGGTCAGCGCTGCAACAGAGCAGCAGCAGCGCCACCCCCTGGTCGCCCCCTGCCAGCACATTGTATTCTGAATAAGTATCAACTATTAATAATTTGAAGCAGGGTAAGAGCTAAATAAAATTTGTACCCCTAAAACTGGCCTAGCGACGTCCATGTTGGCGACAGAGCAGACAAACAGAGGGCACAAAACAAGATTTCTCGTTTAAACATATACTTAATGTTCTTAAACATAAAGTTTTGGACTATCCAATAGGAATGTTTCCTAGCTTTTCTCCAATTGGACAAGCTTAACTTCGGGTACAGAGCTGCCATCTGTTTCCATGCACAGTGCAGTATTACTCTTAGTGATGCTGATGTGCATAACTGACTGCAAAATGTGCAAACCGGCAGACGTGTGGACTCGAGTCACATGACTTGGACTCGAGTCCGACTCGAGTCACTAAACTGATGACTTGTGACTTGACTCGACAACATTACTAAAGACTTGCGACTTGACTTAGACTTTACCTTTACTGACTTGGACTTGAAATCGGACTTGAACTTTAAGACTCGAAAAGACTTGACAACCCTACTTTAACATAATGAATAAGTAAAACTGAATCACATAACTGGATCATTTTATATTAAATGGCGCTGTAACGCTAGGGAGCTGAGCCGCTCAGCCCAAATGATCCGTAACCTAGCAACAAGTAAAGCCGTAACCGTACAGCCAATCACGAGAAGCTTTGAGGGGGGCGCCAGTGTTGAATTTGTGCGGAGAAGACGAGTAACATGATCCCAAAAATAATCCTGTTCAACTACAAAGATTATAATGTAGTAAATAAAAGAAGAACTGCGGTATGCAAGACATGTGGAGTCAAGATCACAGATGGAGGTGCAACCACTTCAAACTCGACATTTGAGGCTGCACAAAGAACAGTAAGTCTGTGCTGTGTATATTTCGCGTATAGCAGTTAGCAAGCTAGCAAACGTAGCGACATAATAATAAACAACAGCGAATGTAAACAAAGCTGTTGTCCTCTGTTCGTCCCTCTCTCACACCGTTCACTGTGAGAGATTTTACAGAAAATTAAAGTGTTTAGGAACCACAGCATCTCAACCACGACGCGGTGAATTACCATAGAGCAGAAAAGTGTCAAACACAGCAGTTCACACATGCTGTTATATATATATATATATATATATATATATATATATATATATATATATATATATATATATATATATATATATATATATATCGTCGCCGTCCAAGGAAAAACAAGTATCTCCAAAATGGCAGCTTTACAAGAGAGGCCAAAAACCTCATTCAATTTTAATGTAAGTCAATGGAACCAGACGTTTTTCTAAGTAATTTTGGGCCATTTCTGTTGGTCTATTCATCATGTAGATCTCACAGTGTAAACGACTGCCGCTGTTTTCAAATTATGCATAAAAGTCAAAATGGACAAAAAATGGAGATACATGTTTTTCATTGGACGGCAACGATATATATATTACAGGTCCATACATTAACGCTTATGGGTTTAGAATGTGATGTCATTAAAAATTCCTGTAGGTGGAATGTGTTCTACTACTTCATCATAGTGTGGTGTTCCTCAACCTTGGCCTTCGAGGCCCACTGCCCTGCACATTTTACTGTTTTTTTTTCTGCTTCACCTATTTTAACTCAGTATTGGGCTGGCTATGAGGTGATTAGTTGGATCAGATGTGTTGGGAGAATGGAAAACAGTAAAAAGTGCAGGGCAGTGGGCCTCCAGGGCCAGGGTTGAGAAACAATGATGTAGTGTACTTTGTTAGCCTGTTTACAGAAATTTATAGCATACTGAAACAGCTCATATGATATCATGAATCATATGATATTCTTGTCCTTTCCTAATTTTTTTTAATCCATAAACCTTGACTTTTTGTTGCTGTAAACTGTGGTATAATGTCACATTCATTTTTCCATACTGCGTTTAGTACATATCTATTAGAGATTACAGTAAGTACTTTGTTTACTGCACAGTACTTTGCAGGTTATTTAATCCTCAAATTATTTAATTAACGATTTGCACTACTTGTTCCTGTTAAGTAAAATAGCACTTTGTTGTTTGAACTGTTTGAGATAATGCAAGTTGTTTTTGTTATACTAAATGCAAACTTTAAAAACATTTATGATTATGTCAGTTTAATATACTATGAATCAGCTGCATCAGTTATGTGAAATATTGAAATGACATCTGGTGACTTGACTAGGACTCGAAGTTTAAGACTTGGGACTTGACTTGAGACTTGCTTGTATTGACTTGGGACTTGACTTGAGACTTGCTTGTATTGACTTGGGACTTGACTCGAGACTTGCTTGTATTGACTTGGGACTTGACTCGTGACTTGATTGTTAAGACTTGAGACTTACTTGTTACTTGCAACTTAGTGACTTGTTCCCATGTCTGCAAACCGGACTAATTAACTTCTGGTAACAAAGGACAATACACTGTGGGAAAAGGTTTGTAAATTCAATAAATATACATCACTAGGTAACGAGCTGTAAAAACAATAACCAGGTTTTACAGAAAATACTGCGCTATTGATAAACAATAAACTGGCAGGTTGTGATCACAGATGCTGTGCATGCAGTCGCCCCATGTCGCCCTCTAGTGGTGTAATAGGTCATATTACCGCGCTATACTCACGACTCGCCACCAGAGGGCAGTGGTACAGCGCAGAAGAAACTGAGTTCCTGTTTTATTATTTGGGCCAGCTTTGAGGTTAGTTAATAAAGGCCAATGACGAGGGCAAGGAATCAAATGCCAATAGCAACCAATAAAAGTCTCTAAATTAATTGTTTTTTACTCTTGATATTCTCCTGTTTACTACCTGTTAAAAGCATTTCCTGCCATTTCACTATTAAAACGATTCATCAACAAATATATTTTATAAACGACACCTCTCTGTGTTTTGCAGAAGGTATTTTAAACAGACTTATATTTTATATAATTATATATTTTTGTTTCTGTTTTTTTTTTCCCCTCCCAGATGAGTTTTGTTTATCTAAATGTTGTAAGTGGTTTATTAACTAACTAACTAACTAACTACTACTACTACTACTACTAATAATAATAATAAATAAATAAATAAATGCGGAGAAACAAAGAAAAACGAGCTAGATGCTGAAATTAGTATCCGGGTTTTCCATGTTGACAGGATACATGTGCCAGGTATGTATTTTCCACAAAGAGGAGAATATTTAAATAACTTAAAAGTTCACACTTCAAATAATATTAAATTATTTAATAATAGTAAAAAATATTACCTAATAACGCTAAATTAACCAGGAATGTGAAGTGCTGGAGTTACACGGAGTAACTAACACAGACATGTTTTAATCACTGTGACCAGGATATTTAAATATTTCTGATAAACAGAGTATTTCAGTATTTAAGTATTTAAGTATTTTAGTATTTCAGTATTTAAGTATTTCAGTATTTTAGTATTTCAGTATTTAAGTATTTAAGTATTTTAGTATTTCAGTATTTTAGTATTTCAGTATTATTTATATTTGATTTATCATTTACCCCAGATGCAGTTCATCGATCAAGACATGTTGGATGTCTGACGTCGGCCTCTCTAGTTTGGAGGCTAGGCCAACATTGCTAAAACCACTGGTTCTACATTGTCACCAAACTTTATCCGTAAATACATCTTCATCAACTTTGTGGTGATCCTTTTACTGAAGAGCAAGATCACGAGTTTGTGGCTTGTTGGCAAAAGCCACCGTTTAAGTGGGGTCTACTTGTACCATTTTACTTTTTAGACATATTTACGTAGATGTGATGTCAAATTAAATAAATTAAGCGTTTGGTGTCTTTCCGAGGATGCGTGTGGTGGCAATGTAAAAACAGGCAACGCTTATCAATCTTAGCCTGTCATAACCCAGAGAAGCAGATGTCAGATATCAATGGCTTGACTAATCAGCTGCATGTAAGGTAAGTCATCTAATCACGCTAATCACTGTCATCGACTGAAGAAAACATAAACTCAAACAAACTTTACATTTTCAATCGTAAAAAATCTTTATTTCATGATATAAGGCATTTAACGTGTGTGTTTCAGCAGCAGATACAAAAACATGCATTTACAACTATATTTATTAATATAAGGATATAAAATACACTGCTCAATAACGTAATAACACGTACTAATAGACGAGAAACAGTATGGTGATTCAGTCATTCTTCTGGCAGACAAAGACGATAAAGAGCAATGACGCTGTCGCTTCTTCTAGTATAGAACTTCCATTCCAGTCTCAGAGGACACTCAGATGACCTACACTTGGGTCGCTTTCAGCCTCGCCAACTACCCCAAGGTTTACTGTAGGTGGTAAAAACTGGAAAAGACTGTAGACTACCAAGAGGACTAGACTCTAGACTCTCAAAATGGAGAACATCATGGACTACGGAGAACTGCGGTCCCAGCTGGGTACGGAAATCCAATACTCATGGTGCCAAACAAATGCAATACAAAACTTCAATACCTAAACATCCAGGAGCCAACCGGCTCCTTGTTCTAAATCTAGGCTGCTGATTGGCTGATAAAATTACATGGTGCTGGCATGTTATCCGTGTCAGGGATTCCTGATTAGCCTGTGATTTCTTGTGCTCTGGGAACAAACCCACACGGGGCACTGCCAAAAAGGAACTGAAAACAGTGTGCTCATGAATCAGCAGTAAAATCAAGGTACTGAAAAATACAGAATGATACCCAGCCTTACTCGTCTCAGCACATTAGCATAGAGCCACTTTCAGTTCCCATGAAGAGCCTATCAAAGCAGAAACCACCTCTGCAGGATGTGAGTGTAAAGAACCTCCTCATGGTGTAAAGGTTCCAGGGAAGACCCTTAAGGTGAAGGCCGAACGGTTTCTGTGATGTCACAAAAACCAAGTCTCTCACACTGAAGCTCTGAATCTGTTTCGAATGAGGCACAGCCGAGGGCAGCCAATCATAATGAAGCTTCTTTTGTGTATTAGTCTTAATACAGACGGGCTTAATTCTCTTAAAGCTCTTCTTGGCACAAAAGTGGACCCCCATGTTGGACATGGGCTCCTCAAACCTTTGTGGTCCTTTCCTAGGACTGCTCAAAGAACCCTTGGCAAATCTCATCCCTACAGTCAATTGGTATGAAATGATAATTTTTTTTTCAGACTGTGATACATTTAAATAGACACATAAAGCCAGTGTAGTGTCAATGGGACATAAAAACGCTTTATAATAAACTTAATAAACTGCAACTTGGCACATAATTCATGAAACATGCCGGCGTTCTCCTCCTACAGCAGTACCTAATATCTAAATGATGAGAATGAATCTAGTGTTTGTCGTTGTGTTTTAAATACCATCAACTCAATTTGAGTTAATTTAGCAGGAAAGTTCCAATTTACTTACAAAAGCAAAGAAATAAAATAAAATAAAACATTCTTATTATTGACCGTTTGCAAAATAATGACTGACACGCCTCTTAGCCAATCACAGCCATCCCTGAATGTTCCTTTGTCCGTCAATGGAAAACTCAGAACAGTCCTGGCAGTGACATTGGCGGGGACTGTATATCAGACAGAGCTGCTGAGGTGTGGAAAGGTGTTGTAGAGAGGAGCATACAGTGCTTAACTCAGTTTGGGTTTTCGTGGTTGGTGTAGCTCAGCGGATAACACCACTGCCCTTCAGAGAGCCAACACTACATGTGGGAGACTGGGGTTTGGATCCTGGTCTGGGTGGCTACGCTGTGCTACAGCAATAAGAGTCCTTGGGTAAGACTCCTAACACTACACTGGCCCACCTGTAATATGATTAACCTTGTAAGTCGCTCTGGATAAGAGCGTCAGCTAAATGATGTAGATGTTATCCTGATCATTTGGAGGGTGGAGCGGGCTTTATCTAATTCCTTGAGCTGCAAATGGTTTTAGATTAAAGACCAGACTTACAGTTCAATGGCTAAACTATTAAGAGACCCTATAGTTGGATCATCTTTACCTGAGTAAAGATCTGTTATTTTACAGAACAAGGTTCGGATCAGATAGCTCAATAATTAAGTCTGTTAATTAAACATATTCTGTGCAAAGATGAATATCAATATCAGTCACTCATTATTAGTACTGCTTCATTGAAGTATGTTGAAAGAACTTGGCAAAGCCTCCTCAGCATCTGACACTGTGCTGATGAGCTGGACGATTTAGGAAGGATATCCAACTGGGATTTTTCTGATCAGTGTTGCCACTGCCATTTAAAACTGCAATTATTTTCTGGCACCTGAAGTCCAGGCCTGTAATAAGAGCTGTTGTTGTGATGGCACAGTACTGTTTATACTGGCGCCGTCATACCAATTAAACCCTACATCTTAATTCTGCACGTCACTTTATCACCCTTGTTGTCTTCAGTGTCTCACTGTCTCATTATGTTTATCTCAGGGCCTTCATTTAATTTAATTTAATTTAATTTAATTTAATTTAATTTAATTTAATTTAATTTAATTTAATTTAATTTAATTTAATTTAATTTAATTTAATTAAAATTTATTTTATTACTACTTTAATAATTTAAATCCTATGTCTTACGTTCGTCTATTTTATGTTTACGGCTTAATATATTTAGTATACTCTTGTTCTTGTTTTAGTTGTGATCTATCATTAAACGTTTATGAGCTGCAACTCGGGTCAGAGAGTAACCCAATTTCAGTCCTCTGTATGTCTCTGTATGACATATTGAAGTATTGACAATAAATCTACATGACTAGTATGGCTGCCTTTGATTGGTCTAATTCACCCACAGGCAGTTTACAAGCTCTGAAATCAGATTAACGTTTCCTATATAAGACACGGTTTTGATAAAATCGCCTGGAATTAAATTTGCAGCTCTTACGATTTACATATTGCACCTTTCAAACTGTGATTTCAGTATATAATGGATTCATCTTTCTGCCCCAGCTGCAGCGTTAGCTTTAGCATTATCTGAAGGGGCACCTTCCACCCCCAAAACCTCATCAGTCATGAGAATGTTCACTGACTAAACACGCCCTGATTTGAAGCCCTCCAGAATGCTCATTTCATTGGTTCAACTGGCCCGCGTTCATTTTCCCACACTCTTGTCTCGACTGGACATCTTTTAAAACAAATGTACTTCTGCCTGAAGAGTTTGTCAAATGTTCTCCTCTGTACTACCGAACATTCTAGTCTGTTAGCACGGATGCTAACAGTCAGCCTAAATCCGCATGTTTGATGGACACAGCAACAGTAGGAGAGGCGTGACTGTCTCAGGAGTCTGCAAACGGCCAGCAGATGTAGCCAAACCTCTTATGTCCTCCCTGGGACAACTAAAGCTATGCAGTTCTGATGCTTTCCCGAATCCTTCCTCTGGAGGAAGTTAACTGTTCTAGATACTAATATCTAGAAGCTCTACAATAGGTTCCCTTGTGCTTCAGAAAGTCAGCAGAGAACACCGGAATAAATAACAGTAAGCATATTCGTTCAAAGTGCTCTATTAGAATCTGGACACAGTTGTCAGTCTCAGGTTTGGTGGTTCTAGATACCTGTGTACTTTATCTCAAGGTGTCTAAGAAGGCTTTTATGACACTAGTGTTTCCAGGGCGTAGAGGCATAGTGGCCATCTCTGTGGCTTTCCTTTTTCTCTGCTCGTGTGCCCAGACCTTTGGGGATTAGAGATGTGGTCAGCAGCTGATGCTGAACTTCTCTGTCCATCGTGGCTGGCTGGGAAGCTTATGGGTGTCCATCCCCGGTGCTACCACGGGTGGGTTTATTTGCCCAGTTTGAGCCAGTCCCTCCAATGCACCTGGCTGGACGCTGTGCTGATCTCTGGTGCGCAGGACGGCGAGGCTGAGGGCCTCCTGGATTTGCGGAGGAAAGAGAGGCGGTTAGCTCCGGACCGCTTCCGGTCCGACTGCAGCTCTGTCTGGTGCTGGCTCATGAGCTGCTGGTTGATGATTATCTGGATGTCGTCCTGCAGGAAAAGGAACAAATTGTAAGGTTGCAGGAGAGGCCAAAAACCTACTTTCATTTTAATGTAAGTCAGTGGAACCAGAGTTTTTATATATATATTGTCACTGGCAATGAAAAACATATATATATATATATATATATATATATCGTCACTGGCAATATATATATAATATAATATAGCATAATATAATATAATATAATATAATATATACACATATATAATACACATATATATGTGTGTGTGTGTGTGTGTGTGTGTGTGTGTGTGTGTGTGTGTATGTATATATATATACATATATGTGTGTATTATATATGTGTATATATTATATTATATTATATTATATTATATTATATTATATTATATTATATTATACACACACACACACACACACACACACACACACACATACATACATACATACATTTTATATATATATATATATATTTTTTTCTAGATCTGTTTTTTTTTAAATATTTCCACAGATGTACATACTGCAACCTTACATCACTTGCCATGCTTACTTTCCTGCACTTTATTTATTTATTTACGGCATTTTGCACTTCTGGTTAGATGCTAACTGCGTGTCATTTGCTCTGTACAAAGTAAAATCTAATCTAATACACATAAGCTAATCTAAAAATAACTTCCTTTAAACATGTTCATGCTGTTCTATATTCCAGCATTAGCTGCAAAGGCTTCACTTTTGAATAATTTCCATCTTGGTATACTAGGCACCTCTGTAAAAACGGGAAGGGAGAAAAAGCTAGCAGGAACATTTAGAGGAAACTGTGGTGGAAATCGGTGAAAGCACAACCAGAATATAAACCATTAACTTCAAAGAGGAACTCATTTTACTACACAAATAAACTAATACTGTTCAAAGAATGATCAGTACTGAATGATGTGTAAACACGTAATGCGATAAGACTGTTTGCCATATCACCCAAGCCTACTGTGGAGTGTTTATCAAATGTTGTACAGTAGCCAGCAGGGGGCAAAAGCAGCACACAGTGTAATGGCATACTCATATACTGCCACAACAGAGAGACAGCCAGGGTCATAACCAGTCAGATATATAATATATAATAATATAAATTTGTGTTGTTGACCTGGTGACCCCTGGCTTCTTTTACTACAACTGTAAAGAAACCTGTACAGTCAGTACAATCAACCATTTCACACCAAACCACTCTGAATGGCTCTTTCTCAACCTCTGAATTATAAGCTTTCAGTTCCAGTCTGACAGGGTTAATGCTGGAACGACGCATGCTTAGATCACCATCCTTCAGGAAGCATGAAGCAGCTCCATGGAAATTGACCCTGACCTTTGAAGCTTTGATCATCAGTATGTGAGCAAACAGTAAAGAGTTCCCCCAGTGTGACCCACCTGCCAGGCCTCCAGTTCCTGCGACAGCTCCAGTTTGCGCTGGATGGCCTCCAGCAGCTGGTTGTTCAGACACATAATGTCGTTCTTACTCCGCAGGAGTTCTGCCTCCACTGCCGTTTTCCTGCAGAGAAAAGTGATGAAGTTTCAGCAGTCATTTCCAACTGATGGCACAGTTTGTCATCCAAAGCCGGTCTGAACATAGTACGCCAAATCTTACTGCTTTTAAAATATTCAGAACTCATATTGCTGATACAGTAATGAAGCAGGCCTTAAGATGGTGTTGGGTAATCCCGCTATGGAAAAACAACGAAGCCAAGCTGACTGAAAAGATACTGGAATGGATGGATGAAGTGAGTAGTAGAAAGTTGACTATTTGAAATATGAATGTGCTAGCTTATAATGCCCAAGAGACTGTATTATAGGCTTTAGGTAAAGGCCTTAATGGGATTAAGTCCTGCTGTTGTTGTAGAGGCATGTTTTTCGCAACTAGAATATTATGAACAATGTTTTTATTGCATGTTATAAGAGCTGAACAACATATTTACACTTTTCTTTGTGCTGATTATTGTATCAGTGAATTTAGATACATTCTTGAAATGTTGCAGGGTGGGTTTATAGGTCTCTCCCAACTCAAGTAGAAGAGCCTGAATGTGTACGACTGGAAATAACTGCCCTGGGATGCTGTTTAGACAGACTTGGTGTTAAAGATGGGTCAATCAGTCCATTTAGTCACCCAATTAGTTAGCTCCAGCCCTGCTTATTGATTTGTATGCATTACCATAACTGGCCATATCTGCCAAAACTCATAGCCTGGTTTTGACCAACTTGGCAAAATTAATGACAGCATGGGCCTGCTTACGTACTTTGCAATAGCATCGTCTCTGTCTTTTATAGCCCGTTGGACGATCTCTTCATCCAGCCTGCTGTCTGCTTTGAGTCTGAGTTCAGCATTCTCTTCTAGGAGCCGTACGTTCTGAGAGACAGGAGGACACACAGTGATCGTTAGTAAAAATGAACCTAATTATAAAATTAAAATAAAATAAAATAAAATAAAATAAAATAAAATAAAATAAAATAAATTAAATTAAATTAAATTAAATTAAATTAAATTAAATTAAATTAAATTAAATTAAATTATTTAAAAATACACTGATGGTGCCACTCAAAGTGCATTATAGGTAGCTGATTAGGCACCAATAACAACACATTCGTTATGCGGCACAGACTTTACATCATATTTTATTGTAATGTCCATAAATTCTCTGTTTGTTAATCATTTGGTCAAAGGTTTGTACCAGCATCTGAATTCACCCGCATTAATAATAAATTAATTTAAACCACTTTGAAACTCAAATAATCAAATTTCAAATAATATTAGTAATCTTAGTCCCCAAATTCCACTGCCAATCCCAGCTCATCCCTGGATTACTGTAACACAAAGCCTCAGTCGGAAGCCATCAGCCATCATCCCCGATAGCTCTAACACATGAGCCATTGTCACCTGATCACGCAGCTCCTGTAACGAGACCGTCTTCTCACACTGCACACTCCCTCCTCCCACAATGGGCTGCTTCAGGTCCTGCAGACACAGCGAGACAGATAAACGCTCAGTATCACTGGGCTGAGGGCAATGTGAGGTGGCCCCTTTGTTAAGGGGCCACAGGGAGGGGTCTTATGTGTACATGCTCGGGATCATGTAACGCAGATATGAATGGCTTTCTATTCTGTCTCTGTGCCCCTCTCTCTCTCTCTCTCTCTCTCTCTCTCTCTCTCTCTCTCTCTCTCTCTCTCAATTGAGCCAGTTTTCCAAGCTGCTGCTCCCAAGCCATGCCTTTGGAACAAAGGGCACTGATGCATGTCCCACTTTTTCCTCACCTTGAAACTCACAGACAAAATGACAGGTTATTACAGACCTCCCAATTTAATATGACCTGAGAGATGCGCCTGGTAACTGGTCTGAACTTAATGGCTGTTTTTTTGATTGAAACCGAACCAAACGAAAGAGTGGAAAGGGTGAAAGACTTTAATCTGAGCAAGCTGTAAACGGCTTTAAGGGTAATTACAACAACACTGAATGTACTGACGTCCCCTTCTGCAGGGTAATGACAATAAGTAACTCCTGCCAATCTTCCAAATCCCTGTTACGTGTCCAACTGCAACGTGAGAGGGTGGTACAGTAAAAGCACTGCAGGCGACGGTGAGAGTTTCAGACAGTTGGTGAAAAGGGCAGCAGGGAAATGGGGTCAGCCATTATTTGGGTAATGTGTTTGTGTATGTGTTTGTATACCTGGTTCAGCTTTGCCAGAAGGCTCACCTGTACTATCTGACTGTCCGCTATCCTTTCTGCCACACTCTTCAACTGTCCTAGAAGGCTTTGCAGGTCACCAGCTTCACTGTGGAGAGTCTCAGAGCCATGGGACACGGGAAGCAGAATGTTCAGGATAGAGGTCACTTCCTGTGTGACCTGTGGACAAAATCAGATATAATGTTATAAACAATAAATGTTAAATGTACTGATTTATTATCATTTCTGAATAATCCAATGGTGGAGAGAGTGGTTTAGTGTTAAAAGGTTGACTGTAGAGAGTCAAAACAACTTTACAGTGGTGGCGATAGTAACCAGGGGTCGCCATGTCCACAACACAAATATCATTGCTGTCCAAAGAAAAACAGGTATCTCCAAAATGGCAACTTTACAGGAGAGGCCAAAAGCCTTATTTAATTTGAATGGAAGTCAATGGAACCAGACATCTTACCTGGTGGTTTTGGGCAATTTCTGTTAGTCCATTTAACATGGAATTCACACACAGTGTAAAAAACAGCTCATGTGATCAAATGAGGCATAAAAGTAAAAATCAACAAAAATGGAGATACATGTTTTTCTTTAGACAGAGATGATATATTTGCTAAGCCATTTCACTTAACATCCAAAACCAACAGTGAACCTACAGTCTTCTGAGGTTTGATGTGTTGGTAATGAAATGTTATCAGTGTAATATCTGATATATTTTTAGTTTTCTCCGGGGACTATTTTGCCTCACAACCTTGCATATATCTCACCACCATTAATGGAATTATCTTAATTAATGGAATTAAAATCCCAAGAAACAACATTTCAGAGCATATTCATAACCATGTAGTGTAATAACTTTCTGAGCTTTCAGAAGTGGACACCTGGATCCTATCAGTATGACTGTGGACAATTCAAACTTTCTCTCATTTCTTAAGTAAGTACTCCATGGTTGTAGCCACGGTTGTAGCCACGGTTGTAGCCATGATTCAGACTTAGCGTCAGGTGACAAACCAAGGTGAATTTCTGATGAACTATGATGTGGTAAAGCGACAGTCTAACTGGCTGGGTCAAACAAAATCCTCAGACCAATCGTAAACACAAGGGTCTGAGGTCCCTGGTCAATGCTCTCTGACCTTTCTGCTCGTACCGGCATTTTGTTCCTATTCCCAAAAGTATCACGATAATAAAAGAGAAGCCTCCAAACTTGTGAACTTATTACAGCGGTTCATATTTGAAATCAAATGGATATATATATACAGTACATCATTTTAAATGTTCTTGTCAGACGCTTGACAGACTACACGCCCACCCGCAACAACAAATGTAGCCTGGAGCGCACACACGAAAGACCCAGTCGAGGTGATATAAGTGACTTACGGCTACACAGAGTGACTGAGGAATCAAGCAGTCGTGTTTTGATCCCAATGTCAATAAAAGAAAAAGGTTTTAGACGCACCACTGAATGTAAACACAAGCTGTAGCCTAGGCAGGTTTCGCTTAGCTGTTAGGAATGGAAAACAGAGGCAGCAGCTCTATTACCAAGACTCACAACCACATGGAATCCGGCACTCCAGGTCTCAGTGCAAAGAAGAGCACAGGGGAAGTCCATTTGTCACACATTAGATAACTTTCTGAGCTTTGAGATGTGGACACCTGGCTCCTATCAACATGTGGACAATTTAAACTTCCTCCAAAACAGAGCATTTCACATCAAACCACTTTGGATGACTCTGTTAGCATCTCAACTATTTATTAATGCTGGAAAGTAAATAAGTGCAATGGTATTCTCCCTTATGAAATGTGAAGGGATCTTCTAAATTAATTTAGATATGACGTTAATGTTGGTAAAGGTAGCAGCAAATCTGAAGAATAAATCGTTGGGGACTGTTTTGCTTCACAACACTCAGCGTGTAGCCCTCCAGCATGAGTTGACTGTAAAAATACAGTTTCATGCCTAAACTGTTAATGGTATATGACAGCAGGCAGTATATTAATAATTACTATGTGTAACAGTGTTTGGAAATGGCTCGGTTACCTGGCTCCTATCACCACCAGTAAGTAAATAATTCTTAAACACTTATTTATTCATCTGAAATTTGGAAACAAAAAGTGTGGAATTCCCCTTTTTACGTGAACAAAACTTGATATTTCAAAAAAGTGTCCAAACTGACTTTTATCAACCAGCTGACAATGGTACACCACCCAGATAATACCTGGGCAGTAGAAACTGCCCAAAGATAAATGAGTTATCACATTGTGTAGCATCACATGAGCTATTTCTGGTAACTGTACACTTAAAGGCAGGTGGAGCTCATAAAGTGGGCAATGAACATCATTCGGTTTATTTTTATTTCAGATCAACAACTTTTGATATTCTGCACCAGCTGCACAAATTCACGGCCAAGCATTTCCTTAAACAACCTGCTTATTAGCATTGCTGTCAACGTGGTTCACTGTCAAGTTTAGAAATCATTTTCTGTGGTAAAAGCCACAACAAAACACGGCGCCCCATGACTCACAGTCACTTTGCAGCCTGAGGTTGGCAGGAGTTGCTAAACAGATCATGACGAAGTGTTGAGGAAGGACTTATTTTTCCATTCTGAAGCCTTAGTACTCCCTGCAGCAGTTAAGCATTAACCTGAACGCCCTCCGGCTAAAGTTTTATCTAAATAACCTCCACAATTACCAACTCACGTGTCACAGGAAGGCTCCTAAGAAAAGGGAGTGCTTGTGTAAAGCAATGAAGGCCACTAAACAAATAATAAGGTGAGAGATGCTGATTGTGGAAGTTTCTATTTATTCCCATGAAGTTTCCTTGTTGCCACGGTAAACAGAGCTGTTCTGCCATGACATCATCCCGTACCCTGAAAGTATTTGTCCAAAAATGACAACAGACGTGGAATGTTCTCCATCAAAAACTTCTAGTCATTGCCCTTGATGTCTAGGGCCCACATTTTCAGGGACGAATTAGGAGTCCACACCTACACTGCCTGCCAAAAGTTTGGGGACAGTTTGTTTTCTTTGTTGTTTTGCCATAACTGGGCCATAACATGGAAAAAAAACAGAAGGCTGTTCAGATCAAAAGAATTGTAATATGTAAATAATAGTTGTAATATAAATAATACTTTTTAGCAACAGTTAGGAAAAGATACCTGAAGACATAATGACTTCCACGAAAAAAAAAAAAAAAAAAAAAGTATCATCATGCTTGTTGTATTGTAAAGTACTCCAGTAATACTCCTATTTCATACTCCAGTTTTGGCTCTAAACAAACAGGGTTCAACTCTTAAAGCGGCCAGCAGAAAATGATCCCATTCAAATATGTTCCTCTATGGTATCTAGATAGATACAGCCAAGCGAGCTCTCCCATTGGTTAGGACTTCAGGAGCTGCTTTGATCTCAATTTCATAAGAAGAAAAGGTCTTAGATGCACCACTGACTGTGAACACAAGCTGTAGCCTAGGCAGGTTTCGGTTAGCTGTTAGGAATGGAAAACAGAGGCAGCAGCAGCTCTATTACCAAGACTCAGAACCACATGGAATCCGGTACTTCAGGTCTCAGTGGAAAGCAGAGCTGGGGAAGTCCATTAGTGTCATTCGTTAGATACGAAAAGATGATACTTCAAGCATGTGAGCTACTGTCAAATACTGAGCTGTAAAAACTGTTTACTGAATAAATCTGTAACTTTTGGTCATCTTTACTTAATACGACCTTCATTATTTAATATGACCATATTTATTAATATGACCATCACTATTTAATATGACCATCATGCTTGCTGTATTTTAATTATGCACTTATTGTAGTGATACTCTATTTACATGGTTATTTTTTCAATTTTAATTTTATCCAAACTTATCCAATCAGAATGGCTTTCTCTATGATGCCTAGGTAGATACAGGCAAGCGAGCTCTCCTATTGGTTAGAACTTCAGGAGCTGGACTGAAGGCCTTATGTGTTAGTTTAACTGCCAGCATAATTAGGAAGCAACAGAAGAATCAGCCACTCATGTTTTTTATATACTATAAGACAGAATTGTGTTAATTAAAGCTTTCCGGAAGTTCTAGATCAGTCACTGACGGGGAATATGAGCTGTGGTCTAGGCAGGCTTTAGTTGGTAGGAATGGAGAACAGTGGCGGAAGTTCTATGCCACGACTCTGAAAGGCTAACTGTGAAACTGATACATATAAGCTCATATGTACGTTTATGTCTGTTACAAGCTTCAAATTTTACATAACCATATTTGATCTAGAACTTCATTGCCACTGACTTTATCTTGCAGAAACTAGAATTATCATGACGGTATTTATGGACCGCACTCAAAGCCTAGCTCTAACACTCATTCGCCATTGTTATTTAGGCTAAATCTGCTCTTGTTATTAGCGGAGATGTTTTGTGAACACTAAATTGTACCCGTACTGTTGAATATACACAAACCTTTTGTACTCTGTTATCCTTAAGGCAAACACCAACACAACCAGAAATAGAGGGAACAGACTGTAATGTAAGATATTTGGGCTACGTCTCACAGCACGTTCTCCTGACCTGGCGTTCTCAGGTTACTGTGGGTGAAAGGAGGTTTTATCTGGGTCAGTCACCTGCTCCTTGTCTTGGCTCCAGCCCATGGCCTCCAGGCTGTGCTCCATTTCGGACAGGAGGGACGCTTCCCCGAGGCCGCTGCGCTGTAGGGACACGTCCTCCTGCAGCTCTTCCAGTTGAGCCTGGAGCTCCAGTGCTCTGCTCCGCGTGGCCTCCACCTCCCGCCATGCATCCTTCAGCTATACAAATGCATATGGCAAAACATGTTTTCATGGCATTTCTACTTTTAAACCAAATAATGTAAAGTTTAAAGTTTAAATAATTAATTTCAGCTCAGTTTATGTTATATTAACACAGATGATGTTCTGATTGGGTGCACAGTACTGTGCCTCATTAAAAAAGAATTCAAAGCAGCTTCTTTAAGATTAACATCCGTATATATAAAGAGACCTATTACACTAATTTTCAATGTTCAGAATTGTATTCTTGGGGTCTACTAAACGAGATTGACATGCTTCTATACCACACATGACCCTCTATCTGAAAAACTCAGCATTCCACCCCTACAGGCAGCCAATAGGGATAGTTTTACAAGATGATGTCATCGTGTAACAGAGGAAAGAGCTGGAATTCCAATAAGGCATTTCAGGCGAGTGTTTCTCCCTCTGCCGGTACTTTGGGTTTTAGAACTTTGTAGACTGTTTGCATGTGCAAAAACTCTACATCATACACTATGAAATGGAAACACACTACAGAAAGGGAAATGCACTATGGAAACTAAACCTAGAGATTCTAAAAGTAAAGCAAGTGAGGTAATTTTTTTTTGTTCACTGCTGTGTTCATAAACAGAAAATGTCATGGTCCTGTTGGGCTCCACTGTAAGTTTCTAAAGAACAGAAATCTTGAAGCACCAGATTCCAAACCAACACTGCAAACAGAAACTCAGTGCCACTTGGAATCTTGCCCTTCGAGTTTATTTGTGTCATTCATTAATACCAAAAGATGAAGCTTTAAGCCTGTGAGCTACTTTCAGAACCAAAAAGAACTACATGGACTATTTCACTTGATTTCTTTAAGCTTCTCTGAACAAATTTGGCCACTTCTATTGAATACAATCATCACAGTTAAACCCTCTAAGTATCATAGCAATAGTCTTTTTTTCATGGTTACTTTTATTACTATGTTATCCATAGTAATACAGTCAGGGTTGCTTTCTCTGTGGTATCTAGGGAGATACAACCAAGCCAGCTCTCCCCCTGGGACTTCAGGAGCTGGGCCCTACAGGCCTTAGATTAATGCTGCCTTCACATGCTATCGGAATTATGGAGTTGCACATAAACTTGGAAGTTGAGCACATAAGCACCCCGTCAAGTTGTAATTTCTATTGGGAAATTTGGAGATATATTTGATTCCGGAGTTCTTGAATTAGTGGAGGTGAGTAAAGGATCAGTAAAGGATGGTATGTGTAATTTTAAAAAAGATTTTAACAGTGCAAACGTTGTTAAAGGTTGTTTTGTTGGGATACAACTTATTAATCAGTAAACTAGGAGCTTTAACTTGATATATCTTGTTTACGTAACACACACTTGTATTGAAGTGATGCTACAATCATGTTTTGATTTACAGTGGCCCCAGTTTTGTGGAAGTTCTTGATAGGTCACTTCCTGTGTATATGAGTTGTAATCCAAGCAGGTTCCAGGTAGTTGTTAGGAATGGAAAATAGTGGCAGCAGCTCTATGTTAGAACTCTTTATTGAAATAATCACTGTACAACTGATTCATGCAAGCTAAAACACACAACGTCTGTTATCGGCATCAAACAAAACATACGGATTATCCTCACAGACTTTGTTTAATATAGAGCAGCCAGAAAGCATTTGTGTGATCCATAAAGGGGCTAGCAGAAATTAGCGTTATCACATGGTTGTAGCTTCCAATTCACCATTTAGATCAGTATGTTCACCATTCACATTCATTTTCATTCTTTCATTAAAGGAGACATGGACGGGGAGGGGTGATGTACCTGCTGGGTTTGTGTTTGACTCTGCTGCTCCTGCAGGGCGAGCCGCGTGTGCAGCGAGGACACACTGTCTCTCAGCTCGGCGTTCTCCTCACACACCGTCTCCAAGCGTTGAGACAGAGTCTGCTCCCGCTGTGTTAGCCGTGCCACCTTTACACAAACACACAACAGTCACTGCAGCAACTGCCACGAAACCACTGTTTGGATACATAAAGCATTACCTCCCTTCGGAGCACAAGGTGTTCTGGCCTGAGAAGACATTAACTAGCCCCCACCCTCCGGGGTCTAACGTTAACAGTAGGGATGAGTTTCAGTCAAACAAAAATACTGAACAGTACAGTAAGAACAGGATTCAAGCTAGTACAGATGCTTCACACAGAGTTTCAGATAGACGCCACTCAGCAACTCTATATTACTGGACTATATGAAATCACATGTGGCTTAAAACTGACACCAATAAAGCGGAATATAAAATCTAGTCAAGATAAACAGACGATGCTAATTGTCTATCTCAGTCTGAGCCAGAAAACAGAAAGACTTGGTCAGCTGACACTGAAAAAGATGAACACAGTAAACAGCACTAAAAGTTTCAATCCAGCAAATTTGTAGAGTTTAAAATGAGCTTGCGTTTTTGTTTATCTGCATTCTGACGATGCTTCTTAGCTGTGCTATAGCTGCGCCCTGTACCACCTGCTACCTGATGGTTATTGTTATCGTGATACATCACAATCTTTTTCTGTAAGTACTTGCAAGTATTTTTCTGTAAGTGTGTGATCAGCACCTCTAGAACCTCGACCCACCTGGATCGAGCGTATTATATTGTTTAATCAGAGACTCATTTATGCACTATTCACTTTACTGTATACAGTTGTGATCAAATTTATTCAACCCCCACTGAAATAAAGTGTTTTGGCCAGTTTGACATTGATTTTGATCATTTCAGTCATCTTATTTACAATTACATCAAAGAGGCACTTATAAATTAGACAAATATAACATAATATTTATGATGGAATAACCACAAATGTCTTTACTGTGCTCACATCATTATCAGTTTTATTCAACCCCCTAGTGACATTATTTTTTAGTACTTAGTACAACATCCTTTTCCAGTTATGACAGCTTTCAAGCGTGAAGCATAGCTTGACACAAGTGTCTTGCAGCGACCTATGGGTATCTTAGCCCATTCTTCATGGGCAAAAGCCTCCAGTTCAGTCACATTCTTAGGCTTGCGCACTGCAACTGCCTTCTTTAGGTCCCACCAGAGGTTCTCAATTGGATTTAAGTCTGGTGATTGCGATGGCCACTCTAGAATGTTCCAGCCTTTCATGTTCAACCATGCTCTAGTGGACTTGGATGTGTGCTTCGGATCATTGTCCTGTTGGAAGGTCCAACGTCTGTGACTGACTCCATCACATTTTCCTCCAAGATCTCCTGGTACTGAAGGGAATTCATGGTACCCTGCACACGTTGAAGCTTTCCTGTACCATTAGAAGCAAAACAGCCCCAAAGCATAATTGACCCCCCGCCATGCTTCACAGTAGGCAAGGTGTTCTTTTGTTCATAAGCCTGGTTCTTCCTCCTCCAAACATAGCGCTGGTCCATTGTCCCAAACAGTTCTAATTTAGTTTCATCTGACCACAGTACACTGTCCCAAAACCTTTGTGGCTTGTCCACATGACTTTTGGCATACTGCAGTCGACTTTTCTTGTTCTTTGGAGTCAGCAAGGGGGTGCGCCTGGAAGTTCTGGCATGGAGGTCTTCGTTATGCAGTGCGCGCCTTATTGTCTGAGCTGAAACTTCAGTGCCCACATCTGACAGGTCTTTTTTCAGTTCCTTAGCAGTCACGCGGGGATTTTTCTCCACATTACGCTTCAGGTAGCGCACAGCAGTCGCGGTCAGGATCTTCTTTCTGCCACGACCAGGTAACGTTTCCACTGTGCCCTTTAACTTGAACTTGCGAATGATACTTCCGATAGTGTCTCTTGGAATATTTAACAACTTCGCAATCTTTTTATATCCATTGCCATTCTTGTGAAGAGCAATAACCTCTTCTCTTGTCTTCTGGGACCATTCTCTTGCCTTCACCATGCTTGTAAACACACCAGTAGATGTCTAGAAGGAGCTGAGTATCACAGTCCTTTTAAATCTGCCTAATTGGTGCTTATCATGCTTGATTGCTGCTCGTTGACATCCACAGGTGTTTTCAATACCTGATTGAAAACACTGGAATGAACCTCTGTTCTTAGGAGTGGTAGTCGTAAAGGGGTTGAATAATTGTGTCAATGAAGAAATCACAAAAAGGCCATTTAATACTTTATGACAAAAACAATTGATGCTATCTTAGTTGCATTTAGTTCTTTAACAAGTCCTTGTAAGATTTCATTATGAACACAATTACAAATGTGCACTGAATTCCATAAAACCCTTCGCAGCATTGGGGGTTGAATAAATTTGATCACAACTGTATACTGTACATCTGGACACTCTGACACTTACTGTATATACTGTGCATCTTTATCTTTACCTCCTGGACACGCTGACACTTACTGTATATACTGTACATCTGCACTCCTGGACACTCAACTCCACTTAAATATCATGTTTCTGATGTTAATTCATTCGGTCATTTATCTGCTGATAACCGCGTCCCTTGTATATTTATTTATTACTTTTGCATCATCTTTTCTACAGCCTGCAGTTATTTTTGTACTCTTGTATATATTTCTTGCCTCCTTAAGAAGTGAGATATATTTATATATTTATATTTACATATCCACTGATAGTGATCCGCAGTATGTATAGTCCTATATCTTTTAGCTTGATAGTTAATAATACTGCTGCCGTTACTGACCAGCCCATTTAGGTTTCTCATACTGCACAGCACTGTTTTTATTTCTATTTTTGTATTATTATGTGTATCTGTGCTGTTCTTTTTGTGAAACCGCTACTGGCTGCTAAATTTCCTTCGGGATCAATACAGTATCTATCTATCTATCTATCTATCTATCCATCTATCTATCTATCTATCTAGAGAGTCTGTAAACAACCACTGCCTAACCTATGTATTAAGAAGCTGTCTTGATGGCAGCCCATTTTGACAGCATCTTATTGTCTTCATTTACTTTGACAAATTATTTGTTGGTGCATTTTGCTCACAAACCTTAAAAATATTATATTACATCTATCATGTTTTTCCCATATTGTCCACCATTGTTGTGTAATCATACAGTCAGGTACACCGACACTGTACCCAAACTGGCACTGGCTTTGTTTTCATCATAGCCGAGGAAAGAGACTAGCAGATTACATAAAGCTAAATAGTAAGAATTCTTAAATACAGTATAAACTCAACTCAAATTTCATTTCTACTAAATTTGTTTCCAACAATAACCATAAACTAGAGATTTCAACTGATTGCTAGCTATAATATACAACCACATCATCATTCAACAAAGGAATTTTGTTTACATCCGATGCGAACCGCATTAAAATAGCCAAGTCAGGCGGACGCGTTCATCCACTGCAAATACATGCTACACAGTTCGCACCTTACAGCAACACCAGTGCTTGATATATATAGCATAAATCCCTCACCTGCTCTCTGAGAGCACTGAGCAGCTCCTCGTCCTGTGGTCTGGGATGGCCTCGTTCCCTCAACTCCTGTTTCAGGGTCTGGAGCTCAGCCGTGACCGTCCGTTCCACCTCCATAGCCTACACAAGATAAGCAAATAGGAGACAATAGTTAAATCAGGTTCAGAGTTATAGGAGGGAACTCTTTGGATGAATGATGAATGTTCTAATACAGTAAAGCCAAAGGTCTAGAAATAATTCATATCCCCAACATAGTTTTAGCACCATGATAGTGAACAGAATGATTTCTGATCACCCCCATGACCTAAATGGTTAAACATTTAATGGGAAAAGTACTTTCTTAGTAGCACATCTAGCTTATAACTTAGCTTATTAGTGATTAGCTGCCTAGTGTTATAACTGCCAGTGATTACAAAACCCTGGGCCTGAAACTGGATTCAAAAATGTGGATTAAACTCTGTCCTCTGGCCTCATAACCATTCTATCTGATAGGAATTCTTTGGGAAACTTCATTATGAACAATACACTACAATGAATGGAGGAACAGTAGGGGAATACAGGCATTAAACTCGATGGAATTTTGCAAAAATGCCAAAGAATTTGTTTGTTTGGACAGAAATTCTAGTATATGTTATCACATATTATTGTTACTTGTTATGGTATATGGATCATCATCTTCAGATTAAACCATCTGTCCATATACGCCTGGAGCCTAACAGACTAAAAGCCCCTCATTACTCCGAATTTTTTATTTTGGAGACGTGTTTTCCACTGTAAGGAATGCGACCGAGCTGTGAAAGTGAGTTATGTGCGCCTGTCAACACCAAAACAAAAGCGGCTGATTGGGAGTCCGGCAGCCGGACGAAAGGTCCGTGGCGGCTTTCCTGATTCAGCAGATTGTGGGACCTCACGTCAGGTCCCATCACGCACGCTCGGTGGAGGATCAAAGGCAGGCCCAGCAGATGGAGCGTGGCATCTTGGTCTTGGCAGTGACACAGTGCTGCATTAGGCATGGAGGGGGTGTGCATGTATGTGTGATTGGGGCACAGGGTGGTAGGTCAGTTTTGTGGTGGACAGTTGCCCAAGCACTCATAAACAAGCCTACTGTCTCTTGTGAGCCTAGCCATTCAATAGATGTTAGAGTAGGCACACTGTGGGGTCCCACTAGACCATTCAGAAACACGTTCTACAGCTGAGACCCCCAGCCACGGCAGCCCCCAGGGAGGTAAGAGGAGAAAGATGACCAAGCATGTGGCGTGGGGCAGGGGGATGGGTTCTAGATTGTAAGAATAAGGGCAGCAGGTCTTTCTGATTCTGTTCTGTAACATATATAATAGGATAAGTGGGAGGGCTTAAAGGGGAATTCCACCAGTTTTATTAAATTTCCATGAAAGTCATTCAGAGCTGCATGACATGCTCCTTTTTAGAGAAACTTAGCAGTTTCCATTGTTCACAGAGGTGGTTAAAAGTTTCCTTACAGAGAGCCTGAGGCATAAGACTAGCCTACGTGTTGACACAACCCGGCAATATGATACTATCAAATTTATTACCAAACTTCTCTATTAAATTTAATACAAATCCATTCACTCTTGAAATAGGTCTGGTATATAATAGAACAAGGAATTATTTATTATATTATACAATATAGTTTATTATATTAATAATATATGACATATAATAAAAATCATCATATGAACATAATATTATTTATTATAAGAAAATTAAATAAAAACAATAACAAGTTAGCATGCTGTTGTTTATATCCAAAGCTTATACAACTGAAGCATAGACCTAAATATGATACTATGCAGACAACGGGAGAACATGCAAACACAGAGAGGACCCCGGATGCCCCACCTGGGATTCGAACCTAGGTCCTTGCTGTAAAGCGAGATGTGTACATTCGGTAGTGAAACCCTCCATGGGTCGTCCTGTTAGTGCTAGGACCATTAGCAGACAACTGCACAACGCAGGACTACATGCATGCAGACCATTACAACGGCTATTCCCAACACCACATCAGCGAGATGAACGACACCAAGGTGAACGATTTGTTGTCATGCCCAGAAGGCTATGTCACTCCACCTCCACCCCTACCGCAAAATCTACAGGAACTGTGTGAGAATATTTTAGCTGCATGCGATGGCTTATCACAGGACACCAATAGGAACCTCTACAGCTCCTTGCTGGGACATCTGACATGCCAGCCCAACACCATACTGAGAGATACAACTGCTGTATTTGTGGCTCATTAAATATTACCCATATCAGTATAACTGTATCATCATTTTTCGTTCCTGGTAACCTTTATCTTCCTTCCCCAATAGCACTGCAAGAGTTGTACAGTATATACAAAAACACATATGTACTCTATGGACAAAAGTATTGGGACACACCTCTTAATTACTGGATCCAGGCATTTCATTCAGTCCCCTTGCCATAGGTGTGTAAAATCAAGTATCTGGCCATGCAGTACATATATATGTATATATGTATATCCAAGCAATGCTCTTGATTGCAGCGCACCAGATAAATGTTTGTAGACCTCCCGCTGTGATTTAATCTCCAGCAACAGAAGCAGCTTTAGTGCTTACGTTAAATCTAGACAGTAGTCATTTAAGCTTTGGGGCTGTGTTATTACAGATAAAAAGTTCGCCCAGTGTCTCAGACTAACAGCTTTTCCACTGCACTTTACGGCCCACTGGACGAAATTTACCACACAGTTAAAACTCTGACCACATGCAGCAGCTCCTTCATGCAATATTTATCCGCTTACTGACTCAGTAACAGCACGGTGGTGAATAATTCACTATGACTAACAGTTTCTCCAAGTTTCTGTCGTCAGCTTGATTTAAGGTAAGAGATTTGTGCCATTACAACTTCAGTCTCCATTTCCAGGCTTAAATTCCCATGAAAAAAAAAAACATTACAGGCCCCAGCACCTAGCCAGTAAACTGCCTTTGAGGTTATTACAAGCGTGGCAAGGAAATGTGAGCTTTAGAAAGTTTATCATTGTAAAAACTGCACCTTCTTCCTACATCATTAAAATCGGCATGTTTTATGTTCCTCAATAACCCGAGCTTGGCGGAATTTACTACTCGCAAGGGAGACGGAGCCAGAAGCGTTAATGGAGATATAAAGAGAGCAACTGATTCTGGTTAATAGAACCCATAGTTTTGTAGTTTTTTCAGTCCAGTGCATTCATAGCTTTAGTCAGGGGTGTAGTTGGGACTTCGGCTGTCTCCACCATAGGAATAAGTTCTGAGGACTGACATCACCAAAGCCCTTAAACTAGCAAAATGACCTGACGTCACCCATCTCACATTAGCCCTCCCTGGCCTTCATAACTGTGGGTTTGGAGCACCTGTTTGTGACACTACGTTTTATCCACCAAACCTGTGAAACGGTCCACGTCTCAACACTTTACTGATAAGAGGTCAATGTCATCCAGTCACATAAAAAAAAAGGGCTTCTTTAAGTAGACTATAAAACCTCAGCTCTCCTGAGATAGAGCCAATGACCAATATTAATCTGCACTATAAACTAGCTAGATAATATGACGATATTTAACAAGTTGGCAAAACATCACAGTTACTCCAGGCTGTTAAATCCAGTAAAGTTTACATAATGCATGACAAATGTTTGATTAGCATCTTCAGTTGTGACCTATGTGACCTTAAGCTTTGGAATGACTTTAACTAGATAAATAGCAGCAAGTATTTAATGTGCTTCAAGGATTTGGCTTAAGTCTCAAGCTTACTTAGTTGTGCATTCAGATTTTGCCACCAGTGTGGTTCATCACATCAGATATCTAAATGGACCTCAAAAAGATGATGCTGAATCATGACTTCATTTTGTTTATGTTTAGTGTCACAGTAGACTACGCTCAGTTAGGTTGATCAAAGTGCCAGAGTATTTCAGGTGTGACAAAGAGGGAAACTATTTTTAGACTTTCAGTCTTTCGTGCATTGAAAACATTATTGCTTTCTACTGTAGTATATTAGTTGTGGCTCTCGTTATATCACTTGTCAAGTTTTTTTAAACTGTTGATTTATTGTTATGACAGTTAAAGAAACGCTACATAGGATTTAGGGGACCGTCATAGTAGAAATACAGTATGTAATAGCAAGCAACACTTAGAAGAAGATTTTGTTAAGTCAGCAGGTCTCCGAACCACTACGTCAGTGGATCAATCAGTAGATTATACTTGGCGACAGTAAAATCTCTACTATTAACATCATATCAGTATGATGCTAACTTTGTCGGACCTTCTGTTTGAGCCTCCGCATGTGGTATGTGAAGACGTATCACATGATATATGTACTGCACTGTATATACATACATATATATATATATATGTGTGTGTGTGTGTGTGTGTGTGTGTGTATATATAGATGTGTATATATGTGTATATATAGATATATGCATATATATATATGTGTGTATATATATGTATATATAAATATACACACATATATATATATATATATATATATATGTATATACAGTACAGCACAGTATATATATAAGAGCACTGGGCCGGGGTTGCCAGGTAGAGCACTTTTGCTTTATATATGTGTGTACTGATCTCTCTAGGTATCAGCACTGGCCCTTGTTCGGGCTCATGGTGAGTTTTAGGCTCTAACTAGCTCTAACTAAGCTCTGTACTAGCTGGAATATTATCCAACGAAACACTAAGCACGGTTGTAAGTCGCTCTGGATAAGAGCGTCTGCTAAATGCCTTAAATGTAAATGTAAATATGAAAAACCCAGGCCAAATAATATTTTTTCTCCATACTCAGAAAGGATACCCTGTTCGTATATTCACCGTTTGCACCTTAAGAGCATTGTTGCATGTTTTAAGGGTATATTTACATTGTTTGTAGCTCAGTAAACAAATCCATACCTGTGCAGTGCCCATTTTTACTGTTGTTTGGTTTGCAGTCATTTTTTGATCATTAGCGATAATCACTCTGGTTGTGACAGACTTGTAAACACCCTGCATTAAATCCACCACTTGACCTGCTATCAACCTCATATGTTGACACAGACTGACAATAACATGATTCGTTTCCCTTCCCATGGAATTCAAATAGGCTGAGTGTAACAGTGTGAAGGGCCCTGTGCAGGACCAGAGGCCAATGTAAGCACGTTCAGATCCTCCAGAGGCTCGTGCTTGCTGGTACAGGCCGGCACGGCTTTCCTGGCACAGCCGCTGCAGGCTTCTCCCACGCTCTCCGACTCCATACCCTCACCCTCCCTCATGCCGCTGCCCCAGATAAGGAGTTTTGCTGACCACTGCCAAGCTTCAATTGGCCCATGCACATGAACACTAACACTCTTTTAAAAAGCAAAGTATTGCGGCGCTTCCTAACTCACCGTCCCATGCTTAGAAATAGAAGAACTGGCGTTCACCACATCCGGCAAAGGCACATCGGCAATCCAACACGAGTCGGTAATCTCCATGGTGGTCTCGATTCGTGCTCAGTAGCAGCGAGTCGTCCTCAGTGGAACAGCAGCAGCAGAATGAGCTACTTCCTCCTCTGAGATGGTCTGATAGTTCTTTTAAACGTGTGTGTATTTTCCTTTTTCCTCCCTGAACTTTGATTTCTGGAAAGTGCTGGTCAGCTGCCGCTGTGTACGCCCGGAGAAGCGCGCGGGGGGGTGGGTTGTTAGTTAGAGGGTGTGGGCTGAGTTACAAATTCTACCAGGACATGAGCACAACAATGCAAGGCTGCTGCCAAAGCGGAAAGCAAGGCCTTGACATTTGTCAAGTCCTTTATCAGTGCAGACTTACTCCGGGAGATAAGTCCTCTCGGGCAGGGAGTTTTTGCCTGGTTCGAACACCAACACCATGTTCCAGAGAATTGTGCAAGGTCTGACCTTCAGAAGGCGCTCAGGAGATTAGATTAGGGTCTGAAAGTGAGAAGAACGAAACTGCCTGTCTGAGTTGAGAAGGTTTTCTGTTAGATCGGTGATGCCCACTCCTGATCTGGGTATTCTCAGCTCTAATCTACTTAAAGGTGGGTAATATGGCATAAATATATCATGATATTTTGATAAATTGTCATGATACATGATATGCATCACGGTATTTAGTATTTATGAGGTATTAACCAATGAAAAAGTTCAGTATAGACAATTCTAATCTGGACAAGGTCTCAAGAACAGAGCATTTCACACCAAAGCATTCCGAATGACTTTGTTTACAGCTTGACTATTAATTTATGGAGACATTTCTACAGAAATCTAATCATATCTTATTGGTAGATCATTTTCATTGTAAGATTAGGACAAGATTGTGAAAATACTATAACATTATGTAGATTACTGTAGAGATCATTTCTACACAACTGTGCTTGTGTTATGCAGCATTACCCAGGAACTGCACAGCGCTGCTTTAAACAAGCTGCTCCAAAGCTACCCGATGCTATAGGACGCGATCCAGCCATAGAGTTGCAATGAAAGAGACACCATACTCCCTTTTATAAGGCAGTGTACCATTAAAACAATTTTGAGGCAGTTATTTTAGGGGGAAAAATTTGCATAATGTTGCTTTAAAGCTATTACAATACATGCAATGAAACTGGCTTATTAAAGTGGCATATCATCTTAAAAAGAATCCGGCAAGCAAATGTCAATTTTACAGGAAAGCATTATCAGTTACATTGTCTATAATAGGCTCAATAATCCTATAATAGTCTGTATAATGAGAAATATTAGACATGGACATTGGATTTAAGATGGTTTCACTTGCAACGGTCTGTTTCTGTAGGCAGCAAAGTTAACTGTGCTGATGTTCAGGCTGTGGTTGCTGTCGGTGGCCTGCAGCTTTGTTTTCATCAAAGTGAGCTCCACCTATTCGGTATTTAGTTGTTGTTTTCCTGTCCTGGTCACGTGCACTGCTGGCTTTGCTAACGCTTTCTGACTCAGGAAGGAAGAAGGAAGAGTGTTACTGACGGTAAAGTGACCCACGCTGGCAGCCAGGCGGATCCTGTAGTTGTTGTTGTTGTTTAGTAATAAAGTACTTTTATTATAGTTTATCTGATTACTGATGTTCTTCTTATTTAGGCCACAGAAGGTGCAGCTTCAGCTTGTTGAACCTTCCTGATGGTGGATCCTCGCCTCAGTGCATTAAACATCTATTGCTATTGATCACTCTGGTGCAGCTGGAAGTGAGTACAGCTGGTCTGCATGTTGTGTAAGGTCACTCCTTATCTACTATCTGCTTTATTTTTGGCACAGAAACCACAGATGAGAAGAGTGGGTGGGTCAGATCAGGGTGGATGGACTTCTCAGAGATTAAATAAAAGAAAGACGAGGAGAATTCGTCTCGCCTCTTATCAGGATCGTGCTGATCTCGGCAATGAGCGAGCGGACTGGGTCTGTATGATTAACATGATCATCAGCAGCGAACGATCACTCACAACACCCTCTGTGCACCATACAGCACTCACAGTGATAAAAGACGGAGAGAGAGATAGACAGAAGAGAGAGAGAGTGAGAAAAAAAGAAAGAGAGAGAAAGATAGGTAGGAGAGAGAGAGTGAGACAGAAAGAGAGAGAGAGAGAAGAGAGAGAGAGAGAGAGAGAGAGAGAGAGAGAGAGAGAAAAAAAGAGATAAATAAAAAGTTCAGAAAGCAGAGTAAAAGTAAGAGACAGAGACAGACCAAAAGAAAGAGATAAAGAGAGAGAAACAGAAAGAAAGAAAGAAAGATAGAAAGAAAGAAAGAAAGAAAGAAAGAAAGAAAGAGAAAGAAAGAAAGAAAAGGAAAAACAGATAGAAAGAGTGAAAAACAGAGAGGATATACAGAGACAAAGAGAGAGAGAGATAGAAAGTGAAAGAAGAGAAGCAGAGTCAGAAAAACAGAGACAGAGACAAGTAGAGTGAGAGACACAGATAGAGACAGCTAGAGAGACCGTGAGACAAACAAGAAGAGAGAGAAACAGGGAGGAACAGATAGCGAGCAACAGAAAGACAGAAAGACAGAATAATGGAGAAACTGAGAGAGACAGAAAGAGATAAGGAGAGCGAGAGAAAAAGAGAGAGGGAAGGAGAAGGAGCAACAGCGTGACAGATACAGAAGGAGTAACACAGAGAGAGAGAGAGAAAAAGAGAGAGAGAGAGAGAGAGAGAGAGAGAGAGAGAGAGAGAGAGAGAGAGAGAGAGAGAGAGAAAGAGAAATAAACGGAAAGAGATATAATGAGAGAGAGAGACTTACTGTGTGCAGCTGTTCTCTGAGCTGTTGGCTGATCTCATTGTGCTCTTGCTGGTCTCGGCTCTTCTCTCTCTCCGCCTCACTCAGAGCCCGAGTCAGCCCCTCCACCTGAGCCCTCAGTTCACGCACGTCCCGCTCCAGCTCTGCCACTTGGCTCTCCCACTGAGACTGACAGCCCTGCAGCTTCAGCCGCAGCTCGTGCCTGCCCTGCTCCAGCTCCTGCAGAAGAGGGCCCAGGTTACAACAAGCCTCCTTTATAACAGTGAGACCGAACGAACCAGCTTCAGCGTAGGATTCATCAGAAAGCACTGCCATAAGAGAGCGTGACCGCATCACTCGTCCTCTGCATGCATCCTCCGCTTTTTTAATGAAAGAGGCCATTTCCTGCGCTTTTCCCTGGAGTCCACTATTGACATTGGTGAGGGCTTACATGAGGAAAACAGTCATCTCATGTCTGCATGGTCATTTTGCAGTCTATCTTCACCACTTATGATTAATCAGGAGGCTGTGACTGATATATCACTACTCTGGTTGGTGTGGATCAGCGGTTAACACCACTACCCACTGGAGAGCTACCACCCCATGTGGGAAACGGAGGTTCGGATCCCAGTCTAGGTAGCAAATGCTGAGCTACACCCTTAAGAGTCCTTGGGCAAGACTCCTAACGCTGCACTGGCCCACCTGTAATATGAGTAACCTTGTAAGTTGCTCTGGATAAGAGTGTCAGCTAAATGCCGTAAATGTACTGTCGGAACAGAATCCCATATCTGCATTTAGGTCATGTTTGATATGATTCAAACCGCGGATGTTCTTTACACTGGGAGTAAATTTCATGATGAATAGACCAAAAAAAAAATAAGACCCCAAAATGACCTGGGTCTGGTTCCACTGACTTACATAATAAGTAAAGTATGTTTTTTCCATCTCCTGTACAGTTATCATTTCGGAGAAACAAGGTTCTGTTTAGACTGCAGCGATATGTAGGCCTGTATCTTGGTCGGATGGTGGCATCTTGGGACCACTTGCTTAAAGTCACTGAGCTCTTCAATATGAACCATATAACTGTAGGGCTGAATGATTTTGGTAAAATATCTAATTGCAATTTGAGATTATCTATACATGTGAGTCAAAGTCTATTTTTAGGTGACTAGATCTGCCACTGAACACACCATACCCCCAGTTAATTATGGTTGTGTTCATGTGCACAGCACACGTCACGTTTCGGGTTGGCCTACTTCACCTACCTGCAGGCGGTACACCTGCTCTGTGCTATTAGGTTATCAGCATGCTCTGTGCTATTAGGTTATCAGCATGCTCTGTGCTATTAGGTTAGGTTATCGGATCTTTCTGTTTGAACATTGAACTGCTTCTAATTGAAGTTTCAATATAATTAAAAAATCCAATTTGTAATTTGTAAATGGTAATTCTTCTAAATTGTCATTTTGATGTAAAAACAATAAGCCTTTTAACCCTGTTCTACCACCGTAGTATGTCTAAGTAGTTATTACACATCTATTCACAAAGCATAAACCATCTGAACTCAATACACAGGCATGGTCCTCACATTCTTCTCACAGGTGTACTTATAAGATTCCACACTAGTTTGCAACTTCACAATTCCACAGCTCATCAGCACTGCCATGAGATTTTAAGCAAAACCAGTATATCAGTCCGCAGTCCGAGGTACTGCTTTAGCTCAGTGTACCGAGAGAAGGACCGGCAGCGTGAGAGCAAAATATACCTCTACTGACAACACTGACATTCTTTCAGGTTGCTAAACGACTACAGTTTTAAGGGCCTGTCTTGTTAACACCCAGAACCCGCAGAACACTTGAGCAACATTTCAGCATCCGTCTCTCCCTGACAGACCCGAGGAGCTGTGTAAGCAGACTCCGAATATGAGGGTAATAAAGTGGGCACTGTGTGCAAATACAACAAGCCTGAAACTTTTATTCTCTAGAGGGCTTCCCAGCCGTCCAGCCTCAGTAAACCGATTCACAGGAACAAGCTGGTGCACACTCTGTTTAGCTGCAGCACCTTAATAAGCACGGCATTAATGCACTGTACACCTAAACTGAAGTAACCGGTCTGTATAGATTTCAACACAATGTTGAAAAAATTAATAAATCAAGGTTGAAAGGTCTCCTATGTGTTGCTGATGTGCCTCTCCCCGGGCATCTGGAGGCAGCCTAGAGGCTCAATGGTATGATGCTATTGCAATACTTAAGCCACAGTCCCGGGCAGCATAGTGGCACAGTGGGTAGCGCTGTTGCCTTACAGCAAGAAGGGTCTGGGTTTGGTTCCTGCCAGGGACTCTGGGGTCCTTTCTGTGGAGTTTGCATGTTCACCCTGTGTCTATGTGGGTTACCTCTAAGTGCTCCAGTTTTCTTCCCATGGTCCCTCTCTAATACACTCTCAATATTTCAGAGGCAGATGTCCGAATGACTCTATTTACATCTTAGCTATTTAATTAGAAGACTTGAACGGTCCCATTCCCCTTTATGGTGGGAATTAGGATACTGAGGTGGAACAACCGTATCCTGCTTGTACTCATTAAAACTCTGTGATAATCATAGCACATATTACAGTCTTAGCAGTTTCGATGGGTTGAGCTTTTCTTCCACAGACCGATCCTAATTACACAACAGTGACATCATCTGAGAATCAGAGCAAATAAAAACGCAAATGGAAGAGAACAAAAGGGCATTCCTCAAATAAATCTGATGACACAGCACGGTGTGGCTGGGTTATAGACTGAAAGGCGGTACTAGATGCTGATAAGACTGGTGTAAATGCTCTACAGGCTCAGCTCAATCACTGTGGGGTTCCTGCTGTTCTAAGGCACCATATCCTACATTTCTCTCGTATTATGTTTCATTTTTTAAAGCCCACTTAGAAGGTTCAAGTGTTTATGTACCAAAATGGTCATAAATTCATAATTGACCTTTTATGTAAATGATTTCAATTTTGATTTGCTGCCTTATAGTAGCAGTCCTGTCTAAAAGACTTGATGGCATCAGCAGGAATGGGCGGGGCTAAACTGCTGCAGGCTAATTATACAGGTATATGTTTACGTACATGTTGTTTTTTGGGACATCACAAAAGGCAGCTAATTCAAACTGGGCCATTTTTGATGTTCAGCTTCCGAATATTAGAATATTAAGCATGCCTTCTCGTGATAGGGAGTTTAAGGAGTAACCTGCTGGAGTGGGAAACTACATATTCACAGTGTGGTATTTTCTACCATGTGAGATGTTTCCAGAGTCTGACACAATGGGGAAAGATGTGAGAGGTGAAACTGGATCTTGCATTGACCAGCTTCCTTATGCACCATGGTGTAGCCATGCCTAGGGGAGGGGAGGAACTGCGCTTACTCAGTTTGCTGAGCTTGAGTGCAATTTAGATGGATTTGAGTGTTTTCTAAATATGATTACTTAAACTTCTATCCAAGTATATTTGATTTCAGTTCCACTTTAGTTGTTAGCTGTCTGGTTCTTACAGGGTTTAACTGCGTTCTGTTGTGTTGCCATCCTCACACAGGAGCTTTTGCATGTTACTTAAGACCAAAAGGATCTGGAATAAGAGGAGTAGCACTGTACAGTCCTCATTCCCTTTCCTGACAGATGTCAGATGCAGTTCCATACTTCTACAGAGCATTTAGTATTGAAGTTCCAGAGAGGACCACAAAACCACATCGTTGCTGTCCATAGAAAAACAAGTATCTCCAAAACGACAACTTTACAGGGGAGATCAAAAACCTCATTCAATTTTAATGCAGGTCAATGGAACCAGACATCTTTCCAAGCACTTTTGGGCCATTTCTGTTGGTCCATTCATCATGCATTTCTCACAAGGTGTAAACGGCACCTGTTGTTTTCAAATGATGCATAGAAGTCAAAATAGACAAAGATGGAGATACATGATTTTCAGTGGACAGCGACGATATACAGGAATGGGCATACACAGGTATACATACATAGATGCATTTTGAGAATTACATACTGTAGCCCATCTGTTTCTCTTTCGCCCTTCTTCAAAGAACAGTCCACCCACAGGACCACCACAGAGCAGGTATTATCATTCTCAGCACTGCAGCGACACTGACGTGGTGCTGATGGTGTGTTAGTGTGTGTTGTGCTGGTGTGAGTGGATCAGACACAGCAGTGCTGCTGGAGTGTTTAAACACCTCAGTGTCACTGCTGGACTGAGAATCATCCACCAGCCAAAGCTATCCAGCCAAAAGCGTCCTGTGGAAGGTGTCCCAATAACCAACACCAACAGTGCACCAGCATATGAGCTACTGTCTCTGACTGTTTATCTACAAGGTGGACCAGCAAGGTAGGAGTGTCTAATAGAGTGGACAGTGAGTGGACACAGTGTTTAAACACAATGGTTATTTGCATTGATTGATAGAGAAAGTGTTGTATATGATTCTATATAGTATCAAAAAGAGGTTTGCTATTTTAACAATGTCAAGCTTGTGACAACTTTTTTTTTTTAGATCAACTTTTTTCCAAGAAATTCATATAGGACCATCTACAAGAACATCTGTAAAGAGTTATATCTGTGTTTATGATTATGATAAAAAAAACTAAAGGGCCCTTTGAAGACCCATCTATTTTAAGCATATATACAATAAAATGATGAAGTGCGTCATTACAGCTTTGGAACACATGTATTTATGTCACCTCATGTCAATACGTCATTTACCTCATAAAGCACCATATCAGAACTTGCATAAGCAGCTCATAAACAGGGAGGGGCATGACCACTGATTTTCCATTCTGTCCAATACCAAGATATACCAAGCCTAATACCCAGATACCAATACCAATAATTTAAAGTATGTGCTTTTCAACAATGAATAATTAAAATTAATTAAATGTGAAACAAAATCATTACAGGAAATCTGATATTAATAACGTAACTTTAGGAAATCAAGTGTCAAGAGTTCAAGTGATGATCCAATTACATGACAATTTAAAAAAATCATCTAAAAAAATTATAACTAAATGTGTTTTCATCAGATTCACATTTGAATAGTAAAATTTATAAAAGTTTGTTATTCATTTAAATATTTCGCTATTGTTTTTAAGAAGCCTCTTAGTGTAGGCCATGTGTAGCACGTTATTTACAAGAGCCATGTTACATCGTATAAGACTTTTGCTCAGGAGCTGTTTAATAATTCTTTCAGGGATGAATTATCACTAATGAAAATACATATTTCTTCTTACAAGGCTTCTTAGGCCTTGTTTAGTCTGCCAGCCCAAATCCAATTTTTGCCACATCCAGACTGTATTCAGATGGATTTGTGACAATATGAACAGCAAAAAATGAAATCTGATTGTTAGATTTAGATCCCTTATTATCTCACAGTGGGGAAATTTACAAGTCTTCCGCATTTAACCCATCCGTGAAGAACCCACATACACACTCACTAGGGGGCAGTGAGCACACTTACCCAGAGCGGTGGGCAGCCCTATCCACGGCGCCCGGGGAGCAGTTGGGGGTTAGGTGCCTTGCTCAAGGGCACCTCAGTCGTTACTGTCAGTTCAGGGAATCGAACCAGCGACCCTCCGGTCACAAGGGTGGTTCCCTAACCTTCAGCCCATGTCTGCCCAAATAAAGGGAGACGAGCCCTGTGGTTGGTGTAGCTCAGCGGATAACACTGCTACCCACCAGTTACTCACCTCCCACCATGTGGGAGACTGGGGTTAAAATCCCAGTGTGGGTGACTACACTGTGCTACACCAATAAGAGTCCTTGGGCAAGACTCCTAACACTACACTGGCCCACCTGTAAACGAGCGTCAGCTAAATGCCGTAAATGTAAATGTGCCAGCCAGGACTTGCAAGATCCATCAGATCCAATTAAGACCAAATCAAATGTTGCAATGTGATCTCAATCGAATTCTTACAGATGCTGTTTGCTCAAATCAGATTTCATAGCGGGTTTTTTTTTTTTTGCCTCAGTCTAAGCGCGACAACAGCAACAATGTCAAATCCAGATTGATAGAAGTGCTGGGATTTAGGAAGAGCAGCAAAGACTTGTGAACCGTAACTTGACAGAGCTATTGTTTTAAGAGACAAATGATGCACCACCATCTCTCCTGCATCCACATCCGGAAAAAAAGAAGTCACGTCACCAGCAAGGCTACGTAGTCACTAACGGCTACATCATTACGAAGGCAAACCAGGCAGGTAGACTGGTGACGTCAGGACATACAAATCCGATCTGATCACCTACAGATAACAGTGCGGATGGTCGTCTTACCAGAACTGATTAGTGAAACACATAATCGATATTATTGCGCCAGAATCGATTCTCAAAATTAACCGCCACAATCAGAAGTATCGATATCGATATATCGATCCGCCCAGCCGTGTTGTTTAAAGTGGAGCGGGAAATAAGAAGCTAACTGGTCACACACGGTGCCTCACCTCCACCTTGTCCGTGTACTGCTCATGGAGTTTCACTCTCTCCTCTTTCAGCTGGCGGTTCTCCAGGAGCAGGGCTTTCCCGAGCTGAGCAGCGAGGAGGACTTCGTCTTCTTTCTGCCGAAGAGCGGCTAGAAGCTCCTCTCCGTCCCGGTAAGCAGGCAGCTCCTCTTCAGCGTCCAGCTCGTACGGGTAGAAGTCCTCCTCTTCGTCCTCCACCTCCAGCTCCATTCTACGAACCTCGAAACAGAGTTCGTCCACGCGACTCATCCTCGTGTTATTAAAGCTCCTGTTCTTTATTATTAAAGTTCCCCGCGGGTGCTGAGTGAGTGAGAGCTGCTATAGTAAGCGAGGCTGCATGCTGCCGTGGAGGTTCAGTGCTGAATGAACCTGGGCGCTGAGGGAGGAACACTCACTCCATCAGTCATGGAGAGAAAGAGTGGGTTGGTCCTGTCACCTGCAAGCCGCTCCGCCAGCAGAGCAGAGGAGGAGACACAAACCACATGCAACCGCTCGCTCAGTGAAGCCCTGACTAAAACCGCACACACACACACACACACACACACACACACACACACACACACACACACACAGAGAGAGAGAGAGAGAGAGAGAGAGAGAGAGAGAGAGAGAGAGAGAGTGTTGTACTTTTACACTGTTACAAAATGCTAAACTCTGACCTTACTTATAAGCATTAATAAAGCCATTATAAAGTATTTATAAACCCTTTATAAAGACAGTTTAATATTATTGTGGTATCATTTGTGGAAATGAGTTCACTGGAATTCCACTGCATTTTTCAAGATGTCTGCCGAGTTCAGCTGGGTTAGATGTCACTTTGGTGGTTTGGAGTCAGTTTCGTTACTGTAGAGACTCAGAGTCATTAACCCCAAAATGATTCCTAACCCTGACAATGCTGCTTTAAAAGATCTATCTATCTATCTATCTATCTATCTATCTATCTATCTATCTATCTATCTATCTATCTATCTATCTATCTATCTATCTATCTATCTATCTATCTATCTATCTGTGTATTTGTCTATCTCTCTCTCTATCTCTCTCTCTCTCTCTCTCTCTATCTATCTATCTATCTATCTATCTATCTATCTATCTATCTATCTATCTATCTATCTATCTATCTATCTATCTATCTATCTATCTGTGTATTTGTCTATCTATCTATCTATCTATCTATCTATCTGTGTATTTGTCTATCTATCTATCTATCTATCTATCTATCTATCTATCTATCTATCTATCTATCTATCTATCTATCTATCTATCTATCTGTCTGTCTGTCTGTCTGTCTGTCTGTCTGTCTGTCTGTCTGTCTATCTATCTATCTATCTATCTATCTATCTATCTTTTCTATTCTGTCCCTCACAAATATCTCCATGATAATTTCATAGGAAAGAGCAAAAACCTCATAGTATTTGAATGTAAGTCAATGGAACCAGAATTTTCCAAGCAGTTTTGGGCCATTTCTGTCGGTCCATTCATCATGACATTTCAACAAACTGTAAACAGCAGCTGCCGTGAATAAATGATACATAGACGTAAAAATGGAGATACATGTCCTTCTGGGTGCAACTGTTCTTTGGATAATGTATAAGATACATCTTTATACTGTTTGTGTTCAAGTCCAGGCCTAAGCAGATTTATATATCACCGTTTCTGTTTTTATTTAGATTCTGCCTCCACCCCAACAGTTTTGCAGTTTGCAACATACACTATGCAATAAGTCTGTAGCAGGGTCATCACATGAGGGTCACATGAATGCTGCTCCACTGGTTCATTCTAACTCTACACTGTCAGTGAAGAACTACACATTCCACATCACGAACATGCTCTATAGTACACAGACAGTGCCTTACAAACAACAATAGAATAGAATAGAAACAAAATCAAATAGAATAGAACAGAATAGAATAGAATAGAATAGAATAGAATAGAATCCTTTTATTGCAATTGTACTCGCATACAACAAAATTTAGTGCAACCCTTCAAGAAGAAACAATAAAAAGATCAGTAGTATAAAATATAAAATATTGATAGATGCGATATTTACATATGGACAGAGCACTCTATGTGAGAATGGGAATAAACTACAGTAACAGTTACAATATATATACATTATATATATGTCATGAATGTGTAAAGTGACAGAACATACATGTTATCAGTATATAGAGGTAGAATTATGCTGTAGATAATGAATAACGTATACCATGGTGACTGTTACGTGTTTGTCTGAATGAACATGGTCTGAGTAGATGGTTTTCACTAGTGCATTTTTAGTGAGTTTAATGAGGTATGTAAATATAGGTCTCCACATTATAAATTTATGTTTTTGCGATGTCACAAAAACCAACACATTTGCATATACCTGCCTATTCTGCTTACAGAGTAGCCCCACACACTCATGCAGGAGTTATAAGCTATAAGGAGTGACCTGGATTGCTTTTTTAACAAGGCATGATAGAGGCCAGCCAATCAGAACAGAGCTCATTTACATATATTGATCTTAAAGAAACGATTTGGCGGGTCGAATTCATTCTCCAAACAGCATCAGCATCAAACTTCATCCTTTTACTCCCTAAGAGAGTCTCAAACAAAGCGACGCTGATGTTACTGACTGGTTTGCTTCTATTTCTGCTTCTATAGCTGCTCTAAATGTGGCTTCTGGTAGCTGTAGTTGCTCGCCTTGAGTGACTGCTGTGTTCACTCCTCCTTTATTAGATATTTAAATGATCTAACCAGGAGCAGGACCATCAACTTGATTCCCAAGAAGTTAGAATGGGCCACTGGGGCAGCAGTGCTACTCTTGAGGTACAAAGTGGTATTGCAGTCAGGACTAGCTTAGGCTAGCTGGTTAGCATGCTAACTCCAGTAGATATCATGCTATACATAGATGGCCTTAACACATTACTGTTATTCACATTGTGTTGATAATTTTTGTTCATTTTAGTTTGGAATGGTTTGGCTAAAATTTTACATATTGCACCTTTAAAGGCACAAAAGCAGCCAATTTACTATCAAAGTGTTAAAGAGAGGATGGAAAACGGCATGTGAAATAAATTTCTGACTGCTCTTGGTATGTGAAAACCCCAAAAATTTACAGACGTTGCTACCTCTGATGGTCACTTAATTGTGTTGGGGTTTGAAAAAAAAACGGGCTAAAAAATAAGAGGATGTAACAAACCTAATAATCAGATCGAGAAAAGAGGCTTAAATCTGGGGTTTAAGGCTTAATTAGTCCCCACCCCCACCCCTTTAATTAATCCTGCATCTGGTTACAGCGACACTGTCCCTGCCAGTGAGCGGTTTGGGTCACTGAGGGTGGGGAAGGCGGGGCTACAGAAATGTGCTTGTGGGTGTTTTCATCAGGTCAGGGGTCAGCGCATAAAAAGCTGTTTAGGAGAAGAGCCATCAGCGTCTGAATAAAGGAAGCGGCATCCCGACGCACGGCACCCTCATTGTGTCCAGATGACCCACGCGTCTGTGCATATGGCACGGGGCAAGACACCCCAGAGTGAAAGCGTGTACATCGAGAGATGTCCACCCAGCCGTGACTGTGCTATTGTTGTCGGACGGTTTACGGCCTTCTAATGAAAAGGCCAAGTCTGCGTGAGGGAGCGTGCCACTAGAAATGCTTTCATTGAATACGGGGGGGCTACTTAACAGAATGGGCTGAACTCATTTAAAGGAGTAGTCTGAGTGCGAGATGTCTTGTGTTTGCAGTTCTGCACTATGGCTGATGTCTATATCAGGCCACAAGTGGTCGAATAAACAATAACAAGTAGTCTAACTTCTTAACCGACAGTAGATCATATAGTCTCAGTACCCTAAGCAAGCCTATTTAGCACTTAAAGGGCCTGTATATATTTTTATTATTTTATTTTTTCCTACTAACTTTCATATTTTTCCATGCTTTCTTTATCTCTTAGAATTAAAGGCCCAAATTCTGCATTTTTAGATTTAACCTGGTGGTTTTGTCTACCGTGTCATAGACTGGCAGCCTGTCCAGGTTGTTTCCTGCCATGCACTCACTGAGCACTGGGATAGTATCCAGCACCCCCCGCCACCACCCCCGAGTCATTAGTGCCTTAGAAGATGAATGAATGAACTGGGAATGATTTTGGGGAAGGTGTCTTTAAGATGCAAAAATGGAAATGACCCTTGTTCTGATTGGCTGCCCTTCAAATCTTTTCAAACAGCGCTCAAAGCTGGTGTAATGGGTAATGCTAAACTGGTGTAGGTTAAATATATGTACAAAGGTAAGCTGATCCTTGTGAAATCAAAGAAGCATTTACGGTATTTAGCTGATGCTCTTATCCAGAGTGACTTACAAGGTTAATCATATTACAGGTGGGCCAATGTAGTGTTAGGAGTCTTGCCCAAGGACTCTTATTGGTGTAGCACAGCATAGGCACCCAGCCTGGGATTCGAACCCCAGTCTCCCACGTGTGGTGGAGGCTACTTGGCAAGGAGTGGTGTTATCCGCTGAGCTACACCAAACACCAGAAGCAGTTATTTAAAAGCACAGATTGGACTGTATGGAATCAGAATAATCGGAAATAAACTCCTGTATTTGTAAACAATAGAGCTTTTCTATGATATGGGCCCTTTGTTACCTTGTCTTTAATTTTTATAAGACTGGCACATGTTAATGAGCTCAACTGGGACTGACTACCCTAGTTCAAAAAAGCAGTCCAAGCTGGCACACTCCTTATAACTTCAACATGAAGGGGCGGAGCTAAACTGCTTTGGGCTAAATAGATAGATGAAAGTAAATCTAAAGGCAGGCATTTTTAGCCCGATTTGATTGGAGCTGACTGAATTTCATGATCAGGCCAGATTTGATCAATCAGTTCAGTGTGAGAGGGGAAGCGATGTCTGATTGAAACAAGCTCTGGTGGGACGTTCGGATGACTGGCTCGCATGCCTGAAATTTTGGTTTCTGGTCTCACAGTATCCGAGTTCTGACTTCTACACCAAAACATGATATGCCAAAAGTATGGAAATGCGTACACTGAATCCCAAATGGCTGTGTAGACATACCGTATGATGCACTGTGGGTTGCAAGAGCCACTTATCTTGCATGGTGTGATGAGTGTGTCATGTCAGGAATTTGACCTTATATGTAAGTTTTGAAAAGTCCCGATTATTCGGATTTCGTACAGTCCACACTATCCTGCAGAAACACAAGAATCGACCTATCAACCACTGTACCTACACAGCTGCAGCATTGTTTCCACATATGATCTGAGGAGCCATTGCTAGGTTTTGAAAATGGGATTGCTTTATTAATGTATCTACTATAAACTTTCAAAAAGGTTCTATTTTCATTGATATGGGCCCTTTAACAGCTCAGTGCTGACTGAGACTAGTGTGCTATGGGGCGGGCAGTTAGTACAATGCACACTGGTGTGTTTCATTCACCCTCCTGTGTCGCAGAGGGATCGTATCAGCGAGATATTAGGTGTTATTACTTGTAATCTACATTTTCTCTGTAGACCAAACATATTTTGGCTGCTCAACTTGGGTAATGCTGCAGAAATGGGGGGAAGTATGGAACTGCGTAAATGAATCAAATCCCATTTCTTAAGAAATTTGTGTTTCAGCAGACATCATCCCCCACGCACGCCTAGACCTTGTGGAGTGAGTAGTTTGAGGCTGTCTTACAATGTGCCAAGTGAATATCCCATTAACACTGTTGGTGCTCGGGGATGACAAACCACACATGACTTCATTTAACATCATGTGTGGCTTTAAGAGAGACTGTTTGTCAAGGCTCATTTCAAAATACCACTTAGACAACATCCAGTTGAACATGTGGTTCCTCTTTGTCCCTCGATTGCGTGTCGGTGTGAATGTTTAAATGTCGATAATAAAATGCATTAAATGCGATAAAAATTTTTTTATCCTGGCCAAATCCTGGCCCACACCCACACACACACACACACACACGTTTCTAGCTAGGAGAGTGGGCATAAGTGAATGTGTGTGAGTTAAAGGCACATGATCAGTCTGGCTGCTCCGCCAACTATTCTGATCTCACTGTGTACCACATAACTTGAAACCATGTGATGGCTATTATACCAGTGCGACCCTATTAGCAATTTTACGGTAACAAATTCTATTCAATCATTAATTAAATGCAGATTTCCTAGCTGTTACTAAATCAAAACCAGATATCGGAGTGAGTGTTAACAAGGCCGCTATGAAATGATAAAATAAAGTTAACAAGTTTTACTTACCTAAGAATGACCTGTGTATTTTATAGCTCTTTGTGTACAGTAAGTGAGAACTGCAGGGGGAACAAGGCCGTGGTGTAATAGGATAGATTCAGATCGTCTATTCCTGGGTGAGAATACGTGTCTATAGGTGGGTCTACATGTGAAGCACTAGACCATGTTGAACCGGTGTTATGAGCTGATGGGACGTGTAGTAAATAAGAAACAAGATGGAAATAAGTCAGTTTTGCTCGTACGGCTCTAGTACCATGTAGTTTCACTGCAATTACTGCCTGTAACTCCCACTGCGTCTGACCGTCTAAATACACAACAGGGAAGACATAAAACAGAAACAGGTGTATTAGTATTTTACAGCTCAGATACCAGGTACTTACAGCAAACCTACTTCACTGATTATAGACTAATAACTCTAACATTATATATTATATATACATAACGTCACTATTATTTACTGTTATTGTTCATTAAGAAATAAGTGGGTCATTTCAGTTAATAAAAAAAACCCTCGTTATTGTTTTTTTATTTTAATCATTTTTACTAAATACTGATACAATGACGATCTATTAATTTATTAATGACTAGAAGATGAATATATAATATTTAGGAAGTCGTTTCCACTGTGTTCCAGTACACTACTGACTTGTTACCACTACAATTGCTAACTGATTATACATAAAGAACTATAAAATAAGTGAGTCAATTTTAGTTAAGTAAAACTTACCATTATTTTCATAACAGCCTTGTTAACACTCACTACAGTTTCTGGTGAACCATTTAGTAACAACTAGGAAATTGGCATTTAATCAATAATCAAATTTACTTCGTTCGTGTAAAATTACTATATCATTACCTACGTATTACTAATCTGTAAAGTGCCACCTACAATACTGATAAATTAAATTACAGGAGAGTCATTAATGTAAAACTGCTCCATAAACTACACGATCATTTCCTGATTACTTCCGGTCTGTGGGTTCAGAACAGAGCTTCAGCTTTCATAATAGGCGAGCCCTGCCCTCTAGTGGCCGCGTTCAGGCAGTGCAATGTTGCCTATAATATCAATGAGTTAATAAAGTGAGGCTACAACAGTATATACATCGATTCCTCAAAGCCAGTAACATTCAAAATACTATATTACCCGCAGACACACAGACGCTGCGTGCTAAGTATATATACAGAGCTGCTTTAAAGGTTCTGAATCCATTACCATTTAGTTCATAGTATCATTTAGTGGCCCAGCGAAGGAGGTGGGATTGCAGTGCTGTTGGGAAGGAAGATAAAGGTGACCAGGAACAATTATTGATGATACATTCAGACTGATATGATCAATATTTATTGAGCCACACATACAGACGTAGTGTCTCTCGGTATGGTGTTGGGTCGCCATCTTTCCTAACCCCTTCATGCCAGACGTCTCAGCATGAAGTTGTAGAGGTTCTTAATAGTGTCCTGTAAAAATCCATCCCATGCTGCTTAAATATCCTCACACCATACTCCTGCAGATTGTGCAGTAGGGGTGGAGGTGGAGTGACACCAGGTCTTCTGGACGTGTGACAATAAACCGTTCATCTTGGTGCTGACCACGGTGCCTCCACACACGGATTCGTTGGGCGTCTCCACCAAGACTAAAGCGGGACTCATCACTGAAGATGACCCGCTGCCATTCTGAATCACTCCATGACAGTCTGGCACGACACCACTGCAGTCTTTGGTGACGTTGCCGTGGTGTTAAGAACAGTTGTCATAAGAGTCTGTGTGGTGCAGCCGACTGCCAATGGTGCTGAACTAACAGGAGGACTTATGGAGGGCATCGCTGCTCGCTGAATGTCCACAGTTGTGCTTGGTGGGTCACTCCACACATGTCCAACAATTCACCGGTTCTCTAGTCTGTGGTTCATATAGGTCTCCCAGATCCTTTATGTTGTTGGTGCACACGGCCTTTTATCCACTACTGCCAACAATGTACTGTGGTAATATCTGTATGACCGGTATGTCACACAATACGTCAATAAGAGCACTACGATACAACCCATCTCCAAATCTTCCAGCTGCTCCAAGGTATACTTCGGTTGCTACCAACACAACAGCATGAGCAACAGGACAACTGTATATAGGTTCTTCTTTGATGGTACATTATTAGTTTTGTTATTCATTCATTTATTGAACAGTGATCTTACATTAAACATATTTATTGGCAAAAGTGTGTTATCAGTTATGTATAGGTGATCCTTAGGGTCAGAAGGTTCAGTCATCTGAACGGCTACGGAGTCCTGGCTCTCCTACTTCAAAACATCAACCACCCAAATTTGTTTGTGCATGTCAGGTCTCGGTCAAATGAGGTTTGAGTTTGGACTGATCTACCTTAAAGCAGAGTGTATAAATGGAGAAAAAACCACACCATGTCAACCCCTACCAGGAGTGGGGAAGATCACTGTGAACCCCAAGGTAAGGATCAAAAGGCCTCCCTTACCCCGCCTAATGTCAGTGTTCATGAGTCCACAATCAGACAAATACTGAATAGGATGCAAAACCAGGAACAGTGTGTATGGAATGGCAGAATGGAGAAAACCAGTGCCCTCCAGCAAGAATGCTTCCGAAAAGGCAAGAACGAATCATTATGGCTTAAACAGGAAGCAACATCCAAACCAAACACTGCATTCCAGCATAAGAACCTGACGTCAGGTTTGAAACTTGGTGGTGGCAGTATCACAATCTGGCCTTGGAATGGCCGACTCAAAGTCCAGATCTTAATCTAATAGAAACGTTGAGGCAGAATCTAAAGAAAGCCCATCAACACAACAGAACATTTCTGTAAGGATGAACGGGACAAGACTCCTCCTGTCATTTCGCAGGTCAGCAGTTATAGGAGCCATTCAGTTGCTGCTAAATGCTGCTCAAGGGGACCACATCTGTTCCACAGATTTACATACCTACACAACAAAGACAATGCTGGATCATCTTGTTCAAAGATGAATGAAACAGTAGACTTTGTGCTTTATTTAATAAAATTCCCTTTTTAGTTATGATTTGAACCCATTTATATTAGTATAGTTTCCCACATCCAAGGGTTTTGCATTTATGGAGAGAATATTGCTAAAAAACAAACAAACAAACAAAAAAAAACAACAAAAAATGTTAACCGTGAACTGCAAGGGATACATAATACAGCTGTTTTCCTGTATTTAGTTAAATTAGCGACTTTATCAATGGTCAAATACAGGAAGAAAAAAAAAAGTGTATATGTATGTATGTATATATATATATGTATGTATATATATATATATATATATATATATATATAAATAAAATTATATATAATTAATAATTATATATGAGAAAGTAAAAGGTTCACACTAATTATATTAATATTAATAATATTAGGAGAGTTTCCACTAAACAGACGTCACATTTGTATAGCCTGATAAGCAACATTGAGAACTGACACCTGGGTTTTGTAGTTATTTGGATTTTCTTCTCTATATGGAGCACAACAAATTATTAGTATTATACTGTATTCACAACCAACGGTCCAGTTTAAATTGATTTTCTCTAAGATGAAAGATCTGGTGCTTTAAAAGGTTTTAAAGCAACCAGCAGGTGGCATAGTTCTGCACCTCACCTACCAAACCCTGGACAGTCAAATAAAAGGGCTATTTTTTTTTAAACATTAACATTTAAGGCATTTAGCAGACGGTCTTATCCAGAGCAGCTTAACCAACTTAAACCAGGTCAGACCCATGGTCGTACACTGAGGTAGTCTTTGAGAAATCAACATTGCTTTGGTTTATACATACATACATACATACATACATACATACACAACAACAACAAAAAACATACAAACATAAAATAAAACCACGATGCATAAATGGACTGGAGGATTTTTTTATTCAATAACTTTCTTTTCCAAACATGTACACAGGGATTAATGTTTTTTTTTAATGTTACAGTATATACTGTATATACATACACATTTGTGTATATAACATTATCTAAAAAGTCAAGGGCATGGGGGAGTATGGCTGCTGTGCGTATTTCAGAGAGAAAGATGGGGTTCTGAACATTTGCCATGACCTGTCACAAATCCACACGAGGGGAGTGGGGAGGGGGGTCAGCTAAACGAACAAACGGACGGCCATACAGTGGGGTGAGGGGGTGGGGGGGATACAGCAATCTCCAGTGCATTTCAGTTGAGCGAGCTGGGAGAGGAACGTGTGGGTGGGAGTTGCAAACCAATGGAATAGAGTACGACTGACAGTTAGTGAGCTTTACAATACTGTACTGTCTCATTCAAAAAAAAGACAGAATTGAAGTAGTAGTAAGTGCATGTAATCTGTACAACTGCCTCGTGTGTTTACTTCCCCCCACATTTATACGACGGACAACTGTCTGACTACAAGACATTTAGAGTGAAGTCTCCTGAGACAGCTTCTGGAACCCTTCCGATTCTGGCTCTACTATACAGAGAGATGACGCACACATGGAGGTGGCTTGGTTATGAAACCAAGCTGCACAGAACTATGTCACTGCTACAGTATCACATAAACACACTGTTGTCTCTCCCAACGAGGGTGGACAGTGGGAGGGGGAGGCTGACAAATGCAAATTCGCTTACAGGGGGGGAATGACATTTCTAAATCGGTTCAAATTCAGGACCCATAAATGTACCAACCAAATCAGAGCCATTCCGATGGTCCACTCGCACCCCACCCACCCCAAAAACGACCTCGTTCACTGATTTGCTTGATACACGGGGCCCCAGGTCTTTGGTACAATCCAGCTCCTCGTGTCCTACAGCTGAAGAATCAACCACTCAAAATTGAATTAAAAACCTAGCAGCTCTACAGAAGTGAAAAACAATAAACAGAGGGGAGAGGAGGAGACACTATCGTTTCTTTTTTAACCCAAGACTGAGACATATCGAAGGCCTAAGTGGATAACGAACAGGAAATTCCCACTTTGCTTTTCTTTCCTTTTTTTGATGTCTAAGCACAAACACGGCTTTTGATTAGAGATCTCTCACTGCTACTCTGAATACTGTGAGCGCTTGTATGCGAGAGACAAACCGCGTGTGCAAAACAGGAATGAGAAGAGCATGTGACGTGTCTGGAGGGATTGGTGTGGACTTGAGAGAGGAACAGCTGCTGAGAGATGGATAGACAACTCAAGTGCCTCTACATCATTCCCAACTGCAACAGAGAGTTGGCATACGCCATGGGCTTAACATTCGGATGAGGCTGTGGAGACAAAAAGAACATTGATCAAATTAATAACAGCGGCAGCACTAGCAACAACAGCAACAACAGAAAAACAACTTTAACTTTGTGGAGCGTCCTTCAAACATGGAAGTTTAAAATGCCTTACATTGAAATGTTTAGGAATACAGGGAGATTTTTACTGTTAGCCTTTCCCCCCCCCATTCTACAGAAATACTATGAATTTATTTTGCTAATTCTTAATAAAGCTCGGCTGAATACTGCAAGATAATGGGGGAAAAACAATTGTTAAATCATTGTTTAATATTTAATATAACACTGCTGATCTAGCCAATCTGGCAACCCTGACCAAACCAGCAGTGACGGTTGGTGGAGAACAGTAACAGCTTAAGCAAGTTCAAGCATCATTTTTGTTTGGAGTCCCACTATGACAACAAGCCAGATACTGAAAGTAAAAGGTTCAAACTTAATAAATAAATAAATTATCAAGTACAATATTTTTGCCTCATATCTGGTTCTCTACTTTTAGGATTTGGGATATATTTCTGCTAAAATATAACAGAAAGTTGGTGAACACTAATGTTGAATTATAGAAAATTCTAATGGGTTCACAAAATGGGTTCATATATTTCCCACCACTGCATCATCGGGAAGAAATAGTTAATAATTGCTTTGTAAACAACAACAACAACAACAACAACAACTATTTAAGTATGATAATACTGACCACAGCAGTGAACTGGTGGAATTCAGGCTTGAGGTCGGACCCCCTGAGGTGAATATAGGCTCCTTTGTTACCCATCTGGTCACTACAGAGAAAAGAGAGAGTGGTCACTCAGATTAATGCAACAAATGACAAGCGACTTAGACAGAATCTGAGATCAGCTACTTCATAGCTAGAGGAGCAAGTAAGATCTGATTTTATTACTATTCTCCAAAAACAAACCTTTAAAAGGAATAATTTCCACCTCTTTGTATTTTAAAGGTCAGCTTTTGAGATTGGTTTAGTTTTATGACCTATTCAATCATTTTACATTATCATTTTTTGCTCTCTTTATCTCTAAAAATTAAAGAGGCTGATTTCTCTTTTTTACAGTGCTTTGAAGACTGATGGTTGTGCCTCATTTAAAACGCAGCCTGGGCTAAAATACTCTCTATAACTTCAGTGTTAATGGGTGTACAAAATATGGGCCCTTTAATGACCTATTAGTTTTGTTTGCCCATTTATAAATAGTGGCAGCCCTTGTACATCATGTGCGTTTCATAACGAATGAACCAACATAAATGGTCCAAAGTGGCTCAAAATAAAACCTCATTACATTAACGCACTTTACAAGCAATGGCCTTGTAAGAGGTTCTTGTTTCAAACACATGAGGTTTTTACAGCAGAGACAATTAGCATTTTAGCACATAGTACATCACAAGGTGCTAAGCTTTGCACGCTAATCCTATTACGGAAGTCTAATGAGGTCGCAGCATGATTCTTAAAGCCAGGAGGGAGGCGGGGTTACCGTACCAGTAATTGGGCGCTGAGAACACCGTGATGCACTTCCCTGAGTGAGTGACCTCATAGCCCTCGGCCTTCACCTCATGGCTGCGCACAATGTACTGCAGCTTATTCTGTTCCAGGAAGCGCTGGGTGACGTCGGGCCCAAACTGACAGCTCACGCCGCGCTTACTGATGGATCGCCCGTTCTGGGGAAAAAAAAATTAGAGGATTTTCTAGGACTTGCATTTCATAAATCTAATATGGGCAAGACAAGCTGTTCAGCCTTTAAGTAAAAAAAGAATGACTAAGAAATCTGGCTTATTAACAAAAACAAAATTACATGCATAAGTCTTAGTCAGTCAAGAAATCTGTGTTTTGCCAGTCTAAACTTTAAGTTTTAAATATTAACAATTACAAACAAGCAAAAATAAATACAGTAAGCAAAAACTTTTTCTGGTTTTAAAAGCCATTAACAATTCGGGTAGAAGAGTCTTTTGCACAGGTATATAGCTCAAACAGCTTACAAGTGACACCAGGGATCTGAATCAATTATTGCTCAAACCATATTCAACAACTCATCAATCAGCTATATCAAATTTGAGTGAACAGTCCACTCGTGCAGTATTTGAATGGATATGGCTTCCAAAAACTGTTTGATCTCTGGATGATCAGATATTCCATCTCTACAGCCTGATCCTGAATATAAATCAACTACACCATTTAACGCCTCAGTGACGGCTAAAAACGATTACCAGTTAAGTGTGTGTTTGATGGGGTTACAGAGTGCTAGCCTTCCATTAGCTCCTGTTCCTGTTCGGAGTCCTGCTAGCGCTCTGTGATGGTCTAGTCAATTCAGAAGTGATCTATCCATAAACAGCTAATCCGAAAACAGTCAAATCATCACTAGTTTCAATAGTGAACTGGAAAATAATGTAAACAACAGAACTACTCCTAAGTGTCTACCTGCGACAGACTGATGACCGCAGACTATTATGTTATATAATGTTATAGGGAGAGGAGTTAAAGTGGTTCAGGTTATTCTTGCTACCAAATACTTCCCATACACTGGCTTAGCTCTTCAGCCTCTTTCCCCCTACAATGTTGGACCACCAGGACCCTATTATAACTTGCAGCATTTAATTTTTCAATGCTATTTTAACTACAGCCATGAACTCATGCAGGTAAACACAACTACATTTGATCTAATCTATCTTTATTACCTGTATGGTTTATTAACTAACAGTGGCTCTGGTAAGTAAACAAATGACCAGTGGTGTGCCAACAATATGGCACTGGTGAGAAGTGTGACCTATAATACTTTTGAAATTGTAGCAGATTTGCCTCATACTGACGTTTCAATTAAAGATGTAAAAAGCCAACCTGGCCTATTAAACAGTAAATACATACAGTCATACTGTGACTTCACATTTATATTGTGAGCTAAACACAGAGTGTCAGTGAACTCATACAATTTCTATAAATTTCAGTGTAATATGTTCAGATTATGTGTACAGTATGAACAGTAAGCAGTAAGACTGACCTGAGGTTGAGGATCTGACCACAAGAGATCGCACATAGGCCCTGGGTGATCAAGAAATAAAAAGAGAAGGAAATGAAGAGGAATGAGCTCACAATCAGTCATCAGTATGTCTAACGTCATGGCAGGTTCACAGATATCTTACTCACTGGAGAAAACCTGAAATAAACCAGATCTGTAATTCCACAGCGAGTTCATGAACTTTCTCATTTAATTAAAGTGAGATGACTTCCTACCCGAGTCTGGAGGCTGTCTGTTTCTGTCAATCTTTCGAAGGTCATCTAAGGTCACACCATCCTCACTGAACAGTCCTCCATGCATCACCTGAAATGTTCACATAATGGAGGTTCTTACGTTCAACGTCTTCAAACAAACTTACATACAAGCCATTCCGAGCAAATCTACACTACAAGTTCAAAAAAATTCCATCTGTCTCCTAAAATAAAGGTCATTAGTTTGTCCCCCCCTTGGTGCAGTAACACCCTCTGTTTTTCTGGGAAGGCTTTACCCTAGATGTTGGAAGACTGCTGTGAAGATGTAATTGCATTTCCCCATAATAGCATTAGTGAAGCCGGGTACTGAGGCTGGATGATTAGTACTAATCACTCATACTCATCCCAAACGGTACAAGGTGGAGTTCTATCACTCCAGAAAACACAGGTGAAATGCTGTTGGGCTGTATCAGACTGTATCAGCAATAAGTGACCATGAAGTAGTCTAACTCATTATTTAAAAGGCTGTCCTGGAGCATAAAAAGAACAGCCTTCACTCATCCAAGAACATTATTTAGCAGGATGGAACAGATACAAATACAGGTTTTGGTCATTTTAACTGTGACAATAAGGAACATACTGCACACATTACATGTTGCTTATTATTTGCCGATGCAGCTCATGTTACTTTCTATGACTTAACACAATGTATAGTACTTTGCAAAACTCCAAAGCTATCTGAATTTTCCTAAAGCTACTTATCTAGACATTAAGTGTACATTTGCCAAAAAGACTAGCATTAGAACCAATGCAGTCCAGTTTTGAATTTATTCTTGTACTATCTAGTGTTTATATAGGCAAAAAGCACTCATATTTGAGATACACAGAATTAAACAATTGTCTTCGCTGCATATGACTTTTGCACAGTACCATTTATCTACATAAACAAGTCAGAACCTTTGTACCTTTAAGACACCCTGCAAAAATGATAATTACTCTGGAATAGTCATAGAAGGTATAACACATTCAGACTGCAAAGCAAGACCACAAATCATGACAAGAAACTATTGCTCACCAGCACTTTACTATTGATGCACTGAGCGAGTGGAAGCCACTGGAAGACCTCACTGAACAGCTGGAACATCTGCGCCGTGTACTTGGCTTTGACCTCCCCCTCAAAGCCGTACATCTGATTCATGTTGTCTGTCTCGTGGTTACCTAGGGAGTAATGAGAGGTCATTCTCTGCTCTTTAACAGCTAGTATGGGGGTAAGAGGCCATCAAGTGAATCGCTAGGAAATGTGGACGTTGCTATAGTCAAATTATTGCACATCCCTGTTCTGCTTTTTAAGGAATTCTTATTTTTATGTATTTTCAACATACGAAATCCAATTTCTCATCAATCCTTAAACAGCAATAACTAAGCCTCTAACTCAAAAACATATAGAGAATATGCAAGTGAAGTGGAAAAAGAGAGTATGAAGGAAAAGGGGAAAGATCTAAATTTAGTGTTAGGAATCATTTAATTTTACTGATTATGAATACATAAAAAAAAAAAAAAAAAAAAGGGCCAGTCGTTTGAGTGTGAATATTTCTATAGCACAAGCCTCACCTTTTTTAATACTGTACTGAAATCCTTAACAATCCTAGTGAGTATATATTAACAACATATTATACACACACACACACACACACACACACACACATACACACTAGTGAGTATATATATGAGGGGAACTTACCCCTCAGTAGGTGGAAGTGATCTGGGTAAAGCAGCTTGAAACCGAAGAGCGTGAGAATAACTTCCACTGAGAAGGAGCCGCGGTCCACAAAGTCACCGTTGAACAGCTGCAGACTGAGGTCAAGGCTCATATACAACTCAAGGAGACAATAACTCACTCAGGGAGAGGAGCAATGCAGGAACAAAACCTATGATGGATTCGAGTAGATCTGACAGCAGTGTAAATCCCTGACCTTGATTCGATTCAGATTCTTATATTCATCCATCTCTCTCTCACTTACATTACAAATTATCTTCTCAGCAATAAGAAAATTTTTTTAAATATTAAAATATGCACTTAAGTTGGCATAAACTCCACAGTTTTGTGCACAAGCCTTTGATCAGTTCTACTGCTCCCAAACCAAGCGTGAAAAGGATACATAAGGATTTGTTGGAGATGGTAAACCATTCAATTCAAAGATGTTTAGAAGGTCGTAGTACTGGCCATGCGTGTCCCCACAAATAGTTATTTTCTCTGTCTACAAAGGGATTGCAAAAGAAGGAGAGAAAAGACGAAGGTTTCTGTATCAAGAGGAAATTGTAAGGCTGGGAAAAAGAAACAGGAAGGTAATTCCAATTTCATTAATGCAAAAAAAGAAATAATCTAGTCTCTGTCAAATAAATATCAGTCTACTTTCTTACCTCTTTTAACGTAATTTCAACAAGACTTGGGAGTTTGGATAAAACCTCTTTCACTTGGACCAGTATCTGGGAGAAAAAAAAGAAGAAAAACAAGAAAACATAAATACTGACGTAACCAACACAGCAAAATCTTAAACCTCACCAAACTGCACTGTGCACCAAACGACTTAAGCTACTAAAGAACTGAGACACCAATTTCCCCACTGATTTCAGTGAAAGGGGTGCATTTTGCTTACTACCAGAGTTGACTGTAACTTGACATCAAAAGAGAGTCAACATCATGAGGGTTTTTCTCCTGCGCTGGCCAATCAGGTCAAAAGGAGGGTGGGGTTTAGGTGATGGATGAAGTTCTCAGGATTGCATGGTTTTATGGATGATTTCATAACTATAACTATCAGTGTCCATTTTAATCTCCATTTATACGGTTAGCAATTCTACCCTGCAGATCAGTTCAGGCAGTAGAACAAGTTGAACAGGAGTAATACTGTAGCACAGCTCACATGCCAGCTAAAGCTTTGGGAAATGTGAAACTGAAACTGGGGAACCAATTCAGGGGCTCTGTAACAAGTTTGCATTATTGCTGTTGCACTTTAGTTTTATATTAACATATTTTCTTTAATAATGGTCATCATCAACTTGAGCAGTTCTGGGCTCCAGGTTCTAAATGTGGAAGTGTCAGAGTTTTCTGCCTGGATTTTTAGCAAATCCAAAAATTTTTTTTTATTTTTATTATTTTTTTTTTAAGTCTTTAGACAAATTATCACATTGGAAGATTCAGATAAATGGAAAATTGTGTAATTCAGGTTTAACACTCTGGAAGGACACTGAACACAGCTGGAGCTCACCTGGTAGGCACACTTCCTATGCAGTTTCTTCTGGTCCTTGAACCAGTCCATCAGCTCCTTCATGAACTTCAACGTTACTTTACCATCTTCGAGTTTAGGGCCTGTGTACTCATCCTCAATTGCTAATAGAAGTAGAGAAGTGTGTCACCCATGCATCATTATATCATCATTAATAAGTTCATTCATCTCATTTATCATTCAAGTATGAATAAGGGCCTCATTACAATTACCAATTATCACCAGCCAATGCAATTTTTTAGTTGTACACAGTATTTAAATTTTATACTATATTTTTGCCAATCCTAAAGAATAGTCCGATATCATCAACCAACCCATATATCAGTGAGGCTATATTTAAAAACCAGCATTTCTAGCCAAAATATGCTACACTACATACAAATTAAGATTTTCAAAAACTTTGTAAAATGATCTTGATACTCATATCTACACACTTAAGAATCAGCACTGCAATTCAGTGACAACAGCAGCAGCTTCCACTCACTCATGTTCTCAATGTCCAATGAGTCCACCACTGATCTTTTGAGCTCATCACTGGCAATGGCTCTCTCAAAGGCTTTCTGCTTTACAATCTTGTTGCACTCCTGATACTTCATCTTGGCATCCTTGTCATTGGGACGAACCCTCACTACCTGTTGAGGGGAAAAGTGAAGCCATCACTATCAGCCAGGTTTTGTTCTTTATGGGCCAAAGATAATAAAAGGAGTCTGTTTCTGCAATCATAATGCTTAATGAACTTTAGTGAACTTGTTAATGAATGATTAATCACCCTCATAAACGATAAACCTACCGTTTCATAATCTTTGAGTGCGGCCTTGAACTTTCCCAGGGCCATGTTAGAGGTGGCCCGCCGGTAGTAACCCTTGATGTAGTTCTTGTCATTCTCGAGGGCGCGGGTGGCGTCTGCCAAGGCGTAGCCATAGCACTCGGTGCGCAGGTAGGCCAGGCTCCGGTTACTGTAGTAGATGGCATTGGAGGGGTTTAACTCCAGCGCCTCCGTGTAATACTTGATTGCGTTCTCATAGTCCTTTTCTGAAATCAAACAAAACACAGTAAACTAAAATTTTAGATTCACATCTTTAAAAGGGGAACTCGTCCAAATTTTCTGCCAAGTCATTTATTCTTGACTTTTTAGACTGGCTGCTGTGATCAAATCTGCTTTGGATGTAGCGGTGGGCAATACAGCTTAAATATATTATTTCACAACACATTAAATTTTTCACATTAGACATCATCACAATAAGCTACATACATCACTATGCAATGGAAATATACACAAAATAAATGGCTTTCTGAGATTTATGTTGATGGAAAAGCTATATATTTTAAAAAAACAAAAAACAACACTGTATAGCTCCTCATACCATACTATAAATACTACTACAACTACTAATAATAATTATACTCCAAAACTACAGTGTTTCTTTAATTAATCAGTCCAATTGACAAGGCCCAATCACATTTTTAAAAAACATTATGCTACTTGTGGAAGAGAAGCAGTTAAACACAACACGAAATAAACTACTGACGGCCAGCCACCAGTCTCTGCAAAAAAACTACTCATTAAAAATCAACACTATGTTTTTGAGAATGAACAGATAGTCACAAATCATAATATTGTGATATTCAAGTGCACTATTTCTGGTATACCCTATAAGTTGGTGTTCTTTAAGCAGCACTAAACTACTTAAAATGATTTTAGCAGATTTGTGTCCACTTATTTTTCTTACCTCCATTGGTTCTCTCCATATAAAGCTAATATAGTGACCATATTACAATAACAATAAAATATTTCCCACCTCTTTTTAGATGGTCGGGATTGCAGTTGGTCTTATTTACTCTAATAGTTACACCGGATACTGTAGTATTGATGCATGCATGTGTCAGTCAGATAACAAGCTACTAACTGCATTACTCCACTGTTCCACTTCTAGTTAATCCTGTTCCAATAACACCCAGCGGGGACAACATGCATAATTAATAACCCTTCTCTACTGAAAGAAAAAAAATTATATATACACAGCAACAGTGGGCTAAAGCAAACTGTAGGAGATTTTCTAGCTGGTTATTAATGTATCAAAGTATCATCTTAGTATGAAGACTAGTCAAATCAACAAATGCATGCACAATGTGTAATACACATACAATTTAACCGGCACTATGAATGTTCAATTGAAGATGAATAGGCTGTTCATCCGACTCACCGAATGATTTTGCTGTTAATGCAAACGAACATTCAGCACAGACAAAGCTTTGGCCAGCCAGGACCAGCAGGACATTTCTGATTCTCTGCACACATTTGATGTCAGCAAATCTGTTGTAAATGGCAGCTGCAGCAGAACCACACAGGTGAGGCTAAAACAAACTGCTGCATTATCAGATTCCTCTTATCATGGACAACATGTTGCAAGTTAGCATTATAATGATGATCAACACTTCATCACATCTGTCGAATACAGTCCACTCTCACACAATATCAGTTCCCCTGCACAAAGCAGCTTCCTATTAAGTCAGGGCTGAGCGATTTGGGAATCTGGCAAATTGCCCAGACAAAGGTTTGTGAATCTCATTTGTTCTTCATAAAACATTGAAGCCTTGCTCGAGTCCTGAACACTAAAAGCATTATGCCAGTTAATGTTGTGATGTCATTGCTTTTGATTAGCTCATCTACAGACAGTTTACCAGCTCGCTTAAATAAGGTTAAAGATCATTAATAGTTTATCCCTTTATTAATTCTATTGTAAGGCCATCTTACACCTTCAGAACAACTCCCACACATTCTTAAAAGCAAGGCTGGAGTCCCACTGGGGTTCTGGAGGATCAGAGAATACCCTGAAAACAGGGTGAAAGCTTTTAGTCTACTGTTAATGCCATTAGCCTGTCGGGCTGAACCGTATATAAAAATAAAGTTGCATTTAACAAAATTGGTGCAACTTCCACATTCATGGTTTACAAGACCTTCTAAAACAGGGTGTGTCCCAACAACTGACATTGAACATTTTTGTGAGACATTTTCATGGAGTAATCTTGTAGATGGCTGCATCTGCATAGGAAACAAAAACAGTAATACATTCTTATCTCTGAAGACTTTTTTTATGGATGCAAACCATACTTGTTGTGGTTGGTGTGGCACCACGGATAACACCACCACCAGCAAGTGAGCTGCCAACTAACATGGGAGACAAGGGCTTGATTCCCGGTTTTGGGTGACTATGCTGTGCTACACCAATTAGAGTCCTTGGGCAAGACTTCTAACACTACACTGACCTAGGTGCAATATGATTAAGGCGCTCTGCGTGTCAGCTAAATGACGCACGCGTCAAACGTACTTTCTTAAATGTTAATGCTCTACTGTTAGTTCCAATGCACCAAACACAAAAGCAGGTGAACGATGTGATTGCTCTATATGAAGTCAAAGGGCCTCATTCTTAAAATGCCCTTCAGCAGGTTTCACAAAGATTCTGACATTCACCAAGGCTTTCCTATCTGGGATTTGTTTTCAGGTAAGAAGAAATCAATGCCCATTCAAAGACCCAATGGTGGGAACAATTCTGAAGGTTAGGAAAACGTCATGAACCTGAAAAGAACTAAAGAAGACATTGGTCAACGAGGCCCACTGATCTGACATAACATGATATCAATAATGCATGTTGTTACCCTAAAACATATCACCATGTCCACTCAAGTTAGCCAGACTGAATTCATGACAGAAGCTATTATAGAAAAGTTCCTAAGGTCAAAATCTCATCCATTAATTCAGATAAGAAGCTGATATTACAGAAACAAGAAAACAGTATTGCAGGACAACTCAAATAAGCCCAGTTTTAACCGTCTGTTTCTACTTTTTTATGGAGTGTCAGGCAGCATAGATACATCTACCTACATTGTTAAATTTTACATTTAATTTTTTGTTGGTTTCTCCCAACTTTACAAAAAATTAATTAAGTAAAAAATAAAATTCTAGATCTCGCAAACTCATCCTCACTGTCCACTCTTATGTTCCTGTGTTAAAAGAGCTGAATGTGTGGCTGTTTATTATGTAGAATGGTGATGGCTCTGCCAAACTCTGACTCTGAGCACCTAAAGCCAAACAAAGAGGCTCTGATAAACAGCATGGAGGTTTCTAAAAATGTTCACAACTTCTAGTATCTCTCACATTATTTTGATTTGACCTTTCATAACACCGCCAACAGCAGCCGTCAGGCAAACTAACCAAACCTTCCCACTTTATTTTGATTGTGTTTACATTAGCTGTGCTATAATGGCAGTTGCACAACAACTCTGGATAAAAAAAAACTGAGTAATCTGTGTTATCAGACAGAGCCCTCTTGTAAGTTAGTCATGGGAAATGAGAACTGTGAGATTTCATTTTTTATCAAGCAGCAAAGAAGCTGTAGTGTGAAGTGCTCGATTTAATTTGCCTTGTTGTGACTATTGCACACTTGCACATTGCACAGACAATGCTGAAAAGATGCATCATGCAGCCTTAGGGTACAGACATACTTGCTGTTAACTACACATGCATGTACATACGATCGCTGCCTCTCGCATCCTGGGTCCTGTTTGGTGCGCCAGTTCTGCACATCGTCAGAAGGTAACACTACACGTGTACAAACTGCAGTAGACACAAGGGGCCGTACCAGCACTCAGTCAAGACCAATATGTCTGTGCATGGTGGAAAATGCTAGACAAATTATGTGCCCTGCCCTCTAAAGGAAACCTCCAGTAACATGCTTAGAACATAGGCAGGTGTGTGAATAGTTACACTGTGTCTAAGCAACACAGCCAGGTGTCTAAGCAAACGCATGACCAAACAGCTAGTACTGTACATCTGCACATCTCTACCCTTAGCCCTACAGTGCAAAAAATAAAAAAAATAATAATAAGAAGAAAAAGAACGCATTCAAAATATCAATATTCAGTTTGGATGTTATTCTCGACTCTGTCAGGAAATTCACCGAGGTCACGTCATTTAAGTACTGGTGTTACTAAAGAACCACAGTTACACTCTTAGCCCCATGAAATAAAACTGCCCTAAAGCTTTTCTTCCTGAAAATGAACTAACCTTCAGTTCTGGACACCACCTCTACATGTTGGCAGTCAAGAGTCCCTACACTGAGAAAAATTTCTAGTGGTTCCTGAAAACAAGACAGAAAGCCACAGGCAGTGTGGTTTGAAGGCCTCATTTAGACTTCTATAAACCTAATCTTCTTCAGATTAAGAAAATAAACAAAATGACAATTTATCTGTTCATACTTCAATTCCTCTAAGGTGCACATTTTCAAAGGTCTTTGTTGAGACTGCAGCAAAAAGGGTGACAATTAAATTCTGGGTTCAAAGTGAGGCCGTTTTTAGTACTAGCTCAGCCTATTATATACTGTCTGTGTTTTTGTTTATACATGGAACTGCTACAAGATTCTTCTCCACCACATACTGGTTCATTTGCTATCTATATCAAACAGCCTCAGGCTATGATGTTCTGGCCCAAAATTAGAGACCAGAAAAGGTAAATGTCTGTGTAATGATGGCCTGGACTTTATGAGAAAGCTTCAGCGACCACCATCTGACAAGCCAAAGCAACACTGAAGCTTTGTCATTATGGGCGCTTCCCCACTGAGTCATTTCACTAGCTTGATGCCAAATGGATGAGCTAATTTTTTCCACTTTAAATAATTATTTTTGTCCATTCATTTGGCTCTCCCAAAAAAAAAAAAAAAAAAAAAAAAAAAAGATACACATTTTTGCACCACCTAACTGCCCTTTCATGTCTTGAGGGAAACACATGGACTTTTCTTAGCTAAATGGACTGAACCACTTCTGGATAATGAATGACAATCACAGGCAGCTACATAAATAATCAGCGAGTCCCACTGATAAACAGTAAACAAGCTTGTTTGGAGACAACAGCAACTCGGATCACCATTGTTAACGTCTTTTCTAGCTTGTGTCTTAGCCTCACGCTGGAACCACATTAGCACGCTCTGCCTCATGGACGAGTCGTTCTTCTGAATCAAATCTTTTCAATAAACCTATTGAACCGACTCACTAAATGAATCATGGGACAATAAACCTTTCTGTAGTGGATCCCATAGTCCACACACGTCTGTGTTCTTGCTACTCCAACACTAATTCTATATATACACTCTCTCTCATATATTATATCATATATATACAGAAAAGCTGGGAATAATGTGGAGTCCAGGGACATTACCGGGTACATGTTTCGTCTGTGTGTCAAAATACTGTATAACAAATCAAGCATGGACAAAATGCCCAATTATCACTGCACAATTCCTCACTGTTTACTCCAAGCTCAACTCACATTAAGAGACCACACTATAACATATTGAGAATCTACAGCACAATTTTGTACAGGAAGAGGATGTGATTAAATTTGGCACCACTAATCATGAATGCCAGAGTCACCTGTTGAACTGAATCTCATCTTGTATGATCCAACTGACTTAACTAATCACAGCAGACCCAGACTAATGTTGCATGAAGTCCATTTGTGAGGGAGTAATGGTGATATTAACCTTCAAAGCCATGTATGTGTATGTCGGTTTAAACTATTACTAATACACCCGTCCCACTCTGTGTTTTTTTGGAAACCACTGTGAAGAATCAAAACTTAGTTTGCCATGTGGCAAATGCAAAATAGTGAACAATGAATGAGTTCAAGTAAACTAATCCGTACAGGATACACCTAAACGTACAGAAATTAAATGTAAACTGATCTCAGGTCAGAAAACTTTATCAATCCCTAAAATGTGCATCACGCTTGCATGCGACAATTTCATTAGTGAATTCAAGGGGAATCTGACTGATATATATATACAAAGTAATTCAGAATGGTTTGGTGTGAAATACTCCATGTTATGAATACACTGGCTAATAAGGATTCACACTTAAGACATACTCCACAAAGACGACACGTTTTTTTTTAGATTTACATGTATGCATTTAGCAGACGCTTTTGTCCAGAGCGCCTTACATGGTTGTTTGTTTTACAAGTAGTACAGTGTTTACAAGCTAGTACAGTGTAGTCTTGCTCAAGGACTCCTATTGGTGTAGCTCAGCATTTGCTACCTAGACTGGGATTCAAACCCCTGTCTCCCACATAGGGCTGTAGCTCTGTGGGGTAGTGGTGTTAACCACTTAGCCACACCAACCACTACATTTATCATTAACGACATTAAACACCCCCACCATCACTGTACAATCAACCACTTCACACCAAACCATTCTGAGCCTGTTGCATCTTAACCACTTGATTTATGGAGGAAATCTGAAAACTCTGAACCCAACAACCGATTCATTAAAACTGACTCGCTGGAAAGAATCGGTTCACACCGCACAGCTTCTAGCTGGCTAAGCTAACACGCCGACCAGCATGACGTAGTTAGCCTAGCATGTTGGCTAACAACACCGCCACGCAATATAGTTACTTCATTCACCACTAACACCGCGGACTCGCCAGCACACTGAGCACCCTGTTTTGCACTAAACGTCGGCGAGCGGGACGTTTTTAATGCGGGGTGAAGTCTATAATACGGGTTGGTTCATTTCAGAAGCTCCGCTACCGGCAGCTGAAGCTAACTCTAGCACTAATACAAACTATACCGCCTCAGCGCTCCGCGAAGCCGTCACTCTCAGAGCAGCAGAACACAGCGAGGTGGTTAAACAGTCGTGTCGATTTAAGCCACCCTCGTTTCGTTTTTACCTTTAAAGTAATTATTGGCTTTCTCCTTCAGTTTCTCAGCCTGGACACTCCGCTCCTCCTCCGCCATCTTCACACTGCCGCAATCCGCTCCGCCGGTCATCCCCTCACTCTACTGTCGCAAACGACACTTCCTGACGGAGAGATTTCACGACAGCTCATCCTCTTGAGCGCGCGGCTCGTTTCTAGAAGAGAATTTGCTAGAAAATTCAGAGAAGAAATTATAAACGTTTATATTGTGAGTTTCTGCAGTTTATTGTAGTATATTATATGCTATAGTATGATCTATTATACCATATATGATACCGGTCTGGGTTTTAGTAGACAGTGAGTACGAGCTTAAAGCAATTTCTTTACATTTTAAACGGTAGATGTACACAAAGTCAAAACACTGAGAAATGCTCAGTTCTATAAATGTTCACAGTAGTGGTGGTAGGAAGCAGACGTCCACCTCGGAAAGCTTCATCACAGAAAGCTATTACACGAAATGGTTATGAACACACTGCCTAATACCTGAGACAGGGTTGACTGTTTATGATTATTTTACCATTATAAGCACTACCTATAAAATAGACATGAAGGGCCTTGCTTCCCAGCCCCACCACTGTATCTGAGTGAACCACTCTGAATGACTGTTTAAATGTTAAACACTGAATTATTTTAAGTTCTAATTTTTTTTAAGTTATCACATGGCTTTGTATGTGTACTAGCCAGTACTGTTAGACCCTTAGCACGGTTAATATTCTCTGTATTGACTCATAAAGCCAAAAATGAATGCATCAACAATTTAATATTACACATAATATTAAAATATTAAAGCTTCAGTGCGGGCCTAAAAGCTTATTTTTAAAATTAATCAGAATGTTTATTTTTAATAATTTAACCAGAATGTGTGAGACCTCCACTTATTGGCAAGAGAAATCTAAAAGTGAACCCAAGTCCAAGTATTTAACTTCTGTTATGCTTAAAACAGAACTATCAGAAATCTGAATATAAAATATGTGATTTAATTTCACTTAATAACTGTTGAACTTTTTTGTGCAAACTTTCAAACAATACTGTTACTGTGTACTGTGCTTGTAATTCTTCACTTTGGCCTGTAGGGGGCTGTCTCTACTCAATACGAGGGAAGAAGCTCATGAAGAGCTTCTTTAAACTCCTGGATAATTCAGATTGACCACATTTAGGCCATGTTCAGAACCAGGGAAGGCACTGACCAATAGAAAGGGATGATATGGAGCAGCCTCACATAAGCCTAATGTCACCATGCTCAATGCCAAGCGTGAGCTAGAGGGATGCAAAGTCTCTCCATCACCAATTACCTCCCACCCCACTGCCAACCACTATCACACCCACACCTCCAACCGGCACTTGTCTGTGGAGAAGTTGAACTGCATTCTCTGGGGCTCCAGTAGCTTTGGGTTGAATTGAAACGAACGAGAACCTGATGATTAGTACCTGACCTTACTAACGTGGCCGAATGCAGTCAGCTCCTAACACCAAATGGTTCAGTTTGTCGTGTAAAGCCTTCCCCAGGGCAGTAGAGGCTGTTACTGCAGCACAAACTCATCAAGTCTTTTATTTCTAAAGAAACACTGGCAAGACTTTTGGCCATGTATTGAAGCCAGTACTGTGATCATTTATTTGCAGTGTCCTCGGTCAGACCACAAACACATACTAACAGCAACTTGCTCTCTCATCACAGGACAAGGGCTGGAGACTTTCAAAATGAGGCAGTGTTATTTATTTGCTGGGCTGTGGGGCTCTTCATGTGGTCTCATGTGGTCTGGATCTTATTTGCGCTGCCCGTAGAGCTCCTCTCAGCATGTGAACTTCTTGGAAGCAGGACAGGAGTATGGATCCAGGGGAGTTAAAGGTAACACAGGTGTCTGTAACGTTACTCACAGGCAGCCCTGCCATCTGACGCACAGCCTGCCCTCACCTAGTGTTTGGTGAAAACAACACGCAACCTTAAATTAGAACCACGCCAGCGCACAGAGGGGCTATGAGGGCATCTTTCCCAAGGGCTCTGAGTTTGTAACACGTCTAAAAACCAGCATGCTTCCAGAGTTACTAACTTTCTTTTCTTACTTTTCCAAAGGTTGAATCATGTGGTCTGACTGAATAAGACATTTTAGCCTTTGAATCAGAAATGAGCAGTTGCTGCCAGACAGGGCACTAAATTTAAAGGGGAATTCAACCCATTTTGCTAAATTTATGGACAGTTAAATCATTCAAAGGAGCTTGCATGCAAATCTGAGAATGCGAATGTAATTTGTTATATAGCTACAAATATACACCCATCAGCCAACACATGAAAACCACCTCCTTGTATCTACACTTCCTGTCCATTTAATCAGCTCCACTTGCTATATAGGAGCACTCTGTAGTTCTACAGTTACAGACTGTAGTCCATCTGTCAGGGCCCACACAGAACCACCACAGAGCAGGTATGATGTGGGTGGTGGATCATTCCCGGCACTGCAGTGACACTGACGTGGTGGTGGTTAGTGTGTGTTGTGCTGGACACAGCAGTGCTACTGGAGTTTTTAGACACTGTGTCCACTCACTGTCCACTCTATTAGTCACTCCTACCTAGCTGGTCCACCTTGTAGACGATAGCTCATCTGCTGCTGCACAGTGCAGTGTTGGCCATCCACTAGTCCTTCATCAGTGGTCACCGGACTTTGCCCACGGAACACTGTTGGCTGGATAGTTTTGCTTGGTGGATGATTCTCATTCTCAGTGTTTAAAACTGATCCACTCACACCAGCACAACACGCACTAACACACCACCGTCAGTGTCACTGCAGTGCTGAGAATGACCCACCACCCACATAATTCCTGCGGGTAGTGGTTTTGTGGGGGTCCTGACTATTAAAGAACAGGGTAAAAGGGGGATAACAAAGTATGCAGAGAATCAGATGGACTACAGTCTGTAACTGTAGACCTACAAAGTGAACCCATGTGGTAGGTGGGGCTGATAAAATGGATAAAGAGTGTAAACTCTCTTTGAGGTGTGTTTTGGCGGATCAGTGTACATCTTTATATTGAAATAGTAGAATATTTGGTGTGAAACGGTTGATTGTAGAGACTCAGAGTCCATTCCAGGGGTGTTGTTGGGTCCCCCAGGTGTCTACAACACAAATATACCCATTTTATTTACTAACCAAAACCACCAGTGAAGCGACACGTGCCTTCTGAGTTATTATTAGGAATGTTGATGATGTTTTCTCAAGTTTTCTTGGGGACTGTTTTTCCTCACAGTGCTCTGCACGGATCCCTCTATCATGAGTGGATTTTGCAGCCAAAACCTTCCCAAAACTACTGCAAAACAACATCTCAGACATTAGACATATTCATAACCATTTATAACTGTAATAACTTTCTGTGAGGGAGTTTGTAGGGGTGGACATCTGCTTTCCATCACCACCACTGTAACCAGTTCTGGCTTTCTCTAGAACGGAGTATTTGATACCCGAACACTTTGTTTATCCTAAACATTTAATTATGCAGAAATTCTGAGACATTGGTGGGATTCCCCTGTACGAGACTGGGGCTGATATTATGACTCAAAAGTTACATGAGCTTGAGACAGTCATCCAAACAGAAGGGGTGTCTGTGTGTGTGTGTAGGGGGTGGGGAGGGGGTTCCGTCTGGTGGTCTGACTCACTCGGGACGTCCTGCGTTGGAGTAACAGAGGCCAGGCAGGCAGCAGGAGTGAATCACAGGCCTCATCAAACGGCTTTATGGAATGAACTTTCACTCGCCAGTGTTTGAGGAGTAGTGAGTCTCTCTGCCCGATGACATCACAGTCCTGCTTTCACTGGACTGCTGTAGAGAGCAGCTAGACCTCGGCACAGGTGAGAGACAGGAAGAGAGGAAGGAAGGGAAACAGCCCGTCAGAGGAAGGTCTGATGGAGAGTTGATGTTAACCAGCAGTGAGGAGAGCAGTGAGTGGGACAGACAGAGTGGGAGAACGACAGTCCCAGAAATGCGAGACAGGAAGAAATGATTATTATCATCATACCATCATCATAACCTCAATGTATCAATATTTTCATTTATGAATATCAAGTTACATAAAGGACTTAAACCTATGTAGAACTACAGGGGTTGGACAATGAAACTGAAACACCTGGTTTTAGACCACAATCATTTATTAGTATGGTGTAGGGCCTCCTTTTGCGGCCAATACAGCGTCAGTTCGTCTTGGGAATGACATATACAAGTCCTGCACAGTGGTCAGAGGGATTTTAAGCCATTCTTCTTGCAGGATAGTGGCCAGGTCACTACGTGATGCTGGTGGAGGTTCGTCCTTCTTGGTGGTATGCTGACATTACCCTGGATACCGTGGCTCTTGATACATCACAAAGACTTGCTGTCTTTGGTCACAGATGCGCCAGCAAGACGTGCACCAACAATCTGTCCTCTTTTGAACTCTGGTATGTCACCCATAATGCTGTGTGCATTGCAGTATTTTGAGCAGAACTGTGCTCTTACCTGCTAACTGAACCTTCACACTCTGCTCTTACTGGTGCAATGTGCAATTAATGAAGATTGGCCACCAGGCTGGTCCAATTTAGCCATGAGACCTCCCACACTAAAATGACAGGTGTTTCAGTTTCATTGTCCAACCCCTGTATGTATTTTTGCTTATTTTATTATAATTTTTTATTTGCCCAAACAAATATTTATTTTATACTTTACTAACTATACTTTATATGAATGTTATATTGTATTAATAACTTTAATTATAAAAATATATATTATACTTTATTTAGATGAATAAAAATAATAATTGTCTTGTTGCTGAAACGTGCCTAATGATGCGTAATACCACCACAAGCATGAAGAACAGCTATGATTGTGATTGGATTTGGACTGGACTGGACAAGTTTCTGGATGTAGATCACATCAATGTTCAGACACTCTTGCATCAAAGTACTGTGCAGTTGGGCTCCAGATTTGGTGGATGCCTACCTTGGCACAATTCCGAGGAGAGTTGACTGGGATTTTAGCCACTGCTCGTAGACCCGTATGACCGTACGCTTTTTTCCCTCCGGCAGATTCAGCTGCTTCTTTCATACTATGGTCTTTGGCACGCCCAAATACAGTCACTCCTTTTAGCCAATCATTAACATCTGCTCTGGAGCCATTTTCCACACAAGAAATGTGACATATTGTTACAACTCCATTGTGTTACTTCAGCATTGGCTGGCTGCTAACTCACTCACAACGCATGGGATGTGCATATGCATATAAAAATTGCTCTGTTCTAGGTTGGTAATGTGCCCTTCCACACTTTATCTGAGATCTTACACATATTTTCTTCTGTCTCCGGTTTGAGAAGTGATGGCAGACGTTGTGCGCAGTAATGCCCTCCATGAGTCATCCTGTTAGTGCCAGCACCGTTGGCAGACGGCTGCACAACACATGACTAAGTGCACCTAGATCCTTACAATGACTGCCCTTAACACCACGTCAACAGCACCAAAGACTGCAATGGTGTCGTACCAGACTGTCATGAAGTGACTCATAATGGCAGTGGGTCATCTTCAGTGATGAGGCTCAGTGAAGTCTTGGTGGAGATGACCAATGAATCCGGAGGCACCGTGGTCATCACCAAGATGAACAGTTTGTTGTCATGCATCACACGTCCAGAAGCCCTGGTCTCACTACACCTCTACCACTACCAAACCATCTGCAGGAATTGTGTCAGGAAAGTCAATATGCAGGGGATGGAATATAACAGGACACCATTAGGAACCTCTACAGCTCCATGCTGAGACGTCTGGCATGTTGTGTTAGCCATACTGAGACACTACTTCTGTATGTGTAGCTCAAAATATATGGTCCATATCAGTCTAAATGTATAATTATTTATTGATCCTGGTCACCTTTATCTTCCTTCCCAATAGCACGGAAATCCCACACCTCCTTCTGGGTGCAACTGTTCTTTTTGATGATGCGTAGATCAGTTCCATGAATGTGATAAAACTTTTAAGCATTTAATAAATTTGAGTTCTGTTCATTTGATGACTATTTTTGGTTGTACAGGAATTTTTTGGTTATTCCAAATGACTGAAAATACATTTTACACAGTATCTCAGTTATGTGTTATTATTTAGTTATAAATAACTATGTTATTTAGCTAGTTATGGCAACTGGAATGCGAAGAAAAAACGTGTGTGCCTGAACAGCATACTTTTCTGTGGCTGCTGTAGCTGCCTGTACAGTTTCAGCTGTTATGAAGTGCACATCTGGATTCAGTACAGTTTCTCAGTGAAAGTGAGGCTGTTTGGCTCATGCTCTGTTCTTGTAGGAGGGTGGTGGTTAATCTCACCCACTGGTCTGCTTAATTGATTCACTGTGAAACAGCAGCTTTGCGCCTCCAGATGGCAGAGCTGATAAATCATGGCGCTAGTTTATTGCTTGACTGTTGTTTTGTTAAGTTATTGAATGTGATTTTAACACGTTTGGTATTGGTGATCATATGTTGTTGGAAATTTATCTTTATTACATGTATCAACATTTGAACATGTACATTTATTAAAGGGACCATAAAAGTGAGGGCCATGTCAGTCCCAGTGGGACAATAATTAAACTGTCTGTTAAAGGAATAAAGAGAGGTCATGTAAAAGTAAACAATGGTTGTTACTGTTATACATAAACATCAAAAGACAAATATTTCTCATCAGGCTGGTTTTCCCAGACATGGATGAAGGCAGGTCTTGCACTAGATTGTTGTGCTGATGGTGATTCACCTCTGAAAATTCTTTGTAGTCTAGATGTAATCTGGGTCAAGGGAACTGCGTTTGGCTTTATGAGACCAGTAGTGCTCGGACGTTTGGGAACCTTTTAGAATTTCCTGTATTTGTGCATAAATAGGACCTTAAGCATTGTCAGATTTGATCATGGTAGACAAAGAGAACACAAAATTAGACCAATATATGTGTACACGTTATTTATTGAGGAAAAAGGTCTTATATGTAACATATCTATCTGGGAGTGGCGAACGTATGAAAACCCTTGCTGTCATTATCTGTCAGTATATGCTATATGGGGCAGCCATAACCATAACATTTCTACTAACTGTTTGTCAGGTCCCGTCTTGTCTTGCCCCTGTTTATCTCTGTTTTCTCTGGTTTTCTGTTTCTGTATTTTTCTCTTTTCACTTCCATCTGCCTTTTTGTTATTCTGTTCCATGTACTTCTGTTTGTATTGGTTATTGCTCCTCCTGTCTCTGCCCCCTTGTCAGGTCCCTCACCTGTCCTTAGTTTGTAACTCCACCCCTTCCCAGGTGTTCCTTGTTAGTCGTTGTTCATTTATACTCCCTGTTGTTTTTTGTGTAGCCTTGTTTCTCGGTAGCGTTTGATTCATATTTCTTCTGGTGTCTTTTGGTTTTTGTTTGTTCTTATTGGTTTTCCATTAAAGACTAGCCCTTGCATCCAGTCTCCTCCCCATGTTGCCCTTGCATCCAGTCTCCTCCCCATGTTACACTGTTGATCAGACCTGCACATGGGCTTGGAGGAATTTTAGCCCATTCCTCTATACAGATTGGCTCTAGCTCTGGGATATAGGTGGGTTTCTTCACATTAACTGCTTGCTTCAGGTTCTTCCACAGCAGTTCTTTTGGGGTAGGGTCAGAATATTGACTTGGCAATTCCAAACTCTACCGAACTCGTCTTTGACTGTTTGAGTTGCACTCGACTAGAACAACTTGTGCGCTTAATATCATTGCTTTGCTGCATGACCTGCGTTGTTTTGAGATTCAGCTCACGGATAGATGTCCTGACATTTTCCTTTAGAATCTGGTATAATTCGGAATTCAGAGTTCCATTAAGGATGGCAATAGGCCGTGCCCGGATGCAGCCAAACAGGCCTAAGCCATGATACCACCATCCTGTTTTACAGGTGGGATACGGTTTTTAATACTGGAATGCATTGTGTTCATTTCTCCAGACGCTTGTCACTTAAACCAAAAATGATCTTTTTCGGTCTCACCTGCCACAAAACATCTGTCCAATAGCTTTCTGTCTTGTCCATGTGATCTTTAGCAAACTTCAGACAGGCAGGAATGTTTCATTTCGAGAGCAGTGGCTTTCTGTTCGCAACCCTGCTATGCACATTTTTGTTGTTCAGTGTTCTCCTTCAGGTGGACTCATGAACATTAACACTAGCTACTATGAGAAAAACCATTAGGTGCTCAGAAGTTACCCTGTGTTGCATTGTGACCTTAAAGACTATAACATGCTGTAACGGTGACTTTAAGTGCCGTGGAGTAACTGCATGCGCCTACGTGGTTACATCTCTCCACTGGAGCATTTGCCTGCAGCACTCATTGGTTACAATGCCTTGCTCTTGGATTGATCTTTGTTGGCTGACCACTCCAGGAGAGGATAAACAGAGTCTTGAGTTTCCTTCATTTGTACACAGTTTGTCTAACTTTGGATTGATGATCATCTTATTAGTTTATTTGGGTTGTCTTTATGTACTTTTAATGTGCCAATCTGATTGATATTAATTTTTAGTTTATGTTTATGCAGAAATCTAGAAAATGTCCACTAAATTTAAAAAAGGCTTTAAATGGTTTATTAACAGTTTTATTCTACACTTATTATTAAAGCGTAACACAGCTTTAAAATGAGAACTGTGTTTATATGTACTTTGAGCAATATAAATCTTGTTTTGTTTAAAAAAAGAATTGTGCTTTATAACAGTTCATGCGAGATTTAAATCACAGGTTCCTCTCTTTTGCTTTGTCTAAGCTGAGTCATAATTAAAAAAATAGCAACTCTGAAAACAGACAGCTTGCCGTCATTTATTTCTGTTATTACTTTTATTTAGCCAATAAATTTGCAGATCAGTGTATGTAGCAGATCAAAAAAAGATGTGTGGATATTCAGGAACCGTTCAAGCACACCTAGACCCCGTTTACACCTGGTCTTGAGTATCAGGATTATGTTCGAGTGGAGATCATCCACATAAAAATGTAAGTGTAAATAGACAACAAATATAAATCTGCTTGCTCAGCAGGTCGGAGAGACGTTTAAGTCAGAAATATGTTTGAGATGTTATATTAATGTAAACTCATCCGTTTCCCCAAACCACTTCAGTTCAGCTCATGACGTGTGAAGTTTAATTCTACTTTGTCTTTCATCAAGCTAGTATATTTGATCGCCAGTTTGTTTTTCACCGTCTTGCCACAACACGTTTTCTTTTTAGCACATTTGTTTTATGGTCTACGATGACTAATGCAGGAGACTGGTTGTTCTAAACAGCAGCCTACTTGTGAACACTGGATGAAGATGTAAGAAAAAACATAACAGCATGCAAGTCTGTGGGTTTCTTTTGAATGGAACAGAAAAACAGGGATCAATTGGTTGTTGTACGTGAGCTGCTTTGCATACTACATACAGAGGTTGGATTTTAGTCTGGCCAACTAAAGACACACTGACAGTCTCAGTGAATGCTAAGTGAAATATTCATATCATCAAAAGAATAGTTGCACCCAGAAGGAGGTGTGGGAGTGCAGGTCTGTTGGGAAGGAAGATGAAAGTAAACAGAAACAATAACTGATGATAAATTTAGACTGATATGATCGATATTTATTGAGCTACACATACAGAAGTCTGTCTCTCAGTATGGCGTTGGGCCGCCGTGTTTGCTAACCCAACATGCCAGATGTCTCAGCATGGAGCTGTAGAGGTTCCTAATGGTGTCCTGCGATAGTCCATCTCATTCAATATTCTCACTCAGTTTCTGCAGACTTTGTGGTAGGGATGGAGATGGAGTGACACCAGGCCTTCTGGACGTGTGACAACAAATCGTTCATCTTGGCGCTGACCACGGTGCCTCCTCACATAGATTCGTTGATCATCTCCACCAATACCAAAGCGTGAGTCCATGAGCCACTCCATGACAGTCTGGCACGACACCATTGTGGTCTTTGGTGATGTTGATGTGGTGTTAAGGGCAGTCATTGTAACAGCCTGCAAGCAGGTTGTCCTTGTCATGCAGCCGTCTGTCAATATTCTGCTGTTCCGGTCTGTCAGGTAAAGCTATAAGGCCCATCCTTGCTTACATCCATGAAATTTGAATCGTTTGCATGTCCTACAAAGACAAACCTAGCCACCAAGATTCATCATTGTCAGCTGATTTTTATCTGTGTGCCACTGTTCTTTTGATGACGAGTGTATAAAAAAATGTTTGTATGATACTAGGTTGGGGCATTCATGGTCTGGAGGTTAGGAAAAGGCCTTGTGACCAGAGTATAGAGAAAACTCATTTAGAACTAAAATGACTATCTGGCTTGTACGTGATACTTACTTTACTAAACAGTCACAGATGAAGAGTAGTGCGGATCAGTGGATGAGGCAACGTGCAAATGAAGGAATGAACAATGTTGGTGTGTGGATAAAGTAAAGGAACAGGCAGCCCCCTTGCTAGCTTTTGGTTATGCAAAGATAGCCAAGGCTAGCTATCTTTGCTTCAGCTGGGCAGCACATAAAAACACCCAGAACATAGAGATGTGGGTTCATAGTAAGAAACACCCTGCAAAACCCACAGTCAGGGATATATATATCATATAGTGTACATTTTCTTTATTTATATACATATATATTGTTTTCTAATCTCTAGGTTTTTCTTTCTTATTTAGTACTTAGTATTTATATTGTAATTGTTTAGAACTTGTAGTCCAGGAGCTAGTGCAGAGTAAGAATTTCATTGTACAGTGCGACTGCTTGTTTCTAAGTCCATATGACAATAAACGGTTGAATCTTAAATCTGTAAAGGGTGAGTTTGGCTTTTGCCAGTGAGTGATAACGTTTGGTAGATTAGCTAGCTAGCTAACATTAGAGCTCAGTGGCACCAATCTCTGTTTTTCTTCTTTCTCATCATAAGGGAAATGCCAGAATAATAACTAAGTAGTTTTTGGGATAAGAAGAGAGCCTCCGCTGGCTCAGTAGAGGTTTGGACCTAGGTACATTAACAAATGGACACAGTGGTACCTGAATAACCGAGGAAGTGACTGTGAAGAGGTTTACAGGTTCAGTGAATGTTATTTAATCTGTGGACATGTTTGGACCTGGAAATTGTTGTTTATGCCACACTTTGGCAAGCCGCAGGCCACAGTTGCCATTTTTATTTATGTGTTGTAACTCATATAACTATAACTGCTTGGCTCTTACGGTTGAGCAATGCTTTGCAATGTGCAATATATTGTTGTCTGATGATATATTCTTCTTGATACACATATTGTCGGAAAACTTGTCCCACAGTTTTCAAAATATCATATTATCTTTATCACATAATCCCATTCCAACTCAAATTGTTCAGTCTTATCAGGAATGCTTGTGCTTAGATGCACAGTTTCTGTGCAGCAAAGGGTTTTTACACATTTTTTCTAATTAAGAATGAATGGGATGGGAATAACACTGTTTCTGATACACCATCTCAGGGCTGACCCCCAAGCACAAATGAATTGTTTGTCTTTTTTTCCCAATCCCTCTTTCTCTAGCTTAGAGTCCCATACATTTTCGGCCCCTTCCGAAGTACTCATGTTTCCTCCAACCTACAGCCACCAAACTACACATACTCTCTCACGGTAGATCCACAAACACTAGAAGGAAGTGGGAACCATTCACAGTCATACCGATCCACACACCTCTATGTGTCGTTTATTCATCCCTCATTCCCCTAGAATAAAAATAGTAGTAGAGCACAAGCCATTCCATTGAAACAACTGGAGCTCCTGCTTCCAGTAAACGTAACAGTTACAAGCACCGACAACTCCGTGCATGATGATTACTCCACCTAATGTGTTAGCATTTCTCTGAATAAGACCATTAAGCATTCCCATCAATTACTATCTGTGGTTGGAGTTTCCCCTGCAGATAATGATCATTCAAATTCCACCACCAAATGTTTCAGTTCCTTTTAGATCTAATGCCAGAGGAGGTCTGGCCTACTCACTTTAGGCAAGTAACGAATGAGCAACGAGGCTAGCTTTACACTACAGTAGACTGTTTGCGGACATATTTCTAAATGGGCTAATCTGGGCCCATGTAAACATATTATCGTGCCTGTGTCTGCTTTAGAATAGCCAACGGTGCTTTGTAGTGGTCCATGAAACCACGGGTGTGGTGGTTTGGTTTGCTTCTTTCCCTTCTCTCTTACAGTTCCGTTTGCAAGCGTCCCCTGTACTCTGTTGGGATGTGTGTGATAAGAGTATGTAGAGGAGAAAATCAAGATCCACTTTTGCTTCAAATCTGACAAAATCCACGTGTTTCTGTCTATCCTTACACTGCAAGAAGGCAACACCATGGGTCCGAAAGGACGTGTAGCAGCCAAAAAGGCCTGACTGAGAAAAGGAGACTGACATATCAAACAAAGAAGCTGCTGGTGTTCTCAGAGCAATGGACTGACCCCTCAGAGTCCAGACCCTGATCTCACAGAATGTGTTTACATGGATCGTAAGAAGCAGTGGGTGCAACCAACCAACCAACTTCTTAAACTGAACTTTGAAGGGTCTGAGGATAATCGACCATGACCCAAATCATATCTGGACTTCAGCAGACCTGTGGTCAGGAACCGAGCAATGACGAATGAATCTAGTGGGTGATAAACTGTATGGAAAACAGATGTGCTTTGATGTGTTTCAGATAAAATGGCCAATATGTGCAGATACAAGATAGGACGGCATAACAACTGGCAACATGGTGTCTCCATTTATACTGCGGTATATACGGACTACATTTAACAGCATGTTTAATGTTCATCTGGGTGATAAAGTGTAACACCTTCCGTCTTCCTCTCCTCCACTAATGAGAAGCTGACCGCAGGGGGTCCGCTGGAAATCTGGCACTGAAGTACAGAGGGCATTTATTGCAACCACATGTGTTGTTTGTGGTGATGAAGGAGGGGGGGGCACCGAGGGGCACTTCAAAAAGAATCTGAGATAAGTCATTGTTTGAGTAAATACATGCCGATTCATCCGGGCACACCCTTCCGCTCCTTTCATCCCCCCTCCCACCTCCTGCACCCCCCCACTCAAACCAGCCCCCAAAGCCAGAAACCCCCCACCATCCTCTCACTTTCTCTTTTCATTTCCTTGCTTGCTCTCTGGGTGGGTGGGTGTTGAAAGGGTAGTACTATACTGTCATGAGCCATTTTGAGGCTTTTAAATTTTTTTAAATTTTAAATTTGTCTTTCAGTTTACTTACTTTTGGCATTAGTTGTGTTTATGTAATGAAATAACACATTTGAGTCAGTTCAACGCAGCACTTAGTTCAGCTTGGTTCCATTTGATTTTGAAATCAGAGAGATTATGAAATTTGACACTTTACTGTATATCCTGTACATCTGCACACCTGGACACTCTAGACACTTTACCTAAATACCAATATGTGCCTGTTTATTCAGTATTGCCATTATCTGCTGATACACATTTTTCATCATTACAATGCCTTTTTATCTCTGGTATCTTAATGCATATTTTCTACTTCATCTTTATTCATTCATCTTTATTATATTTTATATGTCATCTACAGTTATATTTTTATTTTTGTAGATGGATTTCTTTGCATATATCCTTGACTCATTGTAATAATTGTTTACATATTACCACCCTTATTATAGTATCCGTCTATCTATCTATCTATCTATCTATCTATCTATCTATCTATCTATCTATCTATCTATCTATCTATCTATCTGTCTGTCTGTCTGTCTGTCTGTCTGTCTGTCTATTTTTATATTTCATTAAGCTACTGATATGTCTATAGTCTGGTTTTGCAGAATGAAAAAACATACATCATTATATCATTCCACAATAAAAGTATGTAGTAGCCTGTAGCAAAATGCCAGTGACTTTATGCTACTGCTCCAGTGGGGGGTGGGAGTGGAAATATTATGTAGTGGAAAAAACTACAGAACGCATACCTGACTGAGAACACAACCGCTTTACCTTCCCTCACATAGACTTTAATGCGCATGCACATACACACACACACACACACACATTATAAAAGAGAGAGAGAGAGAGAGAGAGAGAAAGGGAGTGTTTATAGTTTCTTGAGCGTCTGTTTACATTTCTCATGGAGCTGTTTAAGACGTAGCGCAGGGTATTTATCCTCACTGGACATTCTGAAATCCCCTAAACCCTCTAACTTCTCCTGTCCAGTGGGGCTTACACAGCGATTAGGCCTTTCCGACAAACGGGCATTGCTTCGAGTGGCAGATTCAGAAGATAGAGCAGCCACACAGACACACAGGAAGTAGAGAAGTTCCTCTTTTGTAAAGTGCCGTTGACTTTACTCAAACATCAACCTTTGTTTCAGGTGCTTTGGCACTGTTTCCACTGTTAGCCAAAAACTGATGGATGGCCATTGCTAGTTCAATTCACCAATGTGTTAGACAGTCTTTTTGGTATTTTAGTCATTTCAGTTTGACCTGTGTCATAGTCTAATATGATTTGATTTTTAAATAAATAAACAAATTAAATAAACAAAAAATATAATAATAATAATAATAATAATAATAATAATAATAATAATTATTATTATTATTTTTACCTGGCCATTTCCCAGGCTCATTTTAGCTACTGTCGCTTTAAATGAGCTCTGTTCTGATTGGCTACCTCATACAAAAAGCCATTGAACCTGATACACTATTTATAGCTAATTTGTTATGGGCATGTGTTTTGTATAAGCGCTGTATTTAAATGGTCTCTGTGACATACCAGAAAGTGAAACCAAATCAGCCTGTTTCATTTCCCATACATGGACTGCACAACATTTTGAGCCTTTAAAAGAATGAGGAAGATTCATTTTTCCATGAAATGGGCCCTATGCCGTCCCTTTTCCGGCTCCTCCTCAAAGAACCCTTTCCATATAGCACCACTAAAAAATAAAGCACTGCCATTAGTATATAGACTGTACCTAAACTAAAATAGTTTAAGATGCCCTGTTAAGTCCTATGAAATGATCACCAGCGTTATTCTATGGCTGTACTGCATACTGCATACTACAGTAGTGTATACTGTATACTGCACACTGTATACGCCCCCCATGTGTGGTATACAGTACAGTAACAAGTTCTGACCTACAGTGTAGTATACTAATACGGTCACATGACCAGTTACCTCACATTTATCTCAGAGCTGTTATTACTGTATTCAGTGTTTAGAGCTAGCTGCTGCTAATGCTGCTCAGTTCACCTGCAATACGGTTTGCCTAGCTGTTAGCTCCTCTTGGCTATTTCACTCTAAAACTGATCCTCTAAAGCGAGTTCATCTTTTATTAATCTTCAGACCTGTATATTTAACGTTCTGTGGCTCATTCTGATGAACACACACCCCACTACAATCACTACACCCACATTTACCTCAGAGCTGTTATAACTGTATCCACTGTTTAGAGCTAGCTGCTGCTAACGCTTCTCAGTTCACCTGAAATACGGTTAGCCTAGCTGTTAGCTACCCTTGGCTACTTCACTCTAAAACCGATTCTCTAAAGCGAGTTCATCTTTTATTAATCTTCAGACCTGCATATTTAACTTTCTGAGGCTCATTCTGATGAAAACACACCCCACTACCATCACTACACCCACATTTTATAACTGTATCCACTGTTTAGAGCTAGCTGCTGCTAACGCTGCTCAGTTCACCTGAGATACTCATTCTAATGAACACATACCCCACTCAAATCACTACACCCACATTTATACTCGGAGTTGGTTGCATTTTGCTCCCCAGTGTTACCTGCCGCCATTTTAGTATTCAGGTAGTATGTAGCATGCCATTTCGAATACAGCCTAAGACCCTCTTTTTCATAATAACCTATAATAACTCCATAACAATAATAACATAGGAGGGTAATTACTGGCATGACAAAGGCCTGTTTGAACCAAAGAGTTTCCATTGCCCACTGTATGCTGTGCAAGGCATCATATGTGTGTCTTGTTCTCAAATGCATGCTTCATAAGTATGACATGAAAAGCCCAGTTTGATTCAGAGGAAGCCGAATGACTCGACGCTGAGTGAGAGAAGACAAGTGGGGTTATCTAAGGGAAAATTGAGACCATAGCTAGTGCATCATTTCTCATAAATCTACTATAAAAAATGACATGAACCTCCCTGTAAAACCCCATTAAAGGGCTGTTCTTTCCACTAGTGAAACAGAAAAAGCTCTCTCTGCACCCCAAGTTCCTTCACCTTTGCCTCTTAGATTCCCTGTGGATGGACAAGCTGTCCAGTGCAGTGCGGGACAAATTCACAACTTGACCCCACGTAACGTGCTCCTCTCCCTTAGGCGCACTTCCGGACTCAGCATCACGTGGATACAGACTGTAATGAGTACAGGGGGAGTTTTGAATTTTATTGGATTAGGCTGGTACGGCCCCCTCCAGATCCTCTGGCACCACAGTCTCATTAAATCGGATTAAGGAAATGAGCAGCTAAATGTATAATTGACATAAATAAAACAAACGGAGTGGAAGAGAAAGTAGGCCGCTTCTCGAAAAAGCCCAGCGTGAGCAGGGACGGGAAAAATGAGGGGAATTATTTGGGCATTTGTGGCTTTAAAACAGATTCTCAGACTCGACGTCTGGCCTGCAAGGTTATCAGAAATTCACAGGGAAACAAAAATGCAAAAATGCAAAAAAAAAATTAAATAAATAAAATAGGCCCTATGACCTTTGCCTTGCTTTCTTCTTTTCCTCTGTCTGCTGGTCCTTCTCCTCCTACGCTTGCTTCCCATCGCTCCCCCATGCATGCTTCAGTAGCTGCTCTATCATCCTCCTGTTTGTGACACTATCAGTGTTGGCCTGGACGCATCCCTTTCTTTGTAGACTTCCTGCACTCCCTGTATGACTTTTCCAAACTCCCACTCATTTTGTCTGTGCTAGCACATCTGTATTGAAAAGTTTTAGTTCTAGAGGCATTTATAGAATATATCTGAGCTACCTGCAAACAAATAACACATAATCTGGAAATCAAGTCCAAAAAGTACCATAAAATCTATTGTAAATTCCTGGCAGCAGAGAATATTCACAACAAATATTACACCGTGTTTACAATATTCTTATGAATACAGTTATTTACTGTAAACTCTGCTGATTTTACTGGAATTTACTGTAAACTAGTGGTGAACAAAGTACACAAACCATGCAGTGAGTACTTAAGTATGGAGAGTAACAGTAGCATGGTCTATTATGGCTGTAATGTCCTATTATCATTTCTGGAAGAAGACTCTTAATCAGCTTGGATCTTAATCAGCTCAGGTTATTAAAATGTTTGAACTCGACTCTTCATGTCACTGTTTTTTTTTAAAACCATAATTGGCTTAAGGACATTCTGGCAGAGGCAAGTGTACTACTGGGCTCCATGCTTTTCAAAGAATTCTGACTAGAGTATGGATTTTCTCAGTACTCAGTAGGAGTTTTCGGCTGAAATTGCACCATATTGCTGAAGTGCTAAACTCTGTTTACGGTCTGCTGTATTTGCTGTCTTATTAAGTGTTTTTATTAGAAAAGTCGAAGCATCGAAGCATTATTTATGTTAGCATGGATGTTAAGCAGTACATCCATTAGTGGTCAATTCAGAGTCCAATATTGCTGACAATCACAAAAATGGCAGCTGGTGAAAGAGGTCCTCATCATTTTTATCAAGAGGGTGATAAAAAGGATAAAAGAGTCAGTGTTATGGACAATGGTACATTCAATTAATGACTTTACGACATTACTTATTATTTTGGATGAAGCTTTTTACTCTTATCACTTTTCATATTACTATTGAAAGAAACTGACAAACATCTCTCTTTCGCTATTGGCTACACTGCCCCCACGATTATCAGTTTCAGCAGTATCTGTAAGCTTTCAGAGAACGATCACAAATATGGAATGAATGGAGAGTATGGACAGAAGCCTTGATCCATACCCGAATCCATATTTAAGGTCTTAAATTAACTTTTAAACTTTTAGGTTAGCTAGGTCAGTTGTTAGTGTACCATGCTAATGCTAGCTAGGATACTAGGCCACAGGACTACTAACCATTCAGTATGATATGTATTATTTAGTAATATTACAAAACATTTAAAGCATAACATTTTACCATTTGGAAGGAGAGCTTTTCACTGGTCACCTGCAAATTAAAATGAACGTCCAGTAAAGGTTAATGAGTGTGGTTACGCCAGCAACTTAAGAGTTATATAGCTATAGTGGACTTGTATTCACCTGACCCAGTTTAAAAATGATCAAAAGACACAAATTCAGTTCTTCTGGTTCTCTTACTGCTTTTGCTTTGCACTGTCTTTCACATTACAGTCTTTAGGAAGTGCCATTTGTTTTCCACCAGAAGGGCGGGATCATGTTAGAAGTTCCCAAATACAAAATGCCCACATGTGCCAATCTGATGTATATGTGGGCATTTCAGGTTTTGTTCAGGAACCTAACAGTGTCATATTACCATTACTGTAAACAGGCATGTTTCATGTCAGGACAGCTTACATCATGTATTCCAGTTATGGAAGTTACCTGTAACAGCAACATGACACTGTTTAATTACTGTACAAAATCTGTAATGACAGCATATGATGTCTACCCTAGCTTGTTTCAGGCATGATTATGTCAGAGTTCTAGTAAAGTGTGGCCTACACTTGGTCCTTAATGTAAGTGCATAAATAGGTATCAGGTAAGGCTGCCAAATTTCTATTCAGCTACAAACAGTATAAATGGATATCAGCAATATATTTTTGCAATCATTATAATATTAGTGTACATAGTATTGGTACATAGTAAATTGTTGACAAATTGACTAACTAACAAAACTAAATTGAGCTTTTTGAGTCGGGATATTTTATGGAGTTTCCTGGCTGTTTACTTTGAGGGTCTTGAGGGTTTTTGAATTTCTTTCCTACATACACTCATCATCAAAAAATAATAGCTGCACTCAGAAGGAATCATTTGGCAGAAATGAAACTTGTGACATGTGAATGATTCAAGTTTCATGCACGGCCGAGCATGTGATGTAAGCAGGAATCGGCCTTACCACAGTACCTGACGGACTGTAGGTTGTGTAGTTGCACATGCTTTCTATTCTGGCTTAGCTGTTGTTGTGTTGTTAGCATCCCTTAAAAGAGTAGTGTGCCTCAGATAAGAGTTCAAAACTAATTTAGGTAGTTGGGCGGTAGCAGCGGGTTTTATCGTCATATTTTCCGCCACACCGGTCGCGCGGATACTACCATAGTACACTGTGGTAGCTGTCAGTGTGTAGAAGGCGACACCCACCATCTGGGAGACCTACACAAACCACAGAGAGAGATATCCGAAGGATTGTCCAACTTGTGTGGCGTGACCCAACAGCCACAATTTTGGACATTCAGTGAGCAGTGATGCCCTCCATGAGTGTTGGCACCATTTCAAGATGGCTGCATGACTACATGCACGCAGATCGTTACGCTGACTGCCCTTAAAACCACATCAACGACACTAAGTACTGCAATGGTGTCACGCCAGACTGTCATGGGGTGACTCAGAATGGCAGCGGGTTATCTTCAGTGATGAGTCCCGCTTTTGTTTTGGTGGAGACGACTAATGAATATTTGTATGGAGGCACTCTGGTCAACACCAAGACGGTTGGTTGTCATGCTTCACATGTCTAGAAGGCCTGGTTTCACTCCACCTCTATGCCAACCTCAAGAACTGTGGAGAATATTCAAGCTGCATGGGATGGATTATCGCAGGACACCATTAGGAACCTCTACAGCTCCATGCCAAGACGTCTGGCCAAGATGATGTTGCATTAGCAAACATGGGCCCATAGCCATACTGAGACACTACAGCCAGTCTAAATTTATCCCCATTTATTGTTCCTGGTAACCTTTATCTTCCTTCCCAATAGCATTGCAATCCCACCCTTCCTTCTGGGTGCAACTATTCTTTTGATGATGAGTGTGTAACGTCCCAACACTTCTTAGGCATCAGTTCTGTGTAGTAGATAACATTGTGATATATTGTGATACTGAGCTGCATCATTATCGCCCAGCTGTACCCTCATCACGCTTTCTCCGTCTGCGTCTCAGCTCTCTCTGCGTCCTCTGTCTCACACCAGCTCAAACCCCTTTGATGTGTGTTGGGCAAAAGAACAAGGGATGGGATACACACCCCAAACAGGAAATGAGAAATTCAAGTGAATCGGCCGATGCCTGGGAGAGTGTGCGTGCCGGTTAGGGCAGCAAAGTGAAGAAAAAGGACCGGGGGAGGTCAAACTGCGGAACTTGAAAAGGACAGTAAACCAGAACTTGGCAAAGTCGTTATCATATTATGGTAACGTATAAAATGATACGCTCAGTGACCTTTCTAAACACCACTTTTGCTTTTCCATTGACGTTAGCCATCCGCTAGCGTTTACCACATCTGTCCGCAGAAGCAGAGCACCACACCCAGCCACCTCTGCCTTACCTTCTCAGAGACAGACTAACTGCCATTCTAAACATGCCCTGTTTGTTTGTCCTTTAGCCACTGGGCTTGCGCCTCTCGTGCCGACTTCAACATCCGCCCTGCCCCAGCCAGTGCTAGTAATGTGTTGGCCCACCAGCTGGTAGTGGTGAGCATGTAAATGGAGCATACCTATTTTCCAGCGATCCTAAGTTTCCAGGGTCCTATTTTCGCAGTATCCCTGCATTCCCTGGGCCCTATAAGCTGTCATATCAATGCTCTTTCATATTAAAATTTTTTAATATTAGGATTAATTAGCCGGTCTACCATAAACAAAAAGAACTTTGTTATTGTCTTTATGTTATTATAATACATCATAACATAAAAATATTATAATTGAATATATTGTAAAAGGCTTTATGTTAATTAGAGCGATATGACTGTCTGGATATTTTCATAGTATTATATTGTGGATATTAGACCTTGTGAATATAGGACAATGGAAATATAAGAACAATGGCAATAGACGACCATGTGAATGTAAGACGCTGGATATGTAAGACTCTGTGAATATAAGACATTGGGAACATAGGCAATTGGAATGTAAGACCCTTTAAATGTAGAACCATGGGAATATAAGACACTGTGAATATAGGACACTGTGATGATTATATGGGACAATTGTAATTTAAGACCTTGTGAATTTAGAACCATAGGAGTATATGACCAATGAATATAGAACTACAGGAATGTACAACCCAGTGAATATAAGACTTTAAATATAGGACACTGTGAATGTAGAATTCTGTGAATTCAGGATCATGAGAATATAGGACCTTGTAAATATAGGACACTGTGAATATCGTACGATGGAAATAAAAGACCCTGGGAATTTAGGAGCATGTAGATATAAGACCAGTGCATATAGGACACAATGAATACATAGAAATATAAGACCAGTGAATATAGTATATATATATATATATATATATATATATATATATATACACACACACATACACACACACAGGGCATTGTGAATACATGGGAATATAACACCAGTGAATATAGAACATTGAATATAGGACACATATATTATATTTCCAGTTATATCCACAGTGTCCTATATTTACAAGGTCCTATATTCTCATTGTCCTATATTCAAAGAGAAGATCCTATATATAAATATAGGATACTGCCAATATAGTCAAAGGGAAATATAAGACCCTGGGAATTTAGGACCATGGAAAAATAAAACCCTGTGAATGTAGGAAACAATAAAAGCCCCTGTGAATACAGGACAATGGTAATACAGGGTGCTGAGAATTTGGGACGCTGTGAATATAGGAAACAGTAAATAAAAGACTCAGGGAATACAACAATGGGAATATAACAATGATTCCTAGAAATTTCAAGGAGAAAATAAAAGGGGTGGCCTCTGCATACAAAACGCAACCCTGAAGCTGAGCTCAAGCTTCTACCTGTTTTTGTTCAATCTAGGGTTCAGCAGCTATTTCTTACAAGACATAACAGTAGCAACTGTATGTGTGTGGTGGGCAACTTGTGTGTTTTTAGCGCCTGGTTTATTTGTTTATGGGCAATGAGCAGTGGTAGAGGCACATATGGTCTACCTAACCCACAGCAAGAACCCACACGCTGACTGAGTCAGGCCACGCGTAGGCCATGTTCAGTTAGCGTCGCGTACAGACTGAGCAGGGAAGCCACGAGGAAATGAGCCGCTGCAGGGATTTTTTTCAGACGTGTTATTAGCGAGCTGGCCGGCCGGCCGCGGCTTCTGACACTAATGAGACGAGGAAAGGTTTTTTTTAAAACTGGGAACTCCCACACACAACATTCGTCTCGGCAAAACACTCACACAATAACCCGTCTGTGCCCGGTGACGCAAAAACTAGTGCATACTCAAACAGAAAATTGTGACTAAAAATGATTGGCATACAGGATATTAGTCTGGAGGTGTGTTTCCTGTTCCTGTGTTTCTCACCCTCATGGAACTTCCTGTTGTCTCAGATTAGCACTCTGGTTTAAAATCATTCTGTTTTAGGCTGTTCTGTTGACCTTCCATTGAAGTCTTAAGGGGAATCCCCTGTGTTTGAACAGGGGATTTGTCATACAGAGGGGTTTGGTGTGAAATGGTTGATTGTAGAGACCCAGATGTGTTTACAGTATTGGTGATAGGAGTCAGGGGTCATCATGTCTACAACACAAATATAGTTTCTTGTATACTGAAACTGCAAGTGAACCTACTCATCATCCCTTTACACACCAAGAGCAGTGAGGACATCACTCGTTTTGAGCGTCTATTTATACCACTCCTTTTGTTTCCTGCCAAATTTGGTTTCTTGCCCAGAGAGGACCACAGTCTACCTGTCCTTAAATAATCTAACATGTAGAAGCTTCATTATTATGATTGTCAAGAGCTTAGAATACATAATCGAGGCAGTGATACTACTTCTTCCCTTCATGTTGAACTGAGGAGCTTGATGCTACAGTGGCTAATTATTGCCTCTTTAGGTTCAAAGTGGTATTACAAGACAGGACCAGCTAGGTGCTAGCTGGTTAACATGCTAACCTAGGTAGATATTCTTGCAAAATGATACATCAAATAGAGCTGGCCACTTCTCCAAGCAAGTGTGCTCACTGCCCCCTAGTGAGTGTTCATTAGTGAGTGTGTGTGTAATCTCTAGTTGTGTTCTAGTTCACTAGATAACACACTAGATAACAACATATGACCAGGTTCCATTCTGATGGTGGTATGGCCACTGGAGGAGCTCTAGCAAGAAGCCACAAGGGCCAAAACCTTCTCAAAATTATTATATAACCATGTCTAAGGCATCAGGAAGTGTATTCGTTACTAGTTGGTGGTAACTTTTTTATGAAGGAGCTATTAAAGTTGGACATCTGGTTTCAACAAACACTGCAGCAGTTTCTCTAGAACAATGCATTTCACATCAAACCTCTCTGAATGTCTTTTTTTACAACTTAACCATGTAATTAAGCAGACATTTTGGACAATCTGTGGGAAACTCCAGAAGAGAAACCACAAGTCTGGTCACCGATTACCGTCAAAAGGTGCCGTCTAATAACACTGCGGGCGGACAGTGTTTGAATTATTGTCGAACCAGTTCTTCCAGGGGAAAAAAATGGTTTATTGCTCCTCACTACTATCATTTCCTTCTCACTGGGTGGCCTAGATTGAGAGCCCATGAAAAAGCGTTGGAAGAACACTGGGAAATCTTTGAGCTCACTGTCAACATAGCTGGACTATCAAGTTTGAGAAGGTTTGAGACAGTTCATCACCCACTGACTCATCAAATTTGAATCCTCCCTGCTTCTTACAGTCCAGACTGGACCATTTATATCAACTCTGTCTGCTTGATGTAAGCCGCATATATTTGCAGTGTTAAAATAGTAAAAGCGAGCTAATGAGAGGCAGATGTGGGAGATCATGTTTAGCCTGAATTCACGGCCTTTCAAGCAACCCTTCCAGACCCCCCTCAGAGTTACATAAACTGTGATGAACGCGAAACATTTTCGGCGAACGGCTCCGTGCTCCAATAAAGCCGCATCCTTCACGTTGCTCACTGGGAGACAGTTGAGACCTCTGAGGGTCCACTACACTGTTTATGGATGTTCCGAGCCATTCCACGGCTGGTTGTTGGCCAATGGTGAGGAGTCCAGAGGAGAAGTGGACTGTAGCTTCAGGGCTCCTTCGTTCTATTGAGGCATCCACTGACTGGCTTGAATTACAGGCCAACTTGAAGGTCTGGGTCTACTTAGCTCTCCCTTTTGAGGCCTACTTTTGAGTCTGTGTGCATGTATATGTGCGTGTTTGTGAGACACACTCAAGCCAAGAATCAGATTTACCCCATTTAACCCCATTACTGCAAACAGTAGTAGTCAATCAGTCAAAGCCTGTTTGGTGTCTAAAGCTTGCTTCTCTAGAATCCTGGTTTTCAGTGCACACAAAAAGAGCTGAATGGGATGAGATGAACCACATTTCTTGTTGGTGCTTATGGTCATTTTAAACAATGCTGGACAGTTTTTTCTATGGGAATAATCAAAAATATTAATGGATAATTATAATTAATGCACAATTAGAGAGTCCTAAACCGAGGGCGAAGTGGGTGCCTTAGAAGGCAGAGTTCTTCACTGTGTCCGTGCTGGAGTTTTCTGTATTTGTTTTCCTAACCACGCCAGCACCGATACGAGTGTTAGGGGGTAATGTACGTCAGGAAGGTGACGTCTACGCTACCTTCATGAAACAGCTGAACGGAGGCACCCAAACAGGCAGCATTTCATCCAAACATTAGATCCGGACATGACAGGGTGTCTTCCTCTCTCAGAATGCTGTATGAGTATACAACATTGATTATGTCTCAGACACAGCCATTGTGTCTTCATTGTAACAGCTTTAGTGTAAGACAAAGTCGCAATGTAAAAACAGGAGCCTGACTAAACATCCTACCGGAAAGGCAACAACAAAGTAAAATGACTGTCCCAGTTATTTAACCCACCTCAGGCCTGACACCCCTGGGCACTGGTCCCATTGTCTTGCTCCGTAACCCATCCCTGAACTTTGACACCAGTGCCATATCCTTACCATATAACCCAGTGTAACCTTCACATTTAGTCTGATGCCTGTTCTAAAGACTTTTAAAGAGAGTACAGGAAGAAATCGGATGAGGAAAAAGAATTTCCTTGAGATGAATGTGTCACAAACTTGGCAAACTGGACCCTGTGTACACTGCATTCTACAAGAAAGACGACATGGGAAGGGAACTGTTGTGAGTGATACTGAAAGTATTTTCTCATAGAAATAGTTCCTGTGTACTATTCAGGATCTATGAATTATACAATGTTGATTATAAATTACTTAAAATATACAGTAACTCTATGAATTACTTCATAACTATAATAAACTCTTAAGTAACTACTATAAATCATTTCTGTCTACAATGAATTATTCTGTATCCACTATGAATTATTCAGTAACTATGATAGATTATTCCATGCCTATTATTAATTACCTTGTATCTACTATTATATATTCAGTAACTACTGTACTATCAATTACTCTGTATTTATTATGAATCATTCCGTATCTACTATATATCCTTTAGTATCTACTATGAATCATTCAGCATGTACTATGGATTATTCCGTATCTGTTTATTATTTAGGAACTACTGTGGCTTATTCTCTCTTTAAAACTAAAATATGAAGGAAAGTATAAGCCAACTACAAATGGTTGTGAGTAATTTTACAGGTACACTCACATGACAATGGAGCAGGTTCTGTGGTCAGCCACATTTTCTTTTTCACATACACATTTTTATAGTTATTGTGTTTATTGTAAAGTTGTGTGCTCTAAATCAACCAGGGTGCTGGGACTGCCTCTATGATAACAGATCCACGAATGGCCAGCCTGAATTTGAACACATCAGATCTAGATGCCAATTTTTAAATAGTATCACAGTTGAAGACTCAACATTACAGAGAGGAGGAAAAAAACTGTCATGTAAGCATATTGTCATATCACTTTTTACATTATTAAAAAACACCTGTCCTTTATAAAAGCCTACAAACATTACATGGTGAATAGATCAATAGAAAATTAGGAAAAATTATTGTTAATAACATACAGAAGTTAAGGGTCTTTATCTTTGGTCAGCAAAAAATAATAAACAATAAACAGAGACCAATATAAAATATTGAATATAAATATAATATAAAATATGAAAAATATATATTTTATATCCAAAGTTCAGTCTTAAAAGTTAGTTTAGCATTTTCTGCCCTTTAAGTTATTTTGTATCCACTATGAATTATTCGGTATCTACTATGAATTATTTAGCATCTTATATGAATCAATCAGTATGTGCTATGAATTGTTTGGAATGTTGAATTATTCAGTATCTACTCATCTACTCATCTAGTCATTTAGTATCTACTGGGAATTTATCAGTATCTATTATAAGTTATTAAGTTTCTACTATGAATTATTTTGTATGCACTGTAAATTATTCAGTATTTACCATGAGTTATTAAGCTTCTACTATGAATTATTGAGTACATACTATGAATTATTTGGTAAGCACTGTGCAATTATTCAGTATTTACTATAAGTAGTATGTACTATTTATTATGTAGTAACTACTGTGGGTTATTAATATTGAGGGTAATGTAGCTACCCAGAAGTCCTTGGTGTAAACTTCTGTTAAAATAGGCTAGCAGCTCCAGAGCTCTAAAGTAGCATACACTGATCACTAAACATGTTTTGCCTAATTAGCTACATTTGGGGTAAGAGGTGCGTTTTTGAGCCCCTCCTTTAAGAGGGTGAGGTGTAAAAGTGTCTATATCTTTTTGTATCTTTATGAATAACACTTTGTGAATGCTAGTAAAGCCGGTGTGCGTGAGACTCTGTTTGCGTGTGAGTTTTTATAAGCACAGAATTTAGCACCCTCCCGAACTGCCCTCTTCGCAGGAAGTGGCCATCAGGCATGACTCAGAATCCTTTCCCCCCCATCCCTCCCCCCCGTCATAGCATCTTTAATTAGAGCCACCACTTGTTTGTTTTTTAGCCTTTCACTCTCAATCTCTCTCTCTCTCTCTCTCTCTCTCTCTCTCTCTTTCTCTCTCTCACACACACACACACACACACACACACACATATCTCTCTTTTGGTCTCTCTTTTGGTGATGACTCAATGCTTTCTCCTCCACCCATCCCGCTCTCCCTCCGCTTGTAATGGAGCTGGCCCAGATTCCCCTTTCAGTAAAAGACAGAGGAAACAGCTGTGCATGCTGCTGTATTATACCTGTACAGGTGTGAGAGAGTTTTCAGGTGCCTTTAAAAAGAAGGAAAAAAACAGACATGTAAGCATATTCTCATATCATCACTTCTTACGTAACTAAAAAAACACCTGTCCCTTATTAGAGCATGCAAACATTTCATGGTGAATAGGCCAATAGAAAAACAGAACAAAAAATGATTGTTGCTGTAATAACCTACATTCAGAAGTTAAGGGGCTTTATCTTTGGTCAGCAAAAAGAAAAGAAAAGAAAAACAAAGACCACATATAATATAAAATATAAAAAATATATTCCAAAGTTCAGTCTTAAAAATTAGTTTAACATATTCTGCTTTCCACCGTCCAAGAAAACACATTTAGTGATGTTGAGGTCTGGACTCTGGGGTGGTCAGTATATAGCTTTAAGAACACCAGCAGGTTCTTTGTTTGATGTGGGGCAGTTATGTGCTGGAGTTTACGGAACCACGAACTGAATCCACTACACTTACAGGAAATGACTGAAGTGTCTTTGAGCTAAGCACGTAACCCACAACTACCCCGGGTCTTCTTTTCACATTAAGGAGCTTCTTAACAGCTACACCTCCTTTCAGACCCATAGCCTTGCATTGTCTTCTCACAGTGGAAGGATGGACATAAATACCTGTGGGTGTTTTGAGATCTAAAGCAAGATTGGAGCTTGATGTTCACCTCTCTCTCAAAGATAAAAGCTTCAAATGCTGTATATCTGATGGGGACAGTTTTGGTGGTCTACCAGGTCTTCCAAGTGGTTGTTAGGAGTCTCATATTTTCTGTAGTTTTCAATCAACATTTGATCTCCTTCCTTATTACATCTGTCCTCCTCAGAAGTATCTCATGAAAGATGAACCTGCACTAATTGGCTTTTTAGACTGGATTGTATTAAATAAATAAAGGGTGGCCTTTGAGTTTTGCACAGTATATGACAATTGTGCAGTAATATGTCCCATATGTTCAAGAACCTATGTGTAATAACGCTATGTCTCATCTTCTGTGTGTATCCCTCAAGTTGTTTTTTGTGGTCAGATGAGAGCACAGCATGTCAGAAACAGACTGGGAAAATGAGGATTTCAGGTCCGTAGGGAACTGAGAGAAACCCGCAAAAGAGAAAGGGAGAGATAGGACAGGAGGGGACATAAGCGGGAAGGGGGGCACACAGATAAAAAAGCACTGCATCGACTTAACGATAAGGTACCTGAACTAAACTGCACAATCAAAAGCATCACGTTTCTTCAGTGCAGGCCGAAGGAGGCCTCACGCTGACCTCATATTCTTTCCTGTGGTCATCAATTCCACTACAACTCCAGTGACTGGCAGGCCAAAGAATAAGGGATACCGAAAGGCTAATGGAAACCAGCAGACGTGTGCTGTCCACCCTTGCTAACCCCCCGTCCTGTCTCGCGAGGGGGTCCAGTTACTATTAGAGACTCACAATCTGACATACAGGGCCATATATACCCAGGACCTTAAATTCACCCCCTCTCTGTCCATCTAATTGCGAATATGAGCCAAAACCTGATCCCAGATCAGCATTACTCTGAGGAGAAGGATCCCTGGAGTCTGTTACACGTACATGACGTCATTCAAATAGGTCATAGCATGGTCAGACCTTCATTCTGGGACACTTTGTAATCCGGCTAGTTAAAGAGGTATAGCCTTAAAAGTAGCTGAAAGTAAAATGAAATTGCATTGTGGGAGTGACACATGCTTTGTCTAACGTCATTGCCGACAGTTTATTGCTTTATTCTGACACTGTGTTAGTTTTCCAGTGAAATGAATCAGTTCTGGGTGTTCCTGGTTTGCTGCTCAACATCTGAGAGATGTATCAGAGCTACTGTAGGGCTTCATTAAGTTCAAGCTAAACGCATTATCTGAGCAACTCCAACGTTCAAGCTGTTAAAGTATTCAGTATAATCTAAGCATAATCTAAGCAGTAGTTTGCTAAGCGTTATAATAACCCTGTTTGAGCTCTGTGGAGTATCATTTATAAGGGTGTTAACTGTATTTTGGAGTTTTATACTCCCTGGCCACTTTATTAGAAACGCCTGTCTTGCTGGTGAACAGTAAGGGCCTGTTTACCCCATGCATTAACACGATCAGATTTCACCTCACCAACCGGTAAAGCCAGGTGGTAGAAAAACACCCTGGGTGCATTGAGGATATATACTGATCAGATCATTGGAACCACATTTGGAAGTGGTCAGAAACGGAACTGACCACATTTAACCCATGAGTAAATGGAACGTGTATTTCGTTATCCATATGCGATTACATGAGTGGAAGTCTTTGTCCAAGCCAATCTAGTCCACTCATAAGAAGGAAAAGAGTAAACATAACTCAAACAGGAATGACGCATGTGTTGACGTGCTTTCTACGTGGGAAAAGTAAAATTGGATCTCATCTGGCCACACTGGGGATACATTTTAGTGAAGCGTGTAAATGAAATCCAGCCAAAGTTTATCCACATTTGTTCTGGACACAAAACACACTAGTGCAAGGTTGCAGGCTGTTGATGGACTGCGTTTAACTGTCCTCTAGCCCTTCATCGATGGTCAATTTCTAACCACAAAACTCCTATTCCTGGATGTTTTGGGCTGGATAACACTGACACTGGCCTGTAAGTGTAGCTGTACCTGACGAACAATGCCACTACTGTGCTGAATGGTCCACCACCCAAATACATGTTTGGCAATAGCAGCCCTGTGGTCAGGAGCTGACCGATGATGAGTGGGCTAGAGGGCGGCTGGCAAATTTCTTGTGGGTCATTCCATGCCAACTCACTTGGGACTTTATTATTAGATTTGCCTGAATACTTTCAAGCGAAAAATTCAATTTAACTTACACAACCTTGCAAACTTGCGCAGCTGCGCTTGAGAAATGTTTTAATTATGGATTTTGTAAGTTGGCTCTGCCTGGTTTTAAAGTGCCTGCTTATATAATGGTTTTAAAGGGCACATGTTGTGCAAAACTGTATTTTTCTTACTTTTCCTAAATAAGAGTTTGACATAGTATGTAAACATTACTAAAGTGTTCCCTCCTCTGTCCACCCTTGCTAACCCCTCGTCCTTTCTTACAAGGGGGTTCAGTTACTATTACAGACTTACAATCTGATATACCGGGCTGGAATTTTCTAAGGACAGTCCATACATGAACTTAAGCTTGTGGTGTTGAATTCAGTGCCTCTGTAAGGGCACCAATCCATGGCATTGATACAGCCACTGGTCACTTCAGCAGCTGCACCTCATTGTATGTACACTTACTGTCCATTTCACCAGCTCCACTTACCATATAGAAGCACTTTGTTGTTCTGCAATTACAGACTGTCGCCCATCTGTTTCTCTGTATACTTTGTTACTCTTTTCTTCAGAACCCCATAGGACCACCACAGAGCAGCTATTATGTGGGTGGTGGGTGGATGGTAGACACTCCTACCTTGCTGGTCCACCTTGAAGATGTACAGTCAGAGACGATAGCTCATCTGCTGCTTCACAGTGCAGTGTTGGTCATCCTCTAGTCCTTCATCAGTGGGCACAGGACACTGTTGGCGGGTCAGTTTTGATTGTTGGACTATTCTCAGTTCAGCAGTGACACTAAGGTGTCCAGCAGCACTGCTGTGTCTGATTCACTCACACCAGCACAAACAGAAAGACTACAGTCTGAAAGTGTAGAACTACAAAGTTCTATGTGGTCAGTGAAGCTGATAAATTAGACAATGAGTGTAGATACAAGCATGAAATTGCTCCATTCATGATGACATTGTTACACACTGTAAAAGACAGCTGCCTTGTTTAAACAATATAAAACATGTACATGCCGTCATTCAAATAGGTCACAGCATGGTCAGACCTGCATTCTGGGACACTTTGTAATCCGGCTAGTTAAAGAGGTATAGCCTTAAAAGTAGCTAAAAGTAAAATGAAATTGCATTGTGGTAGTGACACATGCTTTGTCTAATGTCACTACCAACAGTTTATTGTTTTATTCTGACACTGTGTTAGTTTTCCAGTGAAATGAATCAGTTCTGGGTGTTCCTGGTTTGCTACTCAAAATCTGAAAATACAAATCAACAAAATAAATCAACAAAAATATAGATACTCTGGACATTGAGGATATATATAAATCTTAAAGCACAGTAACAAAAACAGCCTGTTTAATACCAAGGGGTTACAAAGCAGCTGGAAAATGCACATGTAAAAGGTATTATGTTTACAAAACAAGTAACATGAACTAATGGATTAACTGAATATCATATTAATAAAGCTTATTTTATTGTAAATATTTGTGTCTTCTGTAGCAAATCTCCGAATGATTAATTTCTAACTGTAATATTTGTACTTGGGTTCAAAATGCCTTTACAACTAAAATAGCTGGAAAATGGTCCATTGAATGAATCTGTTATGGAAATCTGTTATTTATGAACTGTTAATTTAAAATGAAATGCAATTCTTATAAGCTGTTATTGCTCAGTAATAACCCAATAGGGCAAACTTTTTAATGGAAATGCAACAAAATGAAAGCTCTAGGTGAGTTTATGTGGAATGATCTAAATGCAAATGTTGGAATTGAAGACTTAGCAATAACTAAATAAGTGGATATATCTAGCCCATCTTTTGGAGTAGGCCCCTAGTACATGTTGTAGTATTTACCCAGGCATTTTCACCTTAAAGTGCATGTTGTTTAGTGAATTGGTGGATTCAGGTGTGTTTAGAGCAGGAAAAACACTAAACGTTGCGGTGCAGAGGGACGTCAGGACGAGGACTGGGAATACTGTTGTATAATAATGTAAACTGAGTGATTAAAGAATACTATTTCCAAAAGTCATACATTTTATGAGCGATTCTGACTTTCCATTCAGCAACATTCAGCTTTTCTTTTGGGGTTTTGGCTTTGTAAAGCTTTAAATGATGTTTGCCATGGAACTAAAACCTCTCGGTCCAAATCATTACTGGTGGCAGTGAAGTTGTAAAGAAGTTTCATGAACGAAGATAAACATTTTCCAGTGATTTTGCTTTTGGACATTTGGACAGTGACACAGTGTTTGTTGTTTTGCTTCAGTACACCACCACAATGCATTCGAAATGAAGCAGTCATGATGTGATGCAGACTTCCAGCTTTGTCAATGTCCAGCCCTGGACAACAAACATGATTATAAATAAAAGTATTATTGTTAAAACTTGGATGCAAATCAGTTTGCAGTCAGCGCCTGCCTGGAGTCTGGAACTCAAAATGCTGAGTTTTCTCCCTTGAGATGCTCTGTCACAGCCTCTTTAAGTTGTTTTTTGTGGGTCTTTCAGCCATTAGTTTTTGTCTTCAGTAAGTGAAAAACATGCTCAGTTGACTGACTCGGCCATTTAAGAACATAACCATTACTTTGCCCTAAAAAGCTCTTGGGTTGCTTTGCTGGTATGTTTTGGGTCATTATCTATCTGAACTGGAAAAAAGGCCATCCAGGTTTTGACTGAATCAGAGCAGGATGTAGAACTATGTGCACTTCAGAATTCATCAATTCTGTCAGCATTCACCTCATCAATAAACACAAGTGAGCCAGTTCCATTGGCAGCCATACATGACCATCCCACGATACTACCACCACCATGTTCAACAAACGAGAAGGCATGCTTTAAGTAATCTGCCCTTCTTTTCCTTTCCCTTTATCCTAGTCTCATCAAGTTAGCCTTTATCTTATCTGTCCAAAGAAACATGTTCGAGAACTGAGAAGGCTTTTTAGAAGTTCTCTAGTAAAGTCTAATTTGACTTTCCTGTTCTTAAGTGTTACTAGCGGTTCGCATTTTGAGGCCTTGGTATTTAAATTCAGGAAAAGCATCTGGGGACTTTAAGAATAATATACCAACCTTCTCTAAGATGCTCTTGAGTTGAAGAAAGAATTCCGCAATCATCAACTTTAGCTGTTGCCAACTTTGTCAGCAAATTCCTTTTTTTGAAGAATGTACCAGATTGTTGATTTGGCCATTGTTTAAATTTCTTGAATCTCTCTAACAAGGTTTGTTTATTGGTCTTTGGACCTAATCTTGACCCCCTTCACGTACATTGACAAATTTTTGGACCACATTTTGGGAGTTCCCATAAACCGTTACCAAATGCATGAACATTCAGAATCAACTCCAGACCTTCTGCCTCCATAATTTGTCAGGAAATAATGAGTGACCAGCCTACAACTGGCCATAAAACCATTTATCGGTCAACCATCCAATTAATTGTGGAGGACTACAAATGGCTGAGATGTCTACTTGTTAAATAGAAATATTTTGTTAATGCTCTTGAATGCGCTTGAAGGCTCAAACAATTCATTGTGGTGGTGTACCGAGGCAAAATCACAAAAATGCACCACTGTCAAAACACTTATGGACCTGAATGTATAAATGCAAGGTTAGATTTAATCCGGTAATTTGTTCTTACAGCCTCCTATAGTTGAGGAATGGGGCTCCCAGGCAAATGTAGCTGAAGTATTAGAGACAATACTTAGAAACTGTATTCTACAAACTGGACAATTAAATTGTCATCACATCAACGCCCACTTGATTATGTGGCTTCTGACACTGTATGAACTATAAACATGCACAAGTACGTCACCCAGCTGAAACAGTAACAGGCATTGTGAAGCCTCTATTGTGTTTGCATGTTAGTCCATATTTAAAGATAACAGTGTGTCATACAGTGTTAGAAACCACATAATGAAGTGAACCAGAGATTGCTTAAAGGGGAACTCAGGCCAAAATGAGGAATGAAACTCTTGCTACATCTGTTGTAAACATGCCAACTCGCCTACTACAGCAGTCCCACCGAAACTATGTGCTAGCACAAAACCAACCTATGTTGTGTTATAGATTTGGTATGCAGGCCAACTAGCATGATCATGCTGGTTTACCAGCATAAGCAAGAACATGTTCCCGTTTAAAAGCTAGGAAAGTCACCTTCTGGTGATGTGTCTTTTAGAGCTTAGAGGAACTAGCTTAGAAAAAAAATTGCAGCTTTGTTCGGGTAGATTTTTGGGGGACGGTTTTGAAATGGTGTTTGCTGGCAATTGCATAAGCCTGCCAGATATAGCTAGTGTTGCTACTTGGTGTGATGGAAGCCAACGCCCTATTGCAGTTGCATGTCTGTAGTTTCTGTCTAAAAATCATTATCATCATTACACCAGTGTGAGAATTAATTACTAAAATGAATGTAAAAAATAAAAAGCTAAGAATAGCAAGGTAGCTAGCAAGTTGTAGAATAAAAAGCAAGACCAGCAAGTGTTTTGGTGTGTCACAATGGATAACGGCACTTGTCTTTGAGCTACCACATTACGTTCGAGGTTAGGGTTCGATTCCTGGTCTGGGTGACTCTGCTTTGCTACACTAATAAGAGACTAGCGGTACATTGGCCTACATGTAATATTACTAACCTTGTAAGTTGCTCTGGATACGTGCGTCAGCTGAATGTGAATGCACTTTGGAAGCTGGTGTGTTGGTCAGCATCAATGGAAGTTCATGTGCGAGTCATCAGCAAAACCAGCATATGTAGGAATTAATAAGCATTACTGAATAAGTATTAAATTGGGTTTTGATGATGGTATGCTGATCAACCAGTACAACCATGCTGGGGTGACCAGCTAAACCAACACCAGAACAATTCCAGTTTAAACCAGCCTAGACCAGCTTGGAATGGAATGCTTAGTGGCTAGTTTAGGGTCCAGTAAGCCAGGCTTCATTGAGCACCACAGGAACTGGTGATACATTTGAGTAATGCATACTTGTTATTGCAGAGAATGTAAACATGACAGTGACAAAAAATCATGAGTCCTCTCAAAAAATTGGAGAGATCCCATTTTGTGCCACAGAAATCTGTGTTATCACAAAAATAGTTTTAGGCTAAATCCCCTCAATTTTTGGGGGGGTTGCTAATTAGCTACAACCTTCAAGCTCCAGTGCTAAAAACCTAAAGATGCACATTGAACATGTCTTTTCTGACCGACATTTGCTCAGTAGAGACCCATAACCATTAAAGGTAGGCCTTGAGTTTCAGCCATAAATGTCAATAATGTTAGCAACAAGACAACAAGCCACTTCTGCTATATTACTCGTTTTGTTATGGGCCCCCTTTGGAACCCATATGGGATTCAAGGATTATGATAGTGCCAATCTAGTAGTGATTCCTAGGTACATTTTATATTTTATTTTTACATTTTACTCTAAATAGCATGGTAAAAATAATCTTGATTGTGCCGATTTTATTTTGGCCATTTTAAGATCTTTATATTCTTGTATTTCACAGATATCAGTAGGTGCAAACCATTACTTCAGCAAAACAAGGAAAAGAAACCAGACATTTGATCTTTTTTGATTTTTTAATGGAATTCTGTTAGATGTTCACATGAGATGGTACTGGTTTAATACCAGGAATCCATGATGCGCCTCATGCTCATGAACCTCATGCCGGTCATTCCCATCATCTCTCTGAAGTTCCTGTACTCTCCAGGCCTGAAGTACCACATTCTGCCTCTGTAGTGGGGATGTTCGTACATGAGCCAGTGGCCGTCCATCACGTGACAAGACTGGCAGCCACTGGACCACTGGTAGCGATCCATGATGGACTCACAGTCGTCGGTCACCTCCATCATCTGGCCCATGAAGTTCTCCTTCTCATAGATCCTCATTCTGTAGGATCCCCTGTGCTGTTGTGGGAAGAGGATTTTAAAGATATGATCCATATTTCTATATTTAAAACATTCCTAATTCAGTATTAGGACATTTTTCCAATTCCTCTTTATCAATAAACATTACATAAGCTGTTATAGTTACTCAACAAATTATTAATGATATAGGTTTTTGAGCTCTGTTCTGATTGGTTGCCCTGCTTTAGTTCAAAAACGGCCGAATGCATGGCCAAAAAGTGCATAATTGGATTGCAGCTAAACTTTCCTATATGTGGCCAAAGATGATCATACCATAGGGATCATGCGGCAAGACCTGATGCAGTCAGTCATTCCCATCATGCTCATGCAGTCGGCATACTCGCCCCTCCTCATGAAATACTGTCTTCCCATATAGTTGGGGCGGTCATAGACCATCCAGCAACCGCTCTCCACCCTGCAGGAGTGGCAGCGGCTCAGATAGGAGGATATGTCGGAACAGTCGCTGCTGCTCTCATAGGAGCGGCCCATGAAGTTCCTGTCCTCGTAGAAGACGATCTGTTTGGGCGAGAAGAATGCATGGAGGTTGAGAGTGCACAAGCCAAGTGGTTGTTGTTTACGCTTTGCAGCTCCCTCCAGCTCTTACCTTGCCCATGGTCGGTGGTTGATGCGTGTTCGCGGAAGCCGACGCTTTGAATCTCCGGCTGGTGAGCTGACACTATGCCCGGTTTAATCGTCGCATTTATACATGACCCATAACCCGAGTGGACATGTGGCTTCTATTGTCAAAACCCCTGAGCCAGCAATAGCGCAGAGCTGATGGGCTTTTGCTGGGTTTCCACGTGACTCGGTCTCCAGAAGACTTTAGAATGGGCCCCACAGGCAAGACAATGCGGATAAAGTGCATTATATTGGCCTTTACATGCTGGATTATCCGTTTTATTGGACGCTGAATGACCTTTAGCCCCGTACCAAACATGGCATTGTTTACTGATGATCCTACAAAATTAACTAAGCAGATTGAAATCAAATTACTGAATGAATTACAAACAGTTTTGCATCGTAAATAATGATTTGCAATTATGTATGCACAAATCTTAGTTTCCATTTTTCCATTCATTCCCTGCATGCAGATATGCAGTAAATTGGGCATATCTGTTGTATGCATTGGTGTATGCACAAACTAAACCTTTCATTGCTTTGACTGTTTATTGTATAAGTTCTATTATTTTGCTGATTTGCACATACTGAAAATAATGAATAGTGCATAACTTTTGCACAGGCCACATTACGTTTTTTTCCAGAATATGTTAAAATTAGATTACAAACAGTATTCAAATGCACAAAGGCAAAAAATAGAATTTGATCAGGATGCACAAACCCTTGCATATGACTGTACATATAAGAGCTACGACTACACTGCATAAAAATGATCTATTAGTAAGTGAAACCTTTCAGATCTGGTCTAAATATCTAATATTTTGCATTCTGAAATTGTAAGAATATTATAAGGTACAAACGGATTCCAAAAAAGTTGGGACACTAAACAAATTGTGAATAAAAACTGAATGCAATGATGTGGAGGTGCCAACATCTAATATTTTATTCAGAATAGAACACAAATCACAGATTAAACGTTTAAACTGAGAGAATGTATCATTATAAGGGAAAAATATGTTGTTTCAAAATTTCATGGCGTCAACAAATCCCAAAAAAGTTGGGACACGGCCATTTTTACCACTGTGTGGCATCCCCCCTTCTTCTTACAACACTCAACAGACGTCTGGGGACAGAGGAGACCAGTTTCTCAAGTTTAGAAATAGGAATGCTCTCCCATTCATGTCTAATACAGGCCTCTGAGAAGCTCTTTTTATACCCAATCATGTTGTCAATTGACCTAATTAGTGTTAATTGATCTTCCAGCTGTTCGTTATATGCTCAATTTTCTTTTTCCATCCACTTATTGCTACTTGCCCCGGATTTTTTGGAATCCGGTTTGTAAATAAACTTATTTCTAAGCTTCTCACTGAAATAGGTTTTCTGTTTTTATTCATTTTGTCTCTTTAATTCAGAAATATTATATATTACTATTAGATGCAAACTGTTTTCACCTGCCAAGGTGCTATATTCTGCAGTACTTTTACAGTTACAGCTTATAGTTAAAGTATATTTGCTCTTAAGGACATATGGGCATATGTATTTTTATGTCATGCAGTAACCGCTCATCATGCAGGCATTGATAATGTTGATAACTGTTGAAATATGGCTAGGCTTTACTTTCAGTAGATGGATCCTGGACCCGAATAGCAATGAATGTTCTCGTCTACAGAAGCAGACTTCCCCTTTAAACTGGACATGTTCCCTCCAGGGAACCCCGGAAGTCAATGAGACATGGATATAACTGGTCCACTTTGTAAGTGGTCATCTAAAAGACAGGCTCAGTTCCTAAGTGGTCTGGCTGAAATTCATGACACCAGCCACTTGACTTTCTGGAGTTGCTCGGCCTCTTTGAACAATTTCGAACAGATCAAAACAACTTGGCACACTTTGAAGCTTTTCTTTGGCGGATTACCAACTTGTACTGCGTCTCTCCTCAATTCCTGAGCCCTTGCTGAGCGACTGAGCTAATTCTCAGTATATGCAGCCCAGTGGCCAGCTAATACAGGTCCTTCTCTTTAGACAACATTCTCTGTTGGGTAATAGCAGGACTGTTCAGTGGTTGAGATGTACTCAGTTGAGATGTGTCATTCAGGGTGGTTGGGTGTGAAATGGTTCATTGTAAAGACTCAAATTGTTTTGTAGGAAATGCTTTTTATTTGTAATAAATAAATAATTGAGTAGCATATAGCTATAGTGTGTAGTGATGTAATTGCAGTATAATATTTTGTGTCCATGTCGTTCAGCTTCTGGGGAACCTTCAGGGCTGTCAGAGAAGGAATGTTCATTTTTATGTCTATGCACGTCTGTAATTTTGTTTATTATTTGCATTTTTAAAAATTAATTAGTTTGTTGTGTTGAAATAATACTCTTATTTAATTGTTCAAGCTTTGGTTGAAATGTCCAGTGAAAAAAAAGTCCAAGCAGGAGAGTTTACTGTGTGGTATCTATGTAGATTCTCTCCTGTCGGACTTCAGGAGCTAAGCTGTAGGTCTTAAACGTTTGATTTTCCAGTCAGCAGTTGCCAGCAGCAACTGATAAGCGCTATACACTTATCATCAAAAGAATAGTTACACCCAGAGGGACATGTCAGATTGCAGTGCTATTGGGAAGAAAGATAAAGGTTACCAAGAACAATAACTGATGATAAATTTAGACTGATATGATCAATATTTATTGAGCTACACATACAGAAGTCTGTCTCTCAGTATGACGCCGGGCCGCCGTGTTTGCTAACCCAACATGCCAGACATCTCAGCATGGAGCTGTAGAGGCTCGTAATGGTGTCCTGTGATAATCCATCCCCTGCAGCTTGAATATCCTCACACAGTTCCTGCTGATTTAGCAGTAAGAGTGGAGTGACACCAGGCTTTCTGAATGTATGATGTGTGACAACAAACCACTTATCTCAGTGCTGACCATGGTGCCTCCACACGCCGATTTTTCAGTTATCTCCTGAAAAAAAGCGGGACTCCTCACTGAAGATGACCCGCTGCCATTCTGAGTCACTCCATGACAGTCTGGCACGACACCATTGCAGTCTTTGGTGACAGTGACATGGTTTTAAGGGCAGCTGTTGTAACTGTCTGATGGCAATGTAGTCCTGTGTGGTGCAGCCGTCTGCCAATGGTGCTGGCACTAACAGGATGACTCATGGAGGACACCACTGCTCAGGGATTGTCTGCAGTTGTGGCTGTTGAGTCAGTCAGGTACAGCAGTAAGGCCCGTCCTTGCCCATACTGAAAACCTTTGCATGTCTCACAATGTCAAACCTATCCACCAAGTTTCATTGTTGTCCCGGCTGATTCAGGTTACAGTTAATATGAAAAATCCATTTAAATCACCCTTTTTCATGTCTCAGCTTTTTTCTTTTCTATACTTACCAATTGCTGGTCATATCAGATTTTTTTTCTCACTCAATTTGTGCAATTAACAATAAAACAATTAGTGGATGCTAATCCACTACTGTAAAACTGATACATACAAGCTCAAATATATGTTAATATCTCATATAAGCATCAAACAAAACATATGCAACGTCTGTTACAAGCTGCGAATGTAATGGCACATTGATTTAGCTTTAGTATACTGCCAGAGCCTCACAGGGACGCTAGCAGAAACGAGCATTATCACAGAGGTGTTTTACTCCTCATTTTAAACGCAGGTATTGACATTTATGTCCCGAACTGAAGCTCTAACAGCCAGAGTTTGCCACTTCATTAAACTTATTGGTACCATTAAGAGGACATACTGAAAGGAATGCCTTTGAATCACACAAGCACACATAAACCTGTCTACCCTGACTGTTAGCCGACTGATTTGTTTACGTGCCCCTGGGTTACTGCGGCTGCCGAATGTGTCGCAACACTGCTCAGTAGGTGTTAAAGGCAGACGTCGACTAACTGAGTGTGATTCAATCCGGGTTGAACTCCAGTTAGAGGGTCAAGGTCACGTCGGGTCATCACTGAGACTGAGGAGAATTTAGACTGGGGGAATTTCCTGACCCTGCGAGGCTCGACAAATACAGACACCCACCCACACCGACCCCGCTGCCCTCATGCCTACAGGGCTTAAGTCTTCTGGAATACTTGATGAGGCCTAAATCAAATTTTTTACTGTCCCAAAGTCCCAGTAAGCTTCATTCCTCCCTCCCTCCCTCCCTCTCTCTCTCTCTCTCTCTCTTGGGAAAAAGACAGAAGGGATAAAGTCTCCAGCTGCGTGAGAGGAAACAAAGGGGAGGAGTCTGAGTGAGAGATGACCACTCCACAGATATAATTGCGATCGCTCTTTTCTTTTTTTAGAAAGCCGACCTCACTGAGGCCCAGTAAATGAGTCATGTTTGACCAAGGCCTCTCAGCACGTCGGGCGAGTCAGACAAGCTCTAAACTGACTCACAACTTGAGCACTAGTTCCAGCCTTAAAAATACACATTCATTCGATAAACACTAGCTGAGGTGTCAGACAGCGCAACTCTAGACACCAAAGTGGAAATAGTGCTAAACATCACAAACACTTAAGGAAGAGCACTGCTACTGTCGCAAAGAGCAACCCAGTTTAGGTCATATCCCTAACCCAGCACCCAGCTACTTGAACTAGTTTGTTAACTGC